>JAJJMB010005286.1:2382998-2489518 GCA_023531105.1 Papaver atlanticum | reverse complement strand
CAATACCCTAGTGAGTATCCCCCAGTTCGTGACATGTTTGATGTCTCAAGTAAATGGGTCAAGTCGTGAGACTTGCCGCTAAAAGCAGCACGTAGTGCTTCTTAGGTCAAACAATAAAATTGTTCGTGAAATCCGTGTTTATGAATCATCGTTTATAATCGATGCGTATAAAGCATTGTTTATAGTCGATGTACATAAAGCATCATTATTTTAAATATCGCCTAAATTAGTCGCGAGTCGACCGTCTCAAAAGAAGAGCATGACTAGGCACCTTTAGGCGATCGTTTGGTAGCTCTAGGGGTGAGCTACTGCTTGGTCGATCACTCCCTGTAGGCGAGTGGCGGATGGTAGCCATTCTAAAATAATACCGGTTGATCTAAATTGGATCTGGATCGCTCAAATTGGCTAACCAAGTTGAATGACTGAGATGATTTGCTGCAGTTAATGACTGCTGTTGAGGCAGCACGAAGGGCCATCTTTGGGTGATCGTTTGAGGATCACATGGGCTAGTTATAGCTTGTCCGATTACTCCTCATGGGAGGGGGGTGGCCGGTGATCACAGTGTCGCCCTATCGGTTATCTAACATCTGATCTAAACCGTCCGACCAAGCTAACGAAGTTGGATGGACGAGATGGATTGCGACAGCTATTTGCTACCGTTGATTCAAATTAGGGTTTGGAAGCCGTGTGGTCAACCCAAGTTTGGCTGATCGAATGAAAACGCTGGGCGCTAGTTTGAGAAGGTCGATCAGCCATGTGCAAAGAAGGGCCGCTGGTGTGCATGCTGACATCTCTTTGGCTATCTAAAATTAGATCTAAGCCATTCGATTTGGCTGGCGAAGATGGGCGGTCATGATTGATTTGCGATAGTAACATACTTCCGCAAACACAAATTAGGGTTTCAAAGCAGCCGCGTCTTCCCTAGTTCGATCGAATGGTTTGATGCGTCATTGACTTGCCATGAGCAAGTCGATCGACTGGAAATAAAATTGGGCCGCCGGTGAACACATTGGTGCCTCTTTGATCGTTCGAGATGCGATCTAAGTCGTCCAACTTGGACGGATGCGATGGGTTTTGAGACCCTTTTTGTCGGTCTTAGCTCGTTTGAGCTTGTTTTGCCAATAGCGCGATCACCCACATTAGAGTTAATCGTTCGAAGGCGTTGTGGATGTACTAGATCGTAAAGCTGATGAGATCGTAATAGTTCAAACACCAAAGATAAATGATGGATATGCTCAATCATGTTCTTACTGTAAACTAATATGTCGTCAAAGAACACTAACACAAACCTGCGAAGATAAGGTCTGAAAATATGGTTCATAATTCCTTGAAAGGTGGATGGTGCATTTGAGAGACCAAACGGCATAACCAAAAATTCATAATGACCATCATGAGTCCGAAAAGCTGTTTTTGGAATATCCGGTTTGTGCATTCGTATTTGATGATAAGCAGATCGAAAATCCAGTTTTGCAAATACACTTGCACCATGTAATTCATCCAACAACTCATCCACCATTGGTATTAGAAAAGGATCCTTGATAGTTAGCTTATTTAAAGCTCTGTAATCCACACACATACGCCAAGAACCATCCTTCTTACGTACCATCAATATTGGAGAAGAGTAAGGACTAGAACTAGGTCGTATCAAACCAGCCTATTGTAACTCGAACACTATCTTTTCAATCTCATCTTTTTGAAAGTATGGATACCGATATGGTCTTACATTGACAGGTGCAGAATCTGGAGTTAAAGAAATACGATGATCCTGCAATCTTTCAGGAGGTAGAGATGTGGGAGTCTTGAAAACATCTGCATAGATAGAGATCAGTTCTTGCAGTTCAGGTGGAATAGCTGCTGTAGCTTGAGTTGAAGTATTTAATGCAGATAGTTGTAATAAAACTACAAAAGTCAGTGTCCAAAAGCATTATGCTGGATGAATTATTTCCAATTAATATCACATCTCTATCTTGAATTCTGAACTTCATGGTCAACTTAGAAAAATCCCATGTAATTGGACCCAATGTACGTAACCATTGAACTCCTAAGAAAACATCACAACCACTGATATCGAGAAGATGAAAATTTGTTGTGAAAGAATAATCCTGAAGCTTAACTGGTATGTTACGGCAAGAACCACGAGTGTGTATTTGACCACCATCACCAACTGTAACTTGTAGAGCCGCATCCTCAGGTTGTGTGTGATAACCACACTGCTTAGCTATATTTGGATGAAGGAAATTATGTGTAGAACCAGAGTCAATCAATATAGAGAAAGGTTGAGCTTATGTATAACCTAGAATACGCATAGTTCTAGGAAAAGGAGAACCCATCAAAGAATTTAAAGAAATCACAGGCCCTGATTCCGCTGAAAGAATGGTTTCAGTCACAAAAGTGTCCTCTTCATCGTCTTGTTCTTCATGAACTTCCACATAATTTGGAGGAACATCTAATATTAACAGTTTAGGCTTTAAGCAAACATGACCAGGCTGATAAAGTTGGTCACAGTTAAAGCAAAGACCCTTGTCTCTACGTTCTTTCTGCTCATCCCAAGTGAGCCTTTTATAACCAGGTTGTAAAAGGATTCTCTACGTTCTTTTGTCTCTAAACTGTAAAAATAATACAGTTTAGCTTTTTCTACGTTCAAGGATTCTTCTTGAACTGAGTAGTGTTAGGATGAACTGGAGTTCTAAACTGAGTAGAAAGTGTAAGTTGTTTTAAAGCTGCCAATAATACTTCTTTTTGATTGAGTGCCTTCTTGAAAGACGAATCCAAAGTAGATGGTTCAAGCAATTTCACAACAGAACCAATCTCAGGTTTCAAAGAATGAATGAACAGATTGATCAAATGGGTTTCAGGAAAGTCTACAAAATTCAAAAGATGTTCAAAATCAGGAATGTGATCCTTAACAGTACCTTTTTGTTTAATTGTGCTAATTTCCATCTTAGCATCAATAAACTTTGTAGGAGAAAAGCGTTCACGAACTAAAGAGCAAAACTGTGGCCATGTTGGGTTAATAATTGTAGTTCTCTACCATCGAAACCACGCATTGGCATCTCCTTTAAGGTATGCAGCAGCAAGTTGAACCTTCATATTATTAGCAATAGCGTGCCATGAAAAATATTGCTCATCTTGAAATAACCAACCGTCAGGGTCATCACCATCAAAAGAAGAAAATTTCAAATTAACTAGTGGAGTACGGACATGAGTTCCAAGAATTCCAGCACCATTGGTATTACCAGGAATATTGGTATTACTATCCAGAGTTTGAAACTGAGGAAAAAATTCTCGAAAAATAGTGCGTAGCGAAGTTGTGAGTTCTGTGCTCACAGCTTGTGTCAAACTTGATGTCAGGGTTTTTTCATGTTCAACTAAGTCAAGCTTTCGATTAGATCTATCTTCCTCACGAACTACTTTGTCTTCTGCACGAAATTTCTTTACTTGTTCTTCATCATGCTCGCGATCTTTGGTAATAGTTTCAACCATCTTGTCAAGCTTCTCTGAAATTCCCGTAAGACCATCGTTTACAAGCTTGAGATTGTCTGTGTAAGACATTGTATGGAGAGAAAAAATTGTCGAAAATTTGAGTAGAATCTAAACCTGCTCTGAACCAGGTGTTAGGGTTCTAGACCAAAACACAAGGTATATGTAACTATGATAGGTAAAGATCCCGGATAAATACCCTTTGAATGGGGGTTAGCCACAAGAATTAAGAGAATAAGAGGATTAAGAAGAGATAGAGAAGAATAGAAAAGATTGAAGAAGAGTTTTGTATTAATTCTTGAGTCTTTTATAAAGCTGCTCAGGAGCAGTATTTATAACTGTGAATACTTGTGAAACAAGTAATGCTAACTATAGAGTTCAAACTAAACAAGGAATTCAAAGCAAACCAAAAATAGAAAAGCTATGAAAGGAAACTAGGCTAGCTTAGTGTTGGCACCGCAACAGGATCATCAGCAGATCTAATTAAGGATAAATAACGATGGATGTAACAGAAAGTGTTCCGCTTATCACTCATCCAGCACACTACAAATTGCAGCTCGGGAAGTTCACCACATCTTGTAGAAGCATATAACAAACTTGATGCGGCTTCATTAATGTCATTCGGCATACGAGTTTTTTTTTTACGCCGAGGAAATGAGTACTAATCAAATTCTAGGAACTTCTTCATATTTTCTAAAAAAATAATATTAACTACTCCATTGTAAAGTAAGTAGCTAGATATATATGTTCAGTGTTCAAAAAATATTTAATAAGAAAGGCTCGGGTAATATAGTATCTTTCAACAATCTTTCTGCGCCCGACAAATCAATAATGCCTTTCTCCACCCATTTTTGATCTCCACCATTTCTCTTCAAATACCATAGTTTCCACCGATAATTAGTAGGAGACTTGAATGGATGAACAAGCCATAGTAACCCTTCCATCTCCAGTAGATTACTACTCCAAATATGTACTACCTCACTTGGAAAATTTATTATAGAGAAAATCTCAGTGCGTAAATCAAAACTAAGTATCCCTCCTTGTTTTGATACATCGAAACACAACCAATTCAGAGCAGGGTATGAGAATACAGGAATAATTGCTTCCCGGGGATTGGAAACAATTTTCACACCGGAAGGCATGTAAACAGTTTTCCACTTTTTAAGATGATCATCGAAAATAAAGCACCTGGATAAATCGTTGTGCGCATGTATCTCTGGGTCTACCAGCTTATATTTTGAAGTGGTCGAGTCATATCCTAAACAAATACGACCGCCGAGGTAACGCGCGAGTAGAGGTATTGAACCTTTAGTGAAAGGGTTATAAAGGGAATACTGCCACACACACCATTCCCTTCTCCGATGCTTAGTAAAAGAAATTCACCATGTGATTCAATCTGAATTGTGCTATCGTTTATATCAAGATGTTGTGGTGGTTGAAACGGAATAATCCATTCTTCCTTCTTATTGATATCAAAGCAAACCAGACTATATGTATATTTTGTTCCATCATTGGTAACTTTTTTACACCATACGAAACTACCTACATCTTGTAATTGATTTCTGTGAAGATTAATGAAGAATGTATTATTGAACAAGTTACACCATTGTTTGCATACGCACCTGAATCGAGCCAAACTCTTACCGGGAACCCTTGTGAGTATGTTGTTTATTATGCAGTCACATGGGAGTTGAGGAAGAGAAAGAGCACCATCATTCAACTCATCCATCATCTTCTCCGTGTCTCAAGTAAATCTTGATTGTGGGAGAGTCCTGGATGGAAAAAAAAAAAAGTCCTGGAGTTTGATATCTCGAACCCTATTTATAATATTGGATTTGGTAATAAATGGGTAATCAGGTTCTTAGCTTTATATCTATCCTCCAGCCCAGTGGACTACACAGCTAGACCCGGCAACGTTTTTCATTTAAAAGTTGTCCGGTTATAAGCCACTGCTGCAGCTCAACAGTGGGTGTTGATTAGTACATAAATCTGAAATGGGTTCAAAACTCTAGTGTCAGTACAGTTTTTCTCGGAAAAATTGAGTACTAATCAAATTCCAGGAACACACTTTTTCATATTTTCTAAACATGAAAACAAATAGCTACATAAACCCAATGCTATGCTTGTAGAAAGTTATTCTTTCTTACAATTTCAGGGGTAAATAAAAAATGAATCAAAAGAAGATTAAATTAAGGATGAATGAAAAACTGAACCATCTGGCACCATAAAATTACAATTGCACAAGAAATTTAAGTTAAATAAATGAGTGTACAACACTGCAGAAACAGCAGATATGAGGGATCATCATCTTCAAGACACATCTGCGTTTGGTCCTTAGTTTTTCAGTAGAGAGCTTTGATCCCTTGTGGCCTGTGTCAAAACCAAAATGGTAGTTAAGTATCAGAAAAATTGTAATGTCGTTTCTAAAACATGAATTTGGCACAAAGCATACTAGCGGGGTATGAATTTTAAGTAAACTATAACATCCTATCGAAGGATTTCGTCTACTCCCCTTTTAAGTATGGGCGAACATAATCGAGCACTTTTTCTTGGAATTAGGATTGGTAGATCCAGCAAGGTGCATACGACGTACATGGTCACCCAGTGACAATCAAAGGCATTTATAAAGTAAACTCCATGTGTTTGTTCTTTATGGCATATGAAAATAAACTATGTTCTTTCAAAAGTTAGACATACGTACATGAGAAACATTTTGGGCAATGGATGCAACAGAAAGTGTTCTGCTTATCACTCATCATCCTCCAGCACACTATAAATCAACCTATATTGAGAGGAAAGAAATTGACACAAGATTAGTATATGTGTATTAATAGAACCATCTGAAAAGCAGGCGAGTTCTGTCACATACCAAAACAGGGTTAGAAAGAGGACAAGAACAAGATAGACTAGCTTAACAAGCCGTTGCTTCTTTTCCCAGTTGAGCAGGTTGAAGATCTCAGTTACATCTACTAAATGTTGCTTCCGGATATACCTGATCATGGAATAAAAAGAATCACAACTAAGTAGGAGTTGGTATAGCTTAATGCTTGAAGCACCAAAATGTAATCACTTAAAATGCTCTATTGAAGCTTCGATGCACATTTGATATTGAAACAGACAATTAATAACGGGAACTATACGAACAAAAAAAAACATGGCCTACGCGGTTACATCGTAAAATTCTTATTTGTCGGAGACTAGAATATAATCCTTTCCGGTGTGATGACTTCGATAAGTATCAGGCGTATGTTTCAAGAAAACAGCAGTAAAGAAATGGTAACCAGGGTATTGCTTTCTTTAGAAAATACCCTGGTTTATGAAAGCAAAACAAGCACTGGTCACCTTGCCACTGCAATTTTAGCATATTCACACATTCTAACCACGGTTCTGCCTTGAGCTTTTAGCTGTTTCCAAGCTACTAATAGAGAAATCATCACTTTGAGTTTTGGGCTCTAGCTCTTAAAATGCTTTCATATATGTATAAATGCAAGGTTGAACCTTTTCGTTTCCCCTCTAAATTTTCATTCATGAAGGATTCATAATCATGCAAATCAGTTTTCAAGGCCATGCACATTTCCCTATGGTCCTCTATTGACAAATTTCGAAAACACATAGTTTATGAGTAAGAAACAACTGGTAATTCAGATCTATGTACAGGAAAAGCTTACAGCAAGAAGGAGAAAAAGTACTTACAGTCTGACATTGTAGTAAAGGCATGGGATATTGAGAAGAAACATAACCCAGTGCCCTGATAGAAGAAAAAGAATGGCCAGAACTGCTTGTGCAATGAATTCAGGCAAAACTACGCTGTTTATCCTTGCCGCTGAATCATATGGATTGATATAATCAAACTCCAAGTCTGCTAAGCACATGAGCTGCAACAGATGATTTCAGGAATTTAGGTTACTAAATTTGTAACACCTTAACGGAACAGCAATTGTATGCAACACACAGAAATTTTTAATCTCAAAACGTTCTTATATCGTATTCAATACACGTTTGAATTATTTGTATGTACAGACATATTCATACTATAATGCAAAGTTAGTGGTCTTGGCACCAAAAGATACATCTTTCAAGGGGATTTGATTTCTCCTTTTGTTTTCCTTCGTGAGAGTAAGAGCCTACAGCGTATTGCTATTGGACATAGCATTTCTACAAGGTTTGGCGCCAATGCAAATTGGTATAAACTGAAACTCCAAAAGTCATAATTTCATACAGACTTAAATGAGAAAAAGAAAAGAAAAAAAGAATAGATACAAAATTTATGTGCTTATGTAAGAAACTGTTGAATGCCTGAGCTGAGCTATTAAATGCTAAACACTTGAGCCTCGAACTGCCCAAATTTTCCCTTAACTGGACAAAAACTCTAATGCCTTCCTCGTTATGTATTCAGGAGATCACGCACAAAAAGGGATAAATCCAGAAGACTGCATAAATGGCTTAATCCTAAATTGCTCAACTAGTAAATACTGGTACCACCTACACTCTCCGGTATATTAGGCCTATATCTTAGAGAATTTGTTTATGGTCCAAGACAAAGATGCATTACAACATCCATATTATACACTACAACTGCATACATGTTCAGTTTTCATCTTAGAAGGTGCAGATTCAAAATCCGAAGTATGTAAACCCTAACACCCACACATCATAATCCAAACCCACCATGCATATCTTGTAAAACACAATTCTATTTAAGTAACAAAAAGGTGTGATCTTTTCTGCAATTGTAAGTTGCAGACGCCAATTCTCAACAAAAAACATTCAACTTTAAAATCAAGAACCACATGCCTTTCAAGCAATTGATCTCAAAACTGTAGCTCAAACAATTAAGACATCTTCTGTCTCAACTCAAGATTTTGGCCACAATCGTTTCCTATTTATGTCATAAAAACCCAACCCCTAATTCCCCAAATTGAAAATCCCCAAACAATTCAAACCAACTAAAGCACGAAATTCACAAAGAAAGTTGATTCTTTAACAAATCTGTCAACAATTGATTCCAGAAAACCCCTTTTTCACAAAATCAAGATTGGAAAGAAAATTACAAACCTGGTAAACTAATAGGGCAAGCAAAGCGATGAGGAGAAAGAAGGACAGGAGCCATGCTAACCAGACCATTTCCCACTTTCTCTGTCTCTCTCTAAATTGATAATAAAGTCTTCGATTGATGATGATGATTTTTCCTCTTAATTTCTTGAAACACTGTAACACCCTTGAAGAAGAAGGAGAAGGAGATTCTTCGCTGAAATTCAAAGTCTCTTTGAAGCTAATCCAGTTCTTGATAATAACTGATTTTCCTGTTTCTGCAAGCAAAGTACTGTTTTTTTTTTTTTTGTGTGTTTCTAAATAGAAAGTGCTTTAGTTCTCTGACCTAGGCTTTGATTCCAAATGTGAAGTGTTCGAGTTAAGGAGGTGTTTTTTAGGTACACTGCGGGTGTATACAAGATGGGTACTCCTTATTGGTGTAGCTGTGGAGAAGCATTAGATTAGGTGGTTTACACGATTTATGATAGCTGTGATCTACATTTTGGGAGTTATAAAACTGTACGGAAAGTCAACGGAGTGGTTGTGAAGTCTGGCTGTATGAACAGAATATGCGTATTTTGAAGCTAGGAAGCCTCATTCCATGTCTAAAGCCAAAACAGGTTCCGGCTCAATACAGCGTCATTTTGGAAGCGGCTCGTATTCATACATAAGGGTGTAAACGGATGCATACGAATGTGGATAGGGCATTTTCCGAATCCGAATCCGAAAATACTATATACTATCCGAATTCGATTCGAAATCCGAACAGATATAGTAATTTTTCACTTCGAATTCGTATCCGAATTTTTATCCGGATATCGGATAATTATCCGATCCGAAATCAAAAGAAAAATTTTTTTATTTTTGCACAATATTAATGTTTACATAATAAAAATTAATAAGAATTAAAAGTATTATTTACGATCTTTAATAAAAAAATTACAAAATGTCGAAATATAAAGAAAAATAAAAAAAATAGATACGATTTACACTTTCAGAGGTTTAAAAATATATATATTCATACATAAATTCCGGATACGGATATTTCGGATGCGAATACTTCCATATCCGAATTTGTATCCAATTAGTTACATTTTCGGACAAAATAATCCGGATATCCGAATCCGAAAACTATTTTCGAATAATATTTGATATTTCGAATGCGAATTCGAACGAATACCGGAATTTTCGGACATCCATTGACATCCAAAAAAAATAAAAAACCACGTGTAAGTTAGTGCTGAGTCAGCTAACTTGGAATAGACGGAATTATTGACGAGAGGAGGTTTTGTTAATTTTATTTTTGTAGGGGAGGTAATGCAAATTACCAATCTTTACGGGGGAGGTAACGCAAATTACCCCAAAAAAGTCCAAACTCAATCTCCAACCAAGAACTACCGAAAAACTTTCATTAATAAGAAACCCTGAATGTATTAGAAGGAGGTAAGCAATTCACTCTCCGAAATCCCCGTTTTCAACTTGAAACGAGAATCTGACAATATCAAATTGCTCATCATCGTCAGAGTCAGGGGCGAAATCTCCCAAGCCATCATCAGCATCTTCATTCAAAGGCATTTCCATCTCCAAATGAGATTTTATATTCCTCTCCAGAAGGTCCCTGCATATAGATCTCATCATAGGATGGTTAGAGATATTCAAAATTTTATTAAAAGCGATTTGGGAATCTATTTCGACCTTAATAACACAAAGAGCAGCAGACTTAGCTTTTTGCTTCAACTGTCTAGAAGAGGATGAAACAGGATTTGAAAGCAAACTCAAATCCTTTCCCATAAATTTTTTCTACTACTTTTTTTTGGATTGTAACCTAACTCAAACCCGTTTGAGCTGGTAGCAGGGACGGATCCAAGAATTTGCTTTAACCTTACTTTGACCCGGGTTAATGGTAATAACCGAGTGGAAAAAAAAAATTAAAAAAATGAAAAAATTCAGTTCATATAGAAGCCAGAGGGCTACCTTGGCTAAAGCCCAGATTAGCCTTCTCATAGGTTTGTGCCTTGCTGGTAAACCTGTCTCCATGTTCACCTTCCTAATAGGATCAGTAGTCAAATTTGGAGTTGAAAATCCATTAACCACTGAACCGGATTGAATGCATTGCGATTTCGTCAGAATCATCTTTTCAACTTCCATTTTCTCATTATCTATTTCATATTCTGATATACCATTGAAGTCATCTCAAGTTTCCCTTGTTTTTTCCTCCTCTATGCCTTTGTCACTGCCAACTTCGTCCCTAAATTTTGCTTCTTTAATCTCTGAAAAAGTGGGGGTAAAACAACCTCACCCAAAATTTCGCTTAGCAATCTGTATGGACTAACTCCAATATACTTTTAAGAGAATTAACTAGACAGTCAGATTCAATCTTAATAAAAAGTATATCAAAGAGTTATATCTCACTTTCTCTATTCAATCCTTACTCAAACAAATAGAAATCTACGAGCCTGATTGAATACAAGAGAAACAACTTGAACGGTACCAAAGACCAATGTTCAAGGATTAATCAATTTCAATCAACAACCAAAGGTTGGATTTACCAATTGATCGATACAACGCACAATCTGTGATATTTCAATTATATAACAAAATATAATGCGGAAAAGAAATAACACAGACACCAGAAGTTTTGTTAACGAGGAACCCGCAAATGCAGAAAACCCCCGGGACCTAGTCCAGATTGAACACACACTGTATTAAGCCGCTACAGACACTAGCCTACTACAAACTAACTTCACTCTGGACTGTAGTTGAACCCAAATCAATCTCACACTGATCCAAGGTATAGTTGCGCTCCTTACATCTCTGATCCCAGCAGGATACTACGCACTTGATTCCCTTAGCTGATCTCACCCACAACTAAGAGTTGCTACGACCCAAAGTCGAAAACTTTAATAAACAAATCTGTCTCACACAAAAAAGTCTACAAGAATAGATAAATCCGTCTCCCACAAAAATACCTACAAGTTTTGTTCTGTCTTTGATAAATCAAGGTGAACAGGAACCAATCGATAACTCGGACTTATATTCCCGAAGATAGCCTAGAATTATCAATCACCTCACAATAATATTAATCGACTAGCGAAACAACATATTGTGGAATCACAAACGATGAGACGAAGGTGTTTGTGACTACTTTTATATCTTGCCTATCAGAGATATAAATCTCAAACCAATCTTACGATTGTACTCAAATACGATAGAAACAGCAAGATCAGATCACGCAACTACAGAGAAAATAGTTGGGTCTGGCTTCACAATCCCAATGAAGTCTTCAAGTTGTTAACCTATAGGGTCTCAATAGAAACCTAAGGTTAAAGGAGAATCAACTCTAGCTTATACAGCTAGTATCACACAGGAGGTGTGGGGATTAGGTTTCCCAGTTGCTAGAGTTCTCCTTTATATAGTCTCCAAATCAGGGTTTGCAATCTAAGTTATCTTGTTAACAAAGCATTCAATATTCACCGTTAGATGAAAACCTGATTAGATTCAAGCTAATATCTTTAAACCGTTAGATCGAACTTAGCTTGTCATACACAAATGAAATGCATGTTCATTTAGGTTTGGGTAACCGTACCTAAACGTGTACACCTAGTTGGTTCAACAATAGTTAACCAATGGTTAGCCATATGAGCACTTTCATATCAACCTTATTCATCTTCACCATAACTAGTTCAAGTGACTCAAATGAACTAGTTAAAGAGTTTTTCAATTGCTTAGATCTCATAGAAGTATATAAGACACAATCGAAGAAAAAACGATTTTGATTCACTCGAATCGATTCATGAACATTATAGCCACGGTTTGCAAACATGCATTCCTTAATTTATAAATGTCTTAGTTCATGAATAAACCGTTTTTAGAAAATAACCCACTGAAGTACGCATACGGGTACGCATACTTAAGTACCCGGATTGAGCTTGTTTTCAGTTCACAAACTCTAGCATAAATTCACGGGATGTGAACTTCCGACAGTACGCGGACTTAGCTCCGGTCATCCTAAACCAGCAAAGTACGCATACTTTGGTTCAAGGATTTTGGACTTACACAAGTATAAGTTCACATACAATGTTTATATCCAATCAAGGTTATATATTCTAAACTCTCATTTCAATCATTAAAACATTCTTAGAGGATATTATATAGTGGTTATTCACACACTATTTTTCATAAAAGCGATTTTCAAGAGACTGAAACAATCAACATGACTTTCGTCACGAGTAAAGATGAACTTGGCCAAAGCAAAAGCTTACCAACACATATTTCGAGAAATAGATAAGCGAGATAAACTCGGCTCGAAATAGCAAATGTGTATAATCGAAGTCTATATAGCAATACGACTTTTGTCTCAAGATAGGAGATATAATATATAGACTTTTGAGTGATAGATAAGTTCAAGTCTCCACATACCTTTTTGTCGATGAAGTTCCACCTATTCCTTGAGTAGTTCTTCGTCTTTGTATGATGAACGTCGTGGAGTCTAGAGCTCAACTACACTTACTATCCTAGTCCGAGACTTAGTTATAAGTAGACTAGAAATCAAGACTTATAGTTTTGGAAACTAAACTTGACAACAAGATTGAGATAGCAACGCTTGCGATTTCGACCGAGCAGTGATCTAAAAATCTCCCCCTTTGTCATTTTTAGTGACAAAACTATCAATACATATGGAATACAAAATAAATAAACTTTGCAGCTTCTCATCCACATGCTTGATCTCCTTGGTTCTTCAACATTACTCGAAATCTTCGTCACTTCCAAGTACTCCAATGATTCCAAAGATATTCAAATCAGCATCACCATTGTTGAAGATCCGTAGCTATAACAATGAGAAAACAATAGCTCTCAATCATTGTTACACGGTGTCATAGTATTATTACACAACATCAAAGTTCAATTGTATCACAACCTCGACAACAATACTATGGTGATATGTATCACTCCCCCTTAGTCAATACTCCATCTCACATGGAAACCACTCCCCCTTACATAATGATCCGAAAACCATATGTATTTGTAGTGTGAACTACACATTAATTCTCCCCCTTATTGTCAATAAAATTGGAAAAGGTACGAAAACTAGTGGGAACCTAATGAAATTTCCATAAAGACACTTCATGACAAAAAGAAAGTACATACCAACTTTTTAGATGCAATCATATAGCCGAAACTAAATGCATTCATCAAGGAGTTTATAAAGATACAAGATAACCCCTATAATATTCCACAGCCGCACTCCCCACAAAGATTTGGCAATTAAGAACTCTCTCCCATAAAATGTCATTCCCGAAAGAACAACAAGAGCGACCTTACTTTCACAAGAAAAGAATGATTCCTTTGGACATTAACAAATCACGTAAGAATATGAATTTGTATCCAAAAACTCAATTAAATTAACCACAAGAGAACCCATGATTAATTTAATCGGAAATGCTCACATAAGAGAACTTACGGAGCCGCGCAGTATTTAACATAAGGATATGGATCAGGGAAGATCAATACTGCGGAATAAACAAAGATTCATTCTATTCTTTATCACCATTTGCATAATGACATATAATAGACTTAATCTTTGTAAACAAAAGCTCATCCTACTTTCCATCAATTTTTTCATAATGACATAATAGGCTTATCTTTTGTTTGTCAAAAGTTCATTCAATCTTTTATCAATACTTGCATATCGACATATGAAGGACTTAACTTTTGACCACGTATGGGACAATCATAGTTCACGGACGTAAACCCACATATCCCATAACAAGTTGCAATATATAAAACCATAAAGATTAATACTGCAAAATCATCTTACAGACAAACTTTAGAATTTAAATAAATAAATCTAAAAATATGAAAGATGAAAACGTTGGAAATAGCTATGTGTACTCACAATAATGGTTATTCCAAACCCTAGTTATACTTCTCAAAAACACAAGAATAAATTCTCATAAGAAGTTTCCTAGACAAAAACAAGAATCAAGTTTCTTTGATAACATCATACCTTTAAAAGGGTCCATCATAAAAGGTATCACTGATATCCTTGATTCTTTTGACCGTAGAGACTCCATGTTCATGAGTGAGAACATTAACTTTCCGATCAACAATGCGGGAAAGATGCCTAGCTTTGACACAGTCCATGATGAGCTTCTTCTGATTCCTGATCAAGGTGTTTTGATTATCAAGGATTTTGGCCTTACCATCAATGAGCTGATTTATTTGCAGTTGAAGATTTGCAAACTCGACCCTAGAGTCATTCTGAAAAAGAATTAAATCCTTGACAGATTCTTCAACCCATGAGTTGTACTCTTTCCTTTCAATCATCCTTTTCAGGACAAGTTCTTGAACATAACCGCATCCTTTAGATTCTTCTTCCATATCAAGATTTACTACTTCTTGAGGACTAGACGAGTTTTCCATACCACCCCCCACCCCCACCCCCCTCCCTTTTTTTATTATTATTAGGGAAGGCAAAATAATATAAAATATATATGTTTTCAAACAAGAGAGTGACATCCTTGTTGCGGAAACCCTAAACTCCCAAGAAAGACACGGACGTTCGTGGACTGGATGAAAATAACAGAAGAGAATAAAAGAATAAAATACCTTTGTTTTCATATATCCCACATCATCATGACTCAATAATTAAGAAATAATCAGAGCATAAGAGTAAGATACATAGTAACAAGGAGTCAAGAGACTTTACTTTTACATCAAGAGAAAACAGTATAGTCAAACATAATACAAATGGAAAAATACAGTAGACTTGAGTATCTCCCAATAGTCACTCTTGCGTCTCTCAAGTTAGATACAAGAATGAAAATTCCTAAGATTATACAGTCAAGTGAGATGTGTTGTAAATTCCAACACATCTGAAGGTTTGAACTTGGTATTCCTTACCTTCTTTCGTTATTTTTTATTCCATAAGAATTCAACATAACCTTGTCAGGTGATCCATCAGAAATATTTTTCTGAGGATTAAGTCTAGGACCTCTAGAAATTGGTTCCAGAGGATTAGGAGAGACATGTCTCCACCATCTAGACTTAGATTTTCCATACTTATTCTCATAAATACTGGGAATGTGTATTTTTGTGGTGTAAGAATTTGCACCATTCGGAGGAACACGATTCATATGGGGATTTCGAGATGAGTGACCATTGAAATCCATTTTATGAGAATCCTGTTTTTCTGCAGGAATGAAATCCACTATAGTGGTCATTAGAGAGTTTACTCTGTCGACAGTGAAAAGAAGTAGATTTTGAAGATCGGAAATCTGTTTCTTTCTAGCAAAACAATGATGATCATAGTGATTCTTTTTCCCCACAGAAGGAACAGGTTCGTGGAAGAGAAACATTAACAGGAATCTTTTTTAAATTCATAGCCCTATTAGAAGATTGCAAGTTATGTAAACACTTCTTAGCAGAAACTTCCTTTTGAGAACATCTCTTCATGTACTGTAATTCTGTCGGAGAATTAATCATTGGTACAGAAAAATTTCTCATTAAAACAGAGTTTTCCTTTTTCAAGGATTTACACTGTTCTTGAGATAGAATAAGGGATGCACCCAGTTTCTCTTTTTCAACACGAAGTCTGTTTAGATCAGATGAATGCGTCTCGATCAAACGTTTTTCTCTAATTGAGTCTTCTTTAACAATATTCTCAAGAACACTAATCTTTTCACGCTGTAGAGTAGTTTCTTGAATCAGTTTTTCGATATTGTTGGAGAAGGACTCAATGATGCTATAGAGTTCCCGTTCTCGACCAATAGACTTTTAGAATTCATCAATGAGCTGAGCATGATTTTGAAAATCAATAGTCTCAGTAGATTTTTTTGAGATTCTAGTGAGATCCATTTCAGCTTTTTACAGAGTGTCAAATGTCTCATTTGAGAGAATGTTATCAATATTTGATAAAACAACCTTTCTACCTCGGGATTCGGAAGAATAAGCTAAGGAGTTATCCTTTGAGGTAATCCTAAGACATTTGTCATAATTAAAATCTCTGGAGGACATTTTGATATGCGAAAATGCAAGAGATGAACTTCCGTCCACAGAGTCAGATTGCTACAAACACAGACTTGTGAGGTCTTTAAACGTGTTTGCCTGCTCTGATACCAATTGAAAAAGTGGGGGTACAACAACCTCACCCAATATTTCGCGTAACAATCTGTATGGACTAACTCTAATATAATTTTAAGAGAATCAACTAGACAGTCAAACTCAATCTTAATAAAAAGTATATCAAAGAGTTATATCTCAATTTCTCGATTCAATCCTTACTCAAACAAATAGAAATCTGCGACCCTGGTTGAATACAAGAGAAACAACTTGAACAGTACCAAAGACCAATGTTCAAGGATCAATCAATTTCAATCAACAACCAAAGGTTGGATTTACCAATTAATCGATACAAGGAACAACCTGTGATATTTCAATTATATAACAAAATATAATGCGGAAAAAAAATAACACAGACACCAGAAGTTTTGTTAACGAGGAAACCGCAAATGCAGAAAACCCCCGGGACTTAGTCCAGATTGAATACACACTGTATTAAGCCGCTACAGACACTAGCCTACTACAAACTAACTTCGTTCGGACTGTAGTTGAACCCCAATCAATCTCACACTGATCCAAGGTACAGTTGCGCTCCTTACGTCTCTGATCCCAGCAGGATACTACGCACATGATTCCCTTAGCTGATCTCACCCACAACTAAGAGTTACTACCAAAGTTGAAGACTTTGATAAACAAATCTGTCTCACACAGAAAAGTCTACAGGAATAGATAAATCTGTCTCCCACAGAAATACCTACGAGTTTTGTTCCGTCTTTTGATAAATCAAGGTGAACAGAAACCAATCGATAACCCGGACTTATATTCCCGAAGAACAACCTAGAATTATCAATCACCTCACAATAATCTTAATCGGCTAGAGAAACAAGATATTGCAGAATCAAAAACGATAAGACGAAGATGTTTGTGACTACTTTTCTATCTTGCCTATCAGAGAAATTAATCTCAAGTCAATCTTACGATTGTACTCAAATACGATAGAACCAACAAGATAATATCATGCAACTTCAGAGAAAATAGTTGGGTCTTGCTTCACAATCCCAATGAAGTCTTCAAGTCGTTAACCTACAGGGTCTCGATAGAAACCTAAGGTTAAAGGAGAATCGACTCTAGCTTATACAACTAGTATCACACAGGATGTGTGAGGATTAGGTTTCCCAGTTGCTAGAGTTCTCCTTTATATAGTCTCCAAATCAGGGTTTGCAATGTAAGTTACCTTGGTAACAAAGCATTCAACATTCACCGTTAGATGAAAACCTGATTAGATTCAAGCTAATATCTTTCAACCGTTAGATCGAACTTAGCTTGGCATACACAAATGAAATGCACGTTCATTTAGGTTTGGGTAACCGTACCTAAACGTGTACACCTAGTTGGTTCAACAATAGTTAACCAATGGTTAGCCATATGAGCACTTTCATATCAACTTTATTCATCTTCACCATAACTAGTTCAAGTGACTCAAATGAACTAGTTAAAGAGTTTTTCAATTGCTTAGATCTCATAGAAGTATATAAGACACAATCGAAGAAAAAACGATTTTGATTCACTCGAATCGATTCATGAACATTATAGCCACGGTTTGCAAACATGCATTCCTTAATTTATAAATGTCTTAGTTCATGAATAAACTGTTTTTAGAAAATAACACTTAAGTAGGCATACAGGTACACATCTTAAGTACCCGGATTGAGCTTGTTTTCAGTTCACAAACTCCAGCAGAAATTCACGGGATGTGAACTTCCGACAGTACGCGTACAGGTACGCGAACTTAGCTCCGGTCATCCTAAACCAGCAAAGTACGCATACTTTGGTTCTAGGATTTTGGACTTACACAAGTATGAGTTCACATACAATGTTTATATCCAATCAAGGTTATATATTCTAAACTCTCATTTCAATCATTGAAACATTCTTAGAGGATGTTATATAGTGGTTATTCACACACTATTTTTCATCAAAGCGATTTTCAAGAGATTGAAACAATCAACATGACTTTCGTCACGAGTAAAGATGAACTTGGCCAAAGCGAAAGCTTACCAACACATATTTCGAGAAATAAATAAGCGAGATAAACTCGGTTCGAAATAGCTAATGTGTATAATCGAAGTCTATATAGCAATACGACTTTTGTATCAAGATAGGAGATAGAATAGATAGACTTTTGAGTGATAGATAAGTTCAAGTCTCCACATACATTTTTGTCGATGAAGTTCCACCTGTTCCTTGAGTAGTTCTTCGTCTTTGTATAATGAACGCCGTGGAGTCTTGAGCTCAACTACACTTACTATCCTAGTCCGAGACTTAGTTATAAGTAGACTAGAAATCAAGACTTATAGTTTTGGAAACTAAACTTGACAACAAGCTTTAGATAGCAACGCTTGCGAGTTCGACCGAGCAGTGCTCTTACAATCTCTAATAGTTCGTGCAAGTTCTTACTAATTACATCTTCAAGGTTTTACTCTAAAGAATAACCCAGATCCCTTATTCTGATTTTTCATCTTTTTTCTTCTAGTGTATATAGTCCAGACCCTCTTGTGGATTAGTTTCCATCTCCGCTGATGGTTGAGTCACCATCTCCAAGCCAACTCCTATGATCTGTATTGCATCCGATTTGATAAGACAATTTCTTAATTAGTCCTAACATCTTCATCCTTCACTTCATCATCCGCAGATAAAGTTTCAAAGAGGTTCTTGTAGTTAGAGCACTGCTCGGTTGTACCCTCAAGTGTTGGTATGTGAAGCTTTTATTAAATTTAGATGAAAAAAACTATCTTGATTTATAGCCTACTAAAGCCATTCTCAAAATATGATTAGAGCATGGTAGTTGAGTATCATAATTTACCGAATAAGCCTTGTATATTGAAGATTGAAGATCATGAAGACATTAAAGAGGACTTCATTAACAAAGGGATATGAAAACTAATTATCCTATTTACTCATTATGGCTATCCTATTCACTCATTATTTCTACCATTTTATCTGCTGAGACAATGTCGTACGCCTTTAGTATAATGATGACTTTGAGTTCAAGGTAGTATTTGACAAACTTCAAAAAATAAAATCCTAAGCAGTGGAAGTTCTAAAGTATTTATCGTAAAGAAGGTTGAGGACAATCTATAATTGAAGGAAGAATATTTTAAAGACATCAAGTTACATTCACATTCACAAACTGTATTAACAGTAGACAAACTATGAATTACTGATAATATACTTGGTGATTAAATTTCTTATTTTCTCACGTACACGAACTGATTTTGTCAGTTCGCGAACTGGTTGATGTGTAAATGTTCCTGGACACTTTTGAATATGCAAGTACACAAGATGGTGTCGATTTTAAAAGGTTCGTAGACACTTTTGTACAAGGTCTAAAACTGTTGGTACAGGAAATGGTTGCTTTTGAAGTGTTCTTGTTCACCGAGATTACACTTCATTCGCGAACTGTTTTTGACAGTATGCGAACTGATTATATCATGGGTATAACCAAACTCCATTATTGCCTGATGGTTCACGTATAACTTACAATTATTTTTGAGCAAATTCTTTGTGCACATGGCTTATATCGATAAATACACGGGTGCATATTCTTCTTTGATATTCAAAGGAGAACTTCTCACATGCTTAAAGGATTCCATACTTAGAAGAATTTTATTTATAGAAGTTTAGTTTGCTTTGATTCTAAGCTGACTACGTTCTTGAATTCCAAGCAACATGGACTTGTTCATCATTATAAATGAAGGACTTTTTTCAAATTAGAATCTTAATCCTGGCATGATGTGTCTGATGTGATTTTTAAAGATGTTGTAGTAATGGTAAATAGGATTCGAACTCTAAGACTTGTGAAGATTCGAGTTTTTAAATTTAATAAAAATATATACAAAAATATTACAAAGGATGCGAGAGTTACTGGGATTCAGGATTTCACCTAATTCAAAACATAAGGTTCAATTATTAATTCTTTGATAATTTTAGCTCAAGAAAAACATGGACTCTATTTTTGCCAAGGTAGATTCTCAAAACATTGATTGTAAATCCTAAGCATGATGTATCAAAACACCTAAGCTAAGCATACATCATCAAATTAAATGACAACCAATTAATTCAAATCATAATTTCAATTAAAATTAATGCAAAAGTCTTAAAAAGAATTAATAAAATTACCCCAAGTATGATATTCGTCTTCCTCCGTCATCCCAGTGTTGGGGTTTAGCTCTTCATAGTAAAAACATGCTCAAAAGATTGATCGCTCAAAAAGTGTTTTTATTGAAGAGAAATAATAATACATCGAATTTGAAACGCTTTTATGGCGTTACAGAAACCACCGTTACAATGAAGTGCTGTTAATAAACGATAAATCGGTTATGCTGTTGAAAAACAACACTCGTCTGCGACTGTTCTGTGTGGGTCAATGTTCTTCGTGTTCTTCAGCAGCAGCAGCAGCAGGTTTTCTTCAACTTTGATTTCTCGGCTCTGTGGTGTTCTAAACTTCCCCTAACTTTCGACACCTCTTCTATATGACCCAACCAACCTATTTATATCAAAAAGACCGATTAAATCTCTCCAAAATCTTCCAAAATCTCTTCCTTTCTCTTCACGGATAAGTTGCGGCAATTTCTTGTTTTAGGATTTCTACGCGTATATGAGCTTTCCTTTTGATTCCAAACTCTTCCTTAGATAGATATCAAGCTTTGGGAAGAAAATCTTGCCTTTAGTCTCCCTGAAATTCCTAAAATAATTCATCAAAGACCCGAAACTTCCATCACCTCTGTTTTGCTCTAATGCGATCTCTAGCCAATTTGGGTTCAATCCAAAGACTTTACCAGGCCTGTGTAGTCCTAAGGAGTAAACCCAATCAATTTCAGCCCTTTAATCTCCATAAAAATCGATCAAAACTCCAACCCTAAAATCTGTCCGTGAAAACCATTTTTCCCGCCAATTTTGTTTCTAAAACGTGAAGAAGTGGAGTCCCCCTATCCAGTCCCGGTCTGTGTTTAGTAGCTGCTTGGAAATGGGTTACCCCTTATCCAAAGTGAGAGTCCGAATAGCAAATGTCCTTCCAGGTGTCTTTAACAACTTTTCGAGCCAATTTCGCCGCAAAAGCTTATCTTTCCAAAAACACCTACAAAGGGATAAAATACGAAAATAAGTACAAAAATGGGTACTAACAATATACACAATAGAGATGAAAAAAGACACATAAATGCGTCTATCAAATACCCCCAAACTTATTATTTGCTAGTCCCGAGCAAATCAAAACTACAAAATAAAATCCTAACTCACTGTCGCAGGCATCGTCGATTGCACTTAGCATGTGCAACAAGCCTTTAAACCCCTAGGTGGCCCTAGTGGCTGAGTTATAGTCTCGGGAGGGTTTACTAGAGATATACCCACAAAACCTTTACTCCAGACCCTAGCTATCTACGCAGAACCTTGGAATGCACTAAAGAACCTCCTTGGTTGACATACTTATTGATTACGGGAGGAAGTACCCTGATGCGAAATTCCAATTGCTGTATACGAGTTTGCACTCAAGCATACTAAAATTCATATATAGGTGACAGAGCTCTACTCAGATAGTCGCACTATGGGCATCAATATCCGGAATCAAACAAATCACATGAATAGATTAAGAAGATGGATATAGAAATAGATGGTTGCGAATGGACTTCAATGACAAGATGAACCTATGACCTAGTGGATTGAGATACTGTCCTGGACTAATATCAACACAACTGGCATATACAAGGGAACCAGTGGTCGACAATCCTAAATCTACATCAACACAGCTGGCATATACAAGGGAACCAGTGGTCGACTTTATAATAAACCTTTATTTTTATTTATTTTAACGACATGATTAGATCTTTTGGATCCAAGCGCATGCTTCTTGTCAGCAGATTACATGGTAATTCCCGTGGATCCTACGTTCCACGCTTGTTTAGGCGACGGAGACAGGGAGAACACACACATATTGCTATCCAAGTGTTAATATTTATTCCGATTGGTCTAATTGGTCTGGTCTTTTTTTTTTCTTCAGTAACTCAATCACCTTATTTCAACCCAGCAGACATCAACATAAAAATTTGCAAAAACAAAAACAGAAGTAATAAGATGATTCTGAGATACGGTGAAACTATCATGTTATTTCTAACACCTGAGCTCCGTGCTTTTATGAATAGACTCTATATAGATGTTTCCATCAACTCAGATTGGTCCCTCAACTCCTAAAACCAAAATGCTTCCATCCACTTAGATTGGTTAGTGTCATCCTTAATAGGCATAAATTTCTAGGCCTTGGAGTTTATAATGCAACTAAAAAGTTTCTCCCATACCCCAAACTTAAATCTAACATTGTTCTCAATGTTCTAAAGATAAAATTAAAAGCATGAACAAGGAGAAACTGTTACCATTTGAAGCAAAAGAGTTAAGGAAAGATATTACCGTGTTGCATGAGAATGGGTTACCTCCCAAGAAGTGCTAAGTTTAAAGTCTTCAGCCAGACTAAGAAAGGATTAGTCATCTCGAATCATATAGTAATAGTCGGAATAACTGTGGGTCTTCAAAACCAAATAGAGCTATCACAAGTAAAAGGAATCTGCAACATGCCAAGAAAATGAACAAACCGAGCAAACCCTTGCCTAGTTTCCTGATTAGAATATCTATATCTAATTGTGGTTCAGGTTCAGGCTCTATGAAAGGGTCTAAATAAAATATTTCCATTGGATGCATTCCCTCATAAGTGAGATCCAAATTATTAGGTCCTAGAGTCTGTAGAAACTCAAATAAGAACTTAGAAGCACATAATAATAACCTAAATAATTGAGGATCCTCTAAGTCAATCAGGTTTGACTTACATAATTGACCACAATGAGAGTAGTGGTCATTCTTAAGAAAATGTGTCGATGTTATTAAACTAAAGTACTTAGGCTTAGTCTCAAAACTTAATAATTGACACATTTGAAAGTCATATGTTCCCACTTTTGGAAGAAAAATATTTGGTGGGAAAACAAAGTCGATCGGGGTATCATAGCCTGGGTAAACCACATCAACCAGAGGATGGGTTTCTAACAACTGAACTTCCTTATGGACATCACTAGGTTCAGGAAAACGTGTATGAAGATAATCTGTTAAAACGGTTGAGGCACATATGTCAAGTCCCAAGTGAGGGACCTTTCTAAGAGTTAAAGCACATGGAGAATGATAATCACCCCCAAACTTAGAGTTTTCAGTGTCTCTAGTTAGACTAGTCACAATCTCCCTAATTTTTAGGTCATCAGATTCCTGAAAATAGGCAATTGATTCTTCTAAGTCAAGTTCATCCTCACTCATCTCTACGAGTTCATTTTCTTTGTCTAAGACTATTGTTCCTAAATCACTAGACAATAAAACAGTATTTTCAGAATAAACTCGTTCCTCTAAACCATTATTGGCTTCGTAATCAAAAGGAAATACTACATTGTCTAAAATGGGGATATCTCTAGACAAATCCTCGTCCTTTTGAATAGGTGAATAATTATTAAAATTATTTGGATTTGAACTAGAAATAACATTATCATTATAAAGCTCAATTGGAGTAACAAATTCCTGATCACTATGCCTACATATTTCAGATTCTTCAGCAACACTATCCTCATCATGAGCTCAATTGGAGTATCCATAGACGATCACACAAAGTGTGAATACCGATTTGTAGCATTGTCTCGACTTTGTCCATAGACAATCACTTTCGGTAAGAGGACCTATAGGTGGATAAATTAAAGATTATGGTGTATTTGGGTACCCTCGTCTTATCAGAAGACTTTGACAAATCTGGCTCTAACAGATAGTTTATTGATTTCCTCCCAGAAAGATTATTCCTGATCATTATGCCTACAAATCTGGCTCTAACAAATTCCTGATCACTATGCCTACATATTTCAGATTATGGTGTAGTTGCGGATAGAGTTTTCCTCTAAAATACCTAGGTATCCTAGAAAAATTTCATTAGGTTACGACTTTTTGAAGTCTTCATTGAGAGATTCTTAAATCCCGGTCAGACTATCTTTTGCCTAATAGTTCTTGATATCTGAAATCTTATTTTGATCACCGTAGTTCTCGTATATTCTAAGGTCTGTCGCTTCTGCTATATGACCATTCAAGAACTATTGATTAGGGAATAAGATTGATAGAAATTACAAAATTCTTTTCATTACATCTTTATAATTACATGTATGCTCTTAGATTGATCATGTGAGGTAGAACGATTAAGAATCTCTATAACCTTTTGAAGAGAGTAAGTTATCTTAATTTTTGAGGTTTGCTTGATATCTTATTTACCCTTGAAGATCCCTTATAAGAAAACATATTTTCATTACTTTGCTTGAATGTCTTTCTGGGAGGAAATCAATAGGCTATCTGTTAGAGCAATATTTGTCAAAGTCTTCTGATAAGACGAGGGTACCCAAATACACCATAATCTTTAATTTATCCACCTATAAGTCCTCTTACCGAAAGTGATTGTCTATAGACAAAGTCGAGACAATACTACAAATCGGTATTCACACTTTGTGTGATCGTCTATGGATACGAGATCGAGACAATACAACAATCAAAGTGTGATTACTTGATAATAGGTTTGGACTTAACCAAACTCTATAGGATCATTATCAAGTAATACGGAGTTAACGTTTGTGTAATTTACTTTAAATTATAATAACAACAATTATAATTGCGGAAAGGAAAAGTAAATGACACAGCAAGATTTTGTTAACGAGGAAACCGCAAATGCAGAAAAACCCCGGGACCTAGTCCAGAATTGAATACTCTCGGAATTAAACCGTTATATAAAATCTAAACCAACTTATTATAGTTGAGACAAAGAAACTAAACCTATAGTTCACTTAGTTTCTTCAGTATCCCTGCGCTTCCGATATTCAATAAGTGCACGCACTGGAACAATTCCTTTGGATCGTATTCAAAATAGTAAAGGAACAACAAATCTATTTGGTAACAACTCTCTTGATTCTTACAGATGAAGATATCTTAAGTCATAAGCAAAGGCTCTTCCGTTTAACAAATAAACTCCTTTGTCTGGTCAGATCAATCTATCCAACAACTACCGAAGTAGCAGAGTTTAGATTTGCAATCAATCAATATAGAATCAAACAAGAAACTATAAGGTGATGCCGATCTTACACAACTAATCAATCAAATAAATCCGATTCTAGTTGGATCCTAGCCGATCAAGGTTTGTGCACACCCAAAGATATAGAAACAAAATAAGAAATCTTCTTTGTCTTCAAATCTTCTTTAATCTTCAATAAACACCTGCACAACATCACTTGAATCTCTTGTGATCAATCACGCATAGAACGGAGTCTGTTAACAATGGATTATCACAAGATGTATTTAGATCTACAAACAGTTCTAAAGATCCCGTCGACACTTCGATCTAGTTTGAGTGAATCTTATATCAGAAGAGAAGATTCTCAAGAATAAACAAACTAGGTGCAATCAAAGTTCAACAACCGTTAGTCAATCAAATCAATCGAAAACTAAAATAAATTGCAATTATATAGTTTCCCACCAACGGTACTCGTACAGCTTCTTGATCCCACAGAAGTCTTTAAACGAGCGGTCGTAAGAGATTTCTCCTAATTAGGGTACTTTCCTCTCCGGATAGACGGCTCCACTAGACACAACAAAAAGATGAAGTTTGCCTGGCTCTTAGGATAGTTTGCTAGAAATGAAAACTTGGGTATTTATAGACCAAGGATGTTTGGACACCAAGGAATTTCCAAAACCGAATATTCTCAATATATGCAATAATGCCCAAAATCAGTTTTCATAATTCCTGGAAATGCCCTGTCCAATATTTCCGAAATCTCACTAGAAAATCTCCAATTAGTAAATGCACATTACCAATTTTTATTTTTCCAGAGATATGCATTTAATTGCTGGTAATTAAAAGCATATAAAACTAACAACCTTAATTAAAAGATTCTTAATTTATTTCGGTCCGGGATCTCCTTGAGTTATTAAGGAATATCTTTGAACAATAAAAGATAAGAGTTACTGATCATGTTCAAAGTATGTTGACATTTTTTCTTTGTAAATACTTTTTCATATTTACAATCTTGGAATCGATTATACCACACTTCCAAACAAGTTTAGAATTGTTGTATTCCAAGACAACTATGTGATTGATCAAATATCAAATCACTAATCATGGGTCTATGGTTCTACCAAACACAAGGATTGGTTCTACCTTAATATGGTTACTGGGACCGGTTACCAGGATCGGTCACATCAATTACAAGGACCGGTTACCATATACTCATTGTATTACTTGTGATCGGTTACACAAGTCACTAGGATTGGTTACACCAATTACTAGGACCGGTTACGCCAATTACAAGGATCGATTACACAACTATTTTGTGATCAGTCACACCAATTACTAGGATTGGTCACGCCAATTACAAATATCGATCATAGCATCTTAGGTGATTACTTAGGATCGGTTACACTAATAAAAGTCATACCAATTCATAAGTCATGCACTGTGATTAGTTATACCAAGATACATAACAAGTTATGATCGGTTCTACTAACTCACACATATTGGTAATCCAAGGATATGCAATGAATAACAATACCAATAAGCCTAGCGATTTCCCTTTCGATTCATAAAACAAGTTCATGAATGTACTTCCTTTAAACAAATGTAAACATTGTTTTCTAGGATGAAATCTTCACCTTTACCCATACACATAATCACAATAGCATTCATACGATTATGTCGATGTCATAAATATACGAAGTTCAAAAGATAAGCGTTATACTTCGTATCCTAATTCCTTAACACTATGATCATGTGATCGTGTCTTACTACTAAAGTATAATCATTCACAGCTTCGCAGTTATGTTTTCAATATAACACGAATTGAAAGATACGTTAGGAATGAAACAGTTCTAGTCAAATATTACTAACCTCAAGAGGAAGGATGATGTCGTCGATGTAGCTTGTTACTTCTTCACATTCTTCAAGTCTTCGAGTAATACCTGTATGTCTCATAATCCTAGACTTTCTAGTCTAACCTATACGAAGTTGTGCTTAGTTACATAATCAAGCGACTCTTAGATGAGTTTTGATTCACTAAAATATGACAACCAAACTTGACATACCAACGCTTGGTGGGTTCGACCGAGCTATGCTCTAACAATCTCCCCCTTTGTCAATTTTAGTCACAAAACTCTTAATACATATGGATAAACAAATTACAAGAATTCATTACACATACGCTTGATTCCAAGTTTCAACAACACAATAACCTGCATATATTCAATCCATAAATGCCGTTGTTTACATTTGAATAACAAAGCTAATACTCCCCCTAGAGGTAAGATAGGTATATTTTCAATCCGAACATCTTTGTTATTCCCCTTTTGTAGCCAAGATAACTACAAAAACAATATGATATGTTGCTCCCCCTTAGTCAATGCTTTACTCTTTCATTAGATATAACGTTTAAGCACAATTGTCCTTTCCTTAGTGATTACAAATCACTTGTTTACTCCATATATTTCTCCCCATTTTTGTCACAAAATGACAAAGGTTCGAGCAAATAAAGGTTAAACCGAAAGGATCTTACAAATCTAAAAGACTTGTACAACCTATAAGAGTTAAGCACGAAGGTTTCACATACCATTTAAATAACCAATATCAAAACCGAAACTAAAAGTAATTTGGTTTTAATATGTTAACAAGGAAATAATTACCCGAAGCAATTTTCCCTAATAGTTTAACAAATTGACTAAGAAACTTAGTTCCCTTGCTAAACCGATTGCACAAATACAATCGCTTTTTTCGATAAGACCAAAATAAAGATTAGAATTAACTTTATTTTTCTCATCAGGTTCTAATTATTCATACAATAACTTAGATCTTTCACTTTAGACAAGACAAGTAATAGGTTAGTTAACTAGTATTTCTCGTCAAGGCATTCGATTAGAGTTGAATAACCGAATCCTTCACTTTGATAAGTCTAACTAAGATCAGAATTAACTTAGTTTCTCTTATCCGGAATCGAAATGGACTAAACAAATGATCCCGTATTTTGTTAAGCCATAAACAATACATACAAACCACATAAATTGACTTGCACAATTATTTCTCTTAACCGGAAGCAATTGAAACAAACATAGACATTATAGCACCGCAATTGCACCGAAATTTCGTTAAGCCAAAAACACTTGATACCAAACAATAAAGAAGATATCAAACAATAAGTCAAATAAATTGACACTTTTTTTTTTAAACGAAAACAATTGAATCACACACACACATCCATACACACATATGGAATAAACATCAATGGTACCAAAATTTTGTTAAGCAAAAGCAAAATATATGCAATAAAATCAGGCTTTTCTTAAACAGGAAAACGATTAACTAACAAATTCGTTACCTCATATTCCGAATCCTCTTCTCCCTAGAAAGATATATCATTAAGCGCAAGTTCAAGTTAGAACTCTCCCCCATTATGTTGTCATTCTCCCGCAAGAACAAAAGAACAACAACAAGAGCAACCTTTACTAGAGAAAGGTTGAATTGGTTTTAACTAATGCGTGCCAATAGCAAAGGTTGAAAACCCGAAACACATATTTTTATGTTAAACACAACTCATGTAAACATAAATTGATTCAACACATTGTGACTTTTTACATATGAGTCTCAATCGGAACTCCTTATGATCCTTTGATAAAGCCTACCAACATGGGCTAGAACTTAATCCCGTTAAATCAAAAATCCACACAAACCATAAGGGTTCACATCACATGAGATCGAATATTAATAAGGTTATGAAAACCAAAATCAAACATCTCATAAATCCAATTTGCAATACACCATAAATATTCAACAGAAAATCACGTATTGCAGTTACCTCAATCTTGTAGGTAATTAAATTACGAAACCAACGCAAAAAGAATGAAGTCATTCCGATTTCGGACGAAGAAGTTATAGGCAAAACAGTTTTACACTTCTTCGTATGGACCAATCACACCAATCACCAGGACCAGTTACGGTGATTGCTTGTGATGGGTCACAACACTAAACTGTTTTAGACATAACTTTTGCATACACTGTCCGAATTCAGTGATTTTTGGCTCTTTTTAACCGTAAAAACAAGAGATACACATATATGATTAGTAGATATTAACATCATAAACTCAAAACTACCGTTTCTATCAAAATCTCAAATATAGATAGAGAAGGTATGAGTATATAAGAAAAGAAATCTCCCTAAAGATGTTAATTAGTCATAAAATAACCGAGAGGTCATGTGCTCAGTTTTTCATGTGCTTCCTCACCTTTAAAAAGATTGAGCACCAAGGTGAGCATGCACATTATAACACAACTAGGTTGTGTTTATTTAGGCCTTGTCTTCTTTGTCACTAGGGACTAAGACAGAATCATTCTTGACCTCTTGCTTGGTTTGCTTACTCTTGTTTCATCTCTTGTATTTATTCTTTGATTTGTGAAGAGGAGTGTCAATATCACAACGTGCATTCGTACAAGAGACTGTAGACAACAAGATGTCTTTTCTTAGTCTTTCAAGAAAACTCTCAAAAACATTGTTACCAACATTTATCAATTGAGTGTCATTCTTATGACTAAATTTTGGTCCCTTCTTGTCTATGGAGGACTTCGGGACCCATTTATTAATGGATTTCGCAGGAGCGGCTTTCTCCTTCATACCATTAGGACAATTGCCCTTTTGGATACTTTGCGAAACATCCTTTCTCCAATTTGGAACATCAGATCTTGTCTTTGCATTTACAAAGTCACCTCTCTTTCTACATTCGGGTTTTTTATGAGATGACCTTGTCGAGCGATAGGAAAAATTTGAACTATCATTATAATAATTCTTTTGCCTAAACTTAGGACAATAACGATCTGAGTTCATTCAGGGAGAAAACATAGCCAATTCGTTTGATACAAAAGAAAGTGCATCTTGCATCTTACGAACTTTGCATCCCCATTGCAGGTGTCCTTTATTACCACAATAATAACAATGCTTAGTAACATACGAAGTCTGAGTTTTAATGTTGCCTTTTTGTGGATCCGCTTGCATTGGAACTCGACGAGTTTTCTTCTTCTTCTTCTTCTTCTTCTTCTTCTTCTTCTTCTTATCTTTGTTCAACATTGTTGGTTTCTTCACATTAGCAGAAGTGCTTTATTTGGTTGCTGCTGGTTGAACACAATTCTTAGGCTTGACAGGCTTTTCTTCTTTACAAGAAATAGGAGCATCTTTGACATCAGTGGAAGCCTCTGGTTGAGAAGAATTTGTAGCTTTAACAAATTTTATCTCATTGTTATCATTGGAAGCACTTGATTCCTTATATCCTAATCCTCATGTATCACAATGATATCTTCCTGCTTCTAACAATGAGGATAAATTGTTTGTGCTATCATTAGACTTTCTCAAGTACAAATTTTCTTCTTCCAACGTCTTGATTTTATCAAGAGCACCAGCTAGATTAGCCTTAAGGTGTTTTTCTCGTGAGAGATATACACCTTTTTTCTCTTCAAAACTCTTTTGTTGAGAATTAACCCTTGCTTCGGATTCAGCAAGTTTCTTTTCCGACAAAAAGAGATCTCTTCGAAGATTTTCACATTCTAATTTCTTAGAATTTAGCTCGTTTGTACGATCTTTAAGAAGATAATCATTGGTGCGGTAACCAATATAATATCCTTGAAAAATCCTCTTCAGTTTCGTGTTCTCACGACAAAGAGGTGTCATAACACCAAGAAAATCCAAAGTTCTCATTTTTTTTATTTTTCAAAGGATCCAGTAGTTTAGAGTATTCTGAGATATCCTCTTCTACATCTCGTTAAAAATCTGAGTCATCATCATCGGAAATTTCATCCAACCCCTTTTGTAGACAAACTTTCCAGTTGTCATAAGTTTCTACATCATTAACAAGATTAACTTGTCTAGTAGATTCTCTCGAGATGATTTCATGAAGATCTTCAGATTCGTAGATATCTTCATCAAGTGTTAATTCAAAACTCTTGATATCTTGCTTTACATTAACTGAATCATTCTCAGGTTCTAAAACAATTTTTAGATTCCAGTCTTATAGGTTGGATCGCACCAAACACAGATTGTTAGATCTTTTCGTGTTTGCCTGCTCTTATACCAATTGAAAAGACGAGAGTACCCAAATACACCATAATCTTTAATTTATCCACCTATAAGTCCTCTTACCGAAAGTGATTGCCTATGGACAAAGTCGAGACAATACTACAAATCGGTATTCACACTTTGTGTGATCGTCTATGGATACGAGATCGAGACAATACAACAATCAAAGTGTGATTACTTGATAATAGGTTTGGACTTAACCAAACTCTATAGGATCGCTATCAAGTAATACGGAGTTAACGTTTGTGTAATTTACTTTAAATTATAATAACAACAATTATAATTGCGGAAAGGAAAAGTAAATGACACAGCAAGATTTTGTTAACGAGGAAACCGCAAATGCAGAAAAACCCCGGGACCTAGTCCAGAATTGAATACTCTCGGAATTAAACCGCTATACAAAATATAAACCAACTTCGTATAGTTGAGACCAAGCAACTAAACCTATAGTTCACTTAGTTTCTTCAGTATCCCTGCGCTTCCGATATTCAATAAGTGCACGCACTGGAACAATTCCTTTGAATCATATTCCAAACAGTAAAGGAACAACAAATCTGTTTGGTAACAACTCTCTTGATTCTTACAGATGAAGATATCTCAAGTCATAAGCAAAGGCTCTTCCGTTTAACAAATAAACTCCTTTGTCTGGTCAGATCAATCTATCCAACAACTACCGAAGTAGCAGAGTTTAAATTTGCAATCAATCAATATAGAATCAAACAAGAAACTATAAGGTGATGCCGATCTTACACAACTAATCAATCAAATAAATCCGATTCTAGTTGGATCCTAGCCGATCAAGGTTTGTGCACACCCAAAGATATAGAAACCAAATAAGAAATCTTGTTGTCTTCAAATCTTCTTTAATCTTCAATAAACACCTGCACAACATCACTTGAATCTCTTGTGATCAATCACTCACAGAACGGAGTATGTTAACAATGGATTATCACAAGATGTATTTAGATCTACAAACAGTTCTAAAGATCCCGTCGACACTTCGATCTAGTTTGAGTGAATCTTATATCAGAAAAGAAGATTCTCAAGAATAAACAAACTAGGTGCAATCAAAGTTCAACAACCGTTAGTCAATCAAATCAATCGAAAACTAAAATAAACTGCAATTATATAGTTTCCCACCAACGGTACTCGTACAGCTTCTTGATCCCACAGAAGTCTTTAAACGAGCGGTCGTAAGAGATTTCGCCTAATTAGGTTACTTTCCTCTACGGATAGACGGCTCCACTAGAAACAACAAAAAGATGAAATTTTCCTGGCTCTTAGGATAGTTTGCTAGAAATGCAAAATTGGGTATTTATAGACCAAGGATGTTTGGACACCAAGGAATTTCCAAAACCGAATATTCTCAAGATATGCAATAATGCCCAAAATCAGTTTTCATAATTCCTTGAAATGCTCTATCCAATATTTCCGAAATCTCACTAGAAAATCTCCAATTAGTAAATGCACATTACCAATTTTTATTTTTCCAGAGATATGCATTTAATTGCTGGTAATTAAAAGCATATAAAACTAACAACCTTAATTAAAAGATTCTTAATTTATTTCGGCCCGGGATCTCCTTGAGTTATTAAGGAATATCTTTGAACAATAAAAGATAAGAGTTACTGATCATGTTCAAAGTATGTTGACATCTTTTCTTTGTAAATCCTTTTTCATATTTACAATCTTGGAATCGATTATACCACACTTCCAAACAAGTTTAGAATTGTTGTATTCCAAGACAACTATGTGATTGATCAAATATCAAATCACTAATCATGGGTTTACGGTTCTACCAAACACAAGGATCGGTTCTACCTTAATATTGTTACTGAGACCGGTTACATCAATTACCAAAACCGGTTACCATATACTCATGGTATTACTTGTGATCGGTTATACATGTCACTAGGATCGGTTACACCAATTACTAGGAACGGTTACGTCAATTACAAGGATCGATTACATAACTCTTTTGTGATCGGTCACACCAATTACAAATATCGATCATACCATCTTAGGTGATTACTTAGGATCGATTACACTTATAAAAGTCATACTTATTCATAAGTAAGGCACTGTGATTAGTTATACCAAGATACATAACAAGTTATGATCGGTTCTACTAACTCACACATATTGGTAATCCAAGGATATGCAATGAATAACAATACCAATATCCCTAGCGATTTCCCTTTCGATTCATAAAACGAGTTCATGAATGTACTTCCTTTACACAAATGTAAATATTGTTTCCTAGGATGAAATCTTCACCTTTACCCATACACATAATCACAATAGCATTCATACGATTATGTCGATGTCATAAATATACGAAGTTCAAAAGATAAGCGTTATACTTCGTTTCTTAATTCCTTAACACTATGATCATGTGATCATGTCTTACTACTAGAGTATAATCATTCACAGCTTCGCAGTTATGTTTTCAATATAACACGAATTGAAAGATACGTTAGGAATGAAACAGTTCTAGTCAAATATTACTAACCTCAAGAGGAAGGATGATGTCGTCATTGTAGCTTGTTACTTCTTCACATTCTTCAAGTCTTCGAGTAATACTTGTATGTCTCATAATCCTAGACTTTATAGTCTAACCTATACGAAGTTGTCTCTAGTTACATAATCAAGCGACTCTTAGATGAGTTTTGATTCACTAAAATATGACAACCAAACTTGACATACCAACGCTTGGTGGGTTCAACCGAGCTATGCTCTAATATCTTCATTTTGGCTGAAGCAACTCCTAGGCTTGTAAAGGACGTCAGCTATGGGAATCAAGTATATAGGGTCTTGTGAGATCCAAGGGACTTCAGGAGGACGACTGAAGCTGGACCGCTTATAGGGCTTGTAGTCTTTAACTACATCACAGTTCGAAGACTGATAGTAGGTGTGAATACCATTTATCTGGCATACACGTGTCACGATCTCAAACGGTCATATACAAGATAACAAAGTGGTACCAGTGATACACATATACCCGCGAAGTATGAGATCCCTTCTCTATCTACTTTATCTCATCATGAGGAAGCTAACATCGACAATGGATATGAAGGATTATCAGAGACAGCTAAGGCGTCCACTCAGCATTAAATGAAACGAGTCTCTACCTAGGCACATGGTCTTAAGGAAAGTGAAAGAAGATGAGGTCGCATAGTCTGACTGGGGCATGTAACACCCCGAGTTCCGGATCAGGGTCAAACCCGTATGGAGATCCGAACTCAAAGCGTTACGGGTCGGAACGAGACTTATGCATTTATTTATTCTTGTTAACTAACTTTTATATCAAACATAATTGAAACTTTTATACATGAATTGAAGCATATGAATACATTAAACATCGTTCAAACACTTTTAACTAAACATTTTTTCTTTAATTCAGTTTACACTTCAAGCAATACAAGAAAACAATGCAATCACTAAGCTACTCATTTCTAGCTTCCATTTCCAACTTCCATAAATCTGCAAGGAATGTCAATTGGGGTGAGATGACAGCTCAATAGAATGTATTCCCTTTCTCAAAATATATGAAAACATGTCAATCAATCAAAGAGAATATGCACAACAAGAGTATACGGCGCAACTTCAAGGATTTAAATATATGTACATTCATCAACTAAACTCACAATCCATCAAATTCTCTTAAATGCACGAGTATCCTCGGAACGGGACTGCCAACCTCACTTGCACGAGTATCCTTGGGTCGTGCCCCACCTATCCGTGTATCCTCGGTACGGGCACCGCCATTCAAACAAATATATTCATTCATTTATAAATTCACACTACCGTTGCACGAGTATCCTTGGGTCGTGCCCCACCTATCCGTATATCCTCGGTACGGGTACCGCCATCCAAACAAGCATATCATACAATATACATTTGGATATTCCAAATCACTTTATCAACAAGTCATAAGTTCACAACCCCAATAACGATGTAATTCTTTCAACCATTTAAGCAAACACACTAGCTGCATAATTTTATTTTATAGGTTTCATAATTATAAATTGATACGATCGTCTTCAAATTTTAAGTGAACATTCCTGGCATATTTATCTATAACATATCCAAATTTATCATAAAACTAACGGTTGAAACAAAAGATATGATTTTTACAAAGTCAACATAAAAATTAGGAAGATTACATGTTATTACCAAACAATTCATGATAAATTCATATCAACCTGAAATTGAGCAAACCCAAAGCACAATAAAATATATCATATATTTCTACAACTTTTTTCAAGACTACAAATCATTCTAAAATCATTAAGATTTCCTAAACACACCAAAACAATAGCAAAGCGAAACTGTCCAGAAATTCAGAAACTATCACCCAAATTCAAACAAACATTCAACGGTGAATTTACGGTGGATTATTCTCAAATTTTAACTAGTGATACCCAATTATGTTATATACCAAACATCAAAGTCTGATCATCAATCATATTCATATAATTATACAGATAAATTTCAGAACCCTAATAATATAAGATTAAACAAATTTAAAATCAAGGTATAACAAAGAAACACAAAATGAAAAGGGATTTAACATTCTACCTTTAATTAGCTACAATCTCCTCTAGATTATCCATAGCCTTCTTCTCTAAAAACTCTAGCTCCATCTCTTTCTCGTTCTCATTCTTAGTTTTCTAATCTCTAAAATTCTTTTTCCAAATGTTTATTATAAAACCTATATTAATATTACCAATTAATACACATTTTCATATTAGTTTTTTTTTTATTTAAATTATAAATATCTCTTTATTTTCCTCCTATCTAGGTTATTATATTCACACCTTAACTTTCTAGTTCAAGCAACCCACTTAGGCTAAGGAATAATAAATAATAATCTAAGCTAACTCGTTAAAATCCGACCCGGAAAGGTAACTTAAAATGCAGGGTATTACAGGGAAGGTACACAGTCAGCGAAGGTACAACTCGTACGGAGGATTAGTAATTGACGATGGCACATGGAGGAAGCTGAGGTGACATAGTCCGACTGACAAAGGCATGCGGCCAACGAAACATGTACGGAAGATACATCAGATCTCTATGGACCCAAAGGCAGCAAAGATGTCCCTGTTGGGTAAGGCGCTATAAATACTGAGATTCACTTCCAAAGAGGGGACACACTATTACTGAGATATATCTAGAGAGAGCTTATACTTATTGAATTCCAAGAGTTAGAGTACAAGTTCTACGCTTTAGTTTTATTTAATACCTTTGAGAGAATTGAATACCTCGTAAACTTAGGTGGTGTAGCAGCGGACAAGCATTAGATTAGGTGGTGTACACGATTTATGTTAGCTGTCAACAGAGTGGTTGTGCAGAATATATGCTTATTATGAAGCTAAGAAGCTTCTTTCACTCCATGTCTAAAGTCAAGATAGATTTCCGGCTCAATACAACATCGTTTTGCGAATGATCAATGAATTTTTCTCCCATCACTATGTTCTGTCTACAATACTTTGATGCTTTATCAACAATAGAATTAAAGTTTCGTGAATATGCTGAAATTCAGCAGACTGAAATGATCCTAACAATATAATGTAGTCATCTAATATTGAGCATCTACACCAACTAGTTTGGATTTGTTTATTTAGTAAATAGGAGATGATGTTCTTGGTGTCACTAAAAAATACAAATGTTGTTTATTCTTCTATTCTTGGCACAGTTGGTCGCCTCCCATACTGTTAGACTTTTTGCTTCCTTTGTATCCCTTTTTATGGCTGGTTGTGTTTTACATCCCCTGCAATGGCCTGCCAAATTAGTTGTTACAATACCAATAACTACACTTTTATTGTTTATATCATAAGTGGCGTCAAAGAAAATAACATACAGTTAGAAGGCAAAGAAGCAGTTATAAGTTTCCTATCTGCATTAGACATTTCACCACTATTTTGGAAACTGTGAGGTATAACAGTGTCTTGCTGCATCTCATTAACTAATTAATAGCATGTGTGGCCGTGGAATCCTCGTTCAGGCTCATGTTTTGGAAAACATTCATACATCTATCCCTCCAAATACACCATGAAGTAGTACTAACGACACATTTTTAATCAATAGAGAGGGTGCTAGCTAGAAGATCCTTCACTCAATCCGTGATAATAATTGCAGAGTTTTGGTACTGCAGAATATGACTCCTCCATGTGAGATAGCAAAACCGCAATGTTAAATAATATGCTCAGCAGTTTCCACCTCACTGATATTACGCATGCCACATGTGAGAATATGAGATGAGTTAAATCTACCTACAATATATTCATAGCATTTCCACAAAAACAATTGTATCTTAGGGATGATTGGAAGACTCCATATGGACTTATAAGTAATATCATTACCTAACATATTAGTATTGGTATCAACTGTCCTAGTGATGACTTTGTAGCATGACTAACAACTTTTGTATAAGGCCAAATCAATCTATCTGTGCCTGAAATATGAATTCTAGTATTCAGAATCTTAGAACTATTCTCTGGGGTGAAGAAAGAAGCAACCAAATAACGATTCCAGGTGTTAGTGTCGATGAAGTCACTAACCATATAATCATGATTAGGATAATTATTACATAGAGGTTCAAACATTTGATAGATCCAATTATCTCTAAAAGCATGAATGTTAGGACCATTTCTAACTTCCCATATATAATGTTTTTTTTAATATATCAATACCATATACTAGTCCAAACCCAAGAGCAATTTTTGGATTTGTGATACTGCAGGGGATGGAAATTCTTGAAGTGTTTACATTTCAAGATACAGACCCATAAAACATTAGGAGAATGGATCAATCTCCAAGCAGTTTTGGACAACAACGCAGCATTGAAATGCTTTTGGTTTTTAAAACATAGACCACCTCGAGATTTATCGGTACAGACATTGCTCCAATTTTTGAGATAAATGCCACCTGAACTACTTTTCCTCCACCAGAATTCTCGTTGTTTGGCCTCCATTTTTTAAATGATACTATTTGTTAAAAGAATAGTGTCCATGTGATATATGGGAGAGGTCTTTAAGACATTTTAGACCATAACAAATCTCCTAGCTTGGGATAAATGTTTGCTTGGCACCTTCCTGTCAAAGCTATCAACAAGATGGGAGTTTCTTGATTTTTAGATCTGCCAATGAATATATAGGTATCCCTAAATATTTGTCGTCTAAGGATATTTTCTTAACATTAAGAGTTCTAATAAAAGAGACAAACATCTGGATGAACATTCTTATTAAAAAAAAAAAAACTGATTTTTGAAAATTAGTAACTTGCCCAGATATATTACCAAAATCTATAATGAGGGAGATAAGATTATTGGCTTCTTGATGACTAGCCTTGGTGAAAACTAGACAATCATCAACAAACAAAAGATGTGAAACAGATGGAGCATCTTTTGTTACCTTAAATCCATGAATCAAATGGGTTTTTTCAGCGTGAATAAGGTATCTTGAAAAATCTTCCACGCAAGTGATATAGAGAAACGAAGAGAGCGGATCTCCCCCTAGAGGGTTAAAAAGTTTTACATGGAGAGTCATTTAGCAAAATAGAAATAGAAGTGGTACTAATGCATTGGAGTATTAGGTCACACCAATGGTTTGAGAAACAAAAAAAATTCAACACATTAATAAGAAAAGGTGTTGGTCATTTTCAACACGTAGCTAGGCATGATGTAAATATTAATATTGGTAATTTTCCTTTTATTAGGATAGGTTTAGCTATCAAAAAGGTGTTGGAGCCCAACTTGTTGCAAGGCTCCCACCGAGTTTCTTGTAAAAACAATTTTTATTCTTATTATTAATTTATGTTATAATTAATAAGAAAAGGCCATTTTATTCTATCAAAAGCCTTAGACATGTCAAGTTTGAGTCTCATGATACCACACTTATCTTTTCTAGACTTTTTCTCCATGGAGCGAACCAGCTCATGGGCGATAACTATATTATCCTGAATGTTCCTACCAGGTACATAAGCAGCCTGGAAAGGGGATATTAGTTTTCCTAGAAGTGGTTTCACTCTGTTGACTATGATTTTTGAAATGATTTTTTAACTAGTGTTATAAAAGCTGATAGGCCTAAAGTTAACAGGTGAAGAAGGATTATTCACCTTAGGAATGACCGTAAGAAAGGAGTGATTCATTTTCTTGTAGATGCCTGGAATCAAAGAAAGATCTAATCATGTTCCAAACATCCACCTCAAGCAGCTTCATTTTTTTTTATAGAACCCTGTGGGAAATCTATCGAGACCCGGGGAAATCCATGGTTTCATCTGCTTAATAGTATCTCTGACTTCTTAAAGAGTCACAGGCATGCTACAATCAGGGCATACAATCATGGTCACTACATCATCCCATCTTGATAGAAACCTCAGTTATGGTCCCGTGACCAGGGTTTCAGAAGTGATGTTTCCACGACTGACAGAAACAAAGATGGTACTGCAAGCAACAGGATCATGTATCAATCAAGGGGTTCATATTGCAAGTGAATTAATGACATGGAAATCCTTCATCAAGCATCCAAGACAACGATCAAATGGTCTAGATACCCAAGAAGACGTTTTACAACAAGTCCATCTGAAGCCGATTTACGACATCTATGACATATCCAAATTCAAATTAATTGGACGAATAAGCTAAGAGCCGTGGGTCAAACATTGTACATCGTCACTGCTAAAAAAATCTCTGAAATTCTCACAGAACTTTTTGTTTCATCGATTTGAGCCCCTAAACGAGCTCAAAATTCAAAAAGCTTCTCCATGGATGATAGGAAATTTTCGGGGCATGAGAAAGTTAGGGTATATCATCAAAAACGGAAATCGTATGAAGATTCTACAGCATTTTTAAGAAGACCCTAATTCCTGGAATTTTCTGATTAACGAATCATGAAGAAATTCCTCATTCATTCACATGGATTCTCATCCTTCCAACCATCAAGTAACAAATTGATATTGCTATGAAGATGATACAAGATGAAAACTTGTTTGGGTCATCCAAAAACCATTTGGGGTGTCAGAGCAACAACAGTCGATGAAGCAAATTCGTTGATGATACACAATTAATGCTCCAAAGACCAACCTCCTGGTCGGACTAGGATATCCTCTTTCAAGCAACGCCTGTGCTATACACGGTTAACATGTCATCCCACCACTAAAATCAGCGTGCCTTATCAATTTATGCTCTCCGGACGATGCCCATTCATTATGCAAAAGCTCCTAACTATTACTCCTTCAAGGATCATTCGACATGATTGGAGCATTATTGGATCGGAATCTCTGGTAACATCTGACAACTGAGCCTATTTATGCATTTTTCTTATGTCAGTAAAAATTACCATCTATGTGCATACTGCGGAACATGATTGTCCCACACTAAGCAGGGGACTTAATGTTGATGGTGGATTTTAAACGAATGTCATATTCGTAAAATCACATCGGAAGTTACGTATCTCTGATCACTATCTCAATCATAAGAAATTTGTATCTTCACAAGGAGTGAATCGCAGTTCTGTAACATCATGACAGTAATAATATATGATGGCGATATTAGGGTTTCTGAGGAAAAACTTTTAATATCCCATATATTTCATGACTAAAGCTGAAAGAGTCAGCACATTTGTTGAATTCGGAATTCATCCCTGGTGTCTGAATTAACCCAGAATCATATATGATGCTGATCACATCATATCTAAATGCTCCTAGACATATTGCATGCTAGTATAGAGCCACAAATTAATTAAATCCACTCGTCAGATTCATCGGTTGAATTCCTGGATATTAATTAAATCCAGTCGTCAGATTCATCGGTTGAATTCTTGGATAATAATTAAATCTAGTCATAGTAATTCTTAGATAAAATACGCTAATTAAACCCCTAGTATTTACTTACTCCGATCCATGGCTTTTCCCAGCTGAATTCCTTGGAATAGTAATAAATATTCACCTTTTAGGCATTAGGGGAACCCCCAAGTAAGCCCCGAGTAAAAGGCATGGGTGTATTTAGAAATAATGCTCAAAGGAGCATCCAAAAACATGGAAGAACAAGGATATGGAAGTCGGATCAAATAAAGAAAAGGAAGAATAATAAAATAATAATAAAAAGGATTTTTGACGGGACCGGCAACCATGGCCGGTCCACACCCTCCCCCCCCCCCACACATTTTTTATTTTCTTTGTTATTTTATTATTATTATTATTAGAGTTTCCTCTTCCAATGATTTCCTCTTTTGATCAAAACTCATTAGATTTCCATATCTTATCAAATATTGCTTCATGGATCATATGGATGACAAAGCAAGTGGTCCAGCAATCATTAAAATATTAAAATTATGGGAGGAAAAATAGTGAAAAGGAAAATAAGGCAACTGTTAAGGTAAAGCATTTTAATTCTTGGCCAAATTGGGGTATACCCAGATTAATTGGGGTATACTCAAATTTAAATGGACCTAGTGCTCTTGCTAAGGGGTGGTCAAAATTGGTGATTTTACTTTAATACCCTTGAACTAATTAACTTAAAATTAAACCCTAAAATTAAAAATTTAAAAATTCATATCTTCCCTAATCTCTCTTCTCTAATCTCTCTGCTCTTCCCTTCGTCTTCTTACATTTTTTCCATCAACCGAAAATCTTCAACTTTGATTTTCCAAAAAAATGATTGATTCTACCGGTGAAAAGAAGACTGTAAGTGATGTCTAAACTCAAACCCATCATTGTGTTGTGTGATTTGATTGTTATATTAGGTTAGAAATCGAAAATTATGATTTCCGTGTCTTTAGTCGGCAAGGTCGTAACATGCATATCTTGCCGACTTTTCATAATAGCCATGGAGACTGTAAAAAATTTCAACAGCCGGCAGGGTATTTTTTGAAGACCTTGCCGACTAATACATGATTCCACATTTTTCTCAACAGCCGGCAGGGTATTTTTTTGTAGACCTTGCCGACTAATACATGATTCCACATTTTTCTCAACAGCCGGCGGGTTTTTTTTTGTAGACCTTGCCGACTAATATTAGTCATCTCCTGTGTGTCAAAAAATAAAGTCGGTATTGTCTTCATTTGAATACCCTGCCGGCCAAAGTTAGTCGGAGTCGTCTTCATTCATCTACCTTGCCGGCCAAATATAGTCGGCATCTTCTTCATTCGTCGACCTTGCCGACTTTTCATAGTTTCAGAACAAATTTTTTTTCATCACAAATCTTGGTTCAATCAAAAAAATAAATTCATAACTTAAATTTATAATTTCAGAAATTTTAATCTACTCAATTAATTAACCTAATCAAAAAATTTAGTGTTAATTAAACAAGGGTATATTAGCCATTTAGAAAATACATGATTAAGGGGTGGCTTGTTTTACTTCAAAATGACCCAGGTTTTGTCTCATTAGGTATACCCCAATTTGGCCAGGTTTTAATAGCCCGTTAAGTATTTTAATAAAATAATATTATTTTATTGTTTTTAAAATTGATCATTCAAGCAAGAATTAAGAGTTTCAGTCAAACTCAAATTCTTCATAAAAGGATCTCAGTTAAACTCAAATTCTTCATAAAATGATCAAAAAGTGCTTGATGGACCATCAGAAAATACCAAATTTCTCAGGATTGGTCCACGGACAACATAACAGCACAGGAACATCACCATGGCCGGCCATGGTCGGTCCTTGGCTTGCAAATATCCGGTCCCACATCCCTTGATGATTAATGACCTAATTAATCTTCTGAAGTCCCTATTTGGTTCAAACTCTTTCCAACAACTTGGGATTTGATGCATCGGCCATCAGATGGTCCCATAGCCACCAAGGGATGGTTTCTACACCACCTGGTCGGTCATGCTCTCTCCATAATTAGGTTTTACTACCTAATGCTCTAAAGAGCACTATTTCAATTGTAATTAAACATCAATTAATCATCCTTTCACCAACTGCTCTGCAAAGGAGTTTGGTAAATGACCAATCTAGTGTCCAGATACTACATGGTCGGTCCATAGAGGTGGTCCCTCTCTCATCCATTGGTTGATTCTTAGTCGATCATCCATTGATCATAATTAGGGTTTTGAACTGAGTGTTCTGTCTAGCATAATTCTGAACATGTTCAAACACCAATATTTTAATATTGATCCAACAATCAATAATTTAATTAATTAATTAAATAATATTTGATTAATATTTTTAATATTTTATTTGGTCTTGCTACCAATTATTCATGGATCTAGCAATATTTGCTCTGAACATCAGTGCTACATCTGTCAAGCACCCTAATTGCTTCAGCTAGCAATGAGTCACAGCCAACAAAGGTTCAGAACCGTCATTTTTGGCAATATTGTATCAACTATCAATATTCGAGTTGCAGTATTCTTCATGTTGATTCAGCTATCAATAGTTGAAAATTTAATATTGATCCAGCTATCAGTATTTTATTGGTTCATCAACCAACAATTGGTTTGTCTGTTAACCATTATTTTAATATTATAATCTCTCCTCGTCAATTGTCTGACTCATGACACATGGATTGAGAAAGGTCGTTTATGATCATTCAGCAATGATTATTTTCACAAGTGCTCAGTGCACTAACATAATGGTTTATGATTGATCCAGCAATCTTATAAAACCATCACCAAGTCATTCGACTATCATTATTTATCACTAGCATAATGATATGACACAATCATCAGTGACCTAATTCAACATCCATGGTCTGCAGAGCATGTTGTTGTTTCAACATTCCAAGCTTCATCCATCATAATATTGAACTTTGTCGGATCAGTTCATAAAACCCATAGTCTTAGGTCAAAGATTGACCACTCACACATGAGACATCAATTCACGTCACATGGGGGGATATTACTAGGGTTTTGGTCTGGCGTCTTACAACACGTGCGATGTGAGGTACATCCACGATGAGAGTTGTGGTAAGTCGTGCTGACAGTTAAAGGAGAAAATGGAAAGTGGATGGTCGATCAACCAAATCACGACATGGAAGTGGTTTTGACACGATCTCCCACTTCTCCATCTTTCCACTTCTTTCAACTGTCACCACTGATAGGAGATTGACGTGCTGCTATAAATAGGTTTCTTAACCTATGACTAAGACTCATCACTGTCAAGTTATCAAAAACTTTCAGAAGATTTCTCTCGTCTACACAGAGAATCATCTTCACAGAAATTCAACACATCACATCACCTACAGATCAATCTCCATTGATCTCCACACAATCTCAGCTTCCCTCCCTACAGACCGACCCTTCTCCTCCTTTTGTGACCAATTGAACCTGAAACAGCCATTATCTTGGTTTAGGCCAGGGTCCTACAGATTAGTATCTCGAATTCAAAGTACTCTCATGTAGTACATTTGTTTAAAGGTTCAGACAACTCGCTACTCCGAGCACCTGCTTCAGCGAGCACTTGCCTCCTCCACCATTTTTTTACCATAAAACCTGTGAGTCATTTTTACTCGCAAAAAATATCAAACACAGAGGAGTTCTCTCATCTTACACAGAGAAATCACCTTCAAAGAAGTTCAACACATCACACATCAATCAATAAATCTCTATGGATCACCACACATTCTCAGCTTCCCTCCCTACAGACCGACCCTTCTCCTTCCTTGTGACCGAATTGAATATGGAATGGCATTGTCTTGGTTTAGGCCAAAGTATTATAGATTAGTCTCTCGAATACAAAGTACTCCTGTGCAGTATATTTGTTTAAAGGTTTAGACGATTTGCTTCATCAAGCATCTGCTTCATCGAGCACTTGCCTAATCCATCACTTTTACCAAAAACCAGTAAATCGTTTTTACCCGCAAACGGTGGGGTTGCGGTCTTTTCTCCAAAAATTATGAGTTTTCTCACTTCTAGTCGAATCCGATTTTGTAAAATTATATCGCGTTTTCAAAGGTCAACTCTTTGGCTATGGAATTTATGGCTTGGAAAACTGTCAAAATCGTAATTGTGTGAGAAGCGAGATCAGTCCATCCGAAAACTTTGATCCCAGTTTCCATATTTCTCACTTATCCACCAAACCAAGTGCAATCTTGGTTAAAAGTGAAAACAAACTTATTTATCCTTATGGATGCAATGACCTTTTGTTTTGGACTATATCCACGTATGTTTCATGCATCAAATTGATAGTTGAATTTAGTATTTACCCGACAAAGCTCTCCAAAATCCTAATGATTAGGTGATACGGCATGCAAAAACAACGTTGAAAATATTGATCAGAGTACACACATACGCCAATCAAAGAATCGCGCATCATCCATTGGTATTCATTCTCTCGAAATATCCAAGTATATCTTGTTGTCAATACCTCTTTGGTTATGGAGCTCGAGGTATTTGCCATGTTTATAATTGTACCATGGTGTTGGTTATCGTTCTCTCATCGTATGCATAAACGTTTGTTGTTCTTGGAAGATTAGCGCGACTATGTTCATTTTCTCAATTTTCAAATTAGGATTCACAAGAAAAAGAAAATTTTGATTGAAAAAAATGGAAAAAAAAATACTAATATATTAGCAAAATTCGAAATATTTTTGTGAAAATATATAGAAAATAGATAGAAGTTGTGTGTGTTAATTGGTGGATGAGTGGATATTTGTATAGGTTAGAATAACAATTAAAAATGTAGTCGTTATCGACCAACCCATGGACGACCAACTCTAGTTTAACCTATGAACGGCTCAAGTTGAACCGAGCATTTTCTCCACTTGAGAAGATCGACTAAACCATGTTCAGTCGGTTCGATCATGTATCATCCCTAAAAAGCAGTTCCATGTTGTATCGAATGGTTTGGTAGCAAAATCTCATTGAGAAAATTGACCCAAAAAATCATAGTTGTGTAAGAAGCTAGATCAGTCTTTCAGAAACTTCGATCCCAGTACTCCATATTTCTCACTATCCAGCAAGCCAGGTGCAATCTTTGTTGAAGTGATCAAAACAAACTTAGTTATCCTTAGTGATGCAATGACCTTTTGTTTTGGAATATGTCCTTGTATGTTTCATGCATCAAATTGATAGTTGAATTTAGGATTTACGTGACAAAGCTCTCCAAAATCCTAATGATTAGGTGATGTGGCATGGAGAAACAACGTGAAAATCTTGATCAGAGTACACACATTCGTCAATGAAAGAATCACACATCGTCCATTGATATTCGTCCTCTTGAAATCACCAGGTATATCATGTTATCAATACTGCTCTTGGTTCTGAAGCTCGCGGTATTTGCGGTGTGTATGATTGTATCATAGTTTTGGTCATCGTCTGCTTAACGTTTGTTGGTATTGGATGATTAGCGTGACTATGTTCATTTTCTCATTTTTCAAATTAGGATTCATAAGAAAAAGAAAATCTTAATTGAAAAACTCGAAGAAAAAAAATCTTAATATATGGGAAAAATTTGATAGATTTTTGAGAAAAAAGATAGAAAGTTGTGTGTGTTAATATGTGGGTGAGTGGATATTTATACAGGTTTGAACAACGGTTAAAAATGTAGTCGTTATCGATCAACCCATGGACGACCGACTCTAGTTTAACCTATGAACGGCTCAAGTTGAACTGAGCATCTACTCCACTTGAGAAGATAGGCTAAAAAAGAAATCTTGATTGAAAAAATGGAAGAAAAAAAATATCTTAATATAAGGGAAAATTTTGATAGATTTTTGTGAAAGTATATAGAAAATAGATAGAAGTTGTGCGTGTTTATTGGTGGGTGAGTGGATATTTATACAGGTTTGAACAACGGTTAAAAATGTAGTCGTAATCGATCAACCCATGGACGGCCGACTCTAGTTTAACCTACGAACGGCTCAAGTTAAATCGAGCATCTGCTCCACTTGAGAAGATCGTCTAAACCATGGTCAGTCAATTCAATCATGTACCATCCCTAAAAACCAGATCCATATTGTATGGATTGGTTTGGTTGCAAAATCTCAATGAGAAAATTGACCAAAGAATCGTAGTTGTGTAAGAAGCTACATCAGTCCTTCCGGAAACTTCGATCCCAGTTCTCCATATTTCTCGCTTATCCAGCAAACCAAGTGCAATCTTGGTTGAAAGTGAAAACAAACTTATTTATTCTTAGGGATGCAATGACATTTTATTTTGGAATATGACCTCGTATGTTTCATGCATCAAATTGATAGTTGAATTTAGGATTTACCCAACAAAGCTTTCCAAAATCCTAATGATTAGGTGATGCGGCATGCGGAAACAACATTGAAAATCTTGATTGGAGTACACACACATTCGTCAATGAAAGAATCACGCATCCTTCATTGGTATCCATCCTATCGAAATCTCCAGATATATCTTGTTTTCAATACTGCTCTTGGTTCTGGAGTTCGCGGTATTTGCCATGTGTGTAATTGTACGATGGTGTTGGTCATCATTCTCTCATCGGTTGCATGAAAGCTTGTTGTTATTGGAAGATTAGCGCGACTATGTTCAATTTTTTTCATTTTTAAAATTAAGATTCATAAGAAAAAACTTGGAAAAAAACCCCTAATATATTGGAAAAATTTGATAGATTTTTGTTAATTGGTGAGTGAGTGGAGATTTATACAGGTTTGAATAATGGTTAAAAATGTAGTCGTTATCGACCAACCAATGAACGACCGACTCCAGTTTAACATATGAACGGCTGCTCCAGGTCGATTCAATCATGTAGTCCTACTACACTTGCAATGAACGACCGACTCCAGTTTAACATATGAACGGCTGCTCAAGGTCGATTCAATCATGTAATCCTACTACACTTGCAATGTGCAGCTGCTCATTTTACTGTTGGTGATTCTCAATTCTTTTTCTATAACACAACAAGAAATAAAAAGAGAAAAATCCTAAGCCTAGGTCACTAGGAGATAGGGTGGTGACCGGTGGTCCTCGGTCGGTCTCGTGTCAGGAGAAAATGGAGATCCAAGCTAGCAGTCAAGGCGTCTAGCATACTCCAATTTAGAAGCTCTCCGATAGAGTCGCTTCAAGAGTAGGAAGAGATGCTTAAAGTTACCATAATTATTGTACCCCAGACTCATGAACTATGTTGGGATTCATACTTGTCGTCTAGTCAAACGGCAAAAAGGAAAATTTTATTTGGTATTGAATGTTGATAAGGTATCCAAAATCCGGATATACGATGGTAATGAACTCCGGATATATGATGGTAATGAACTTGCCACAAATATCATGGTTCTTACACCTATCGTAAAACACCAGACAAAGAGGCTGAAACTGAGATCCAACTACCAATTCTATGGCTCTTGCTACTACAATATTAATTTAAATTTACATGTGCAATTAACAGTCTACAGTAGGAAATCCATGAATCTAGTCCACAAAATATGATGACTTGTTTGCTTCCTTCCGGTTAGCTTCATTGAAGCATGAAACAGGCTTTACTATCACGGTCGGTTTCAAACACAAAAAGAAATTCCTTGATCCCAAACTTATCAATTTCTCTGCCGGATTCAAGCCTGCATTTATTAACAAAAATGAACATTAGCAATCGTATCCGGTACACGTGCATTAATCATTTTAGAACCGTTTCTCATATCCTATCCGAAAAAATCGTAAATAACGTTTTCTAATCAAGAAAATCATAAGAAAAAGATTAATCAAGAGATCAAAGAAAGAAAAAGATTAATCAAGACTTACTTTCTAAGCAGAATTGAGAGTAATGAAGTTCAAACGAATTGGGATTCGTTTCAATCAATAAAGGTCTTCTTTTCTCTTTAACATAAATCTCTAAAGCAGATTTAATCAATTCCTCAACACTTTTCTCCGATGATGTTATAACTTGAACAGGTCTTAAACTTCTTTCAATTGTCACATTCAACAGAAGTTTCGTCAGTTTCTTCTGGCCATCATCCATTCCTTTTGGGTTGATTTCTAACTTCCGGATCTTCATTGAACGATGATCAGATGTAGTTTCTCTGCCGCCTACTGCTGCTAATTGTCGTGTAGGAGAAGTAGATGAACTCATTGTTTAGGGTTCGTGTCGTGGAAAAATGGAAGTGAGGGTTTTGCAAAACGGAAGATTTTCTTTTCTTTGTTATATTTTGTGAAGAGAGATTTTCCAGATTTTTTATGAATGGATTTCTAAGAGAGGAAGGGAATCAAGGAAATTTCCTAGAAGGTTCAACGGTTAGATGGATATGGATTGATATCTTTGGATTATTACAAAACGTAATAACTACCACCACTGGTTCTCGTTGCTTTTGAGTACTTGGTTGATTGAAAATTAACAAGGTAAACTTCAATTATCAACCACATTTCTGGTAATAAGAGTGATTTTTTTTTATCTTTTTTATTTTTATTTTTTACCTATCACATAGACTAGTAGAGATGTGAGGAAAATGTTTATTAGGTGCGAGGAGATCTGATTTATAGAATCAATTCAAAAGGAGTAGTATTTATTTCTTATGCTTAAAACATTTATCTCCCTCCTTTCTCTCATTTTTTTTTTTCAACAAAACCATCAAAAACAACTATTCTTTGTTCAGATCTAGTCCATTTTTAGACTAGATCTGAGCAGATTTATTTATTTATTTTTGCTTTCTAGGTTAGTTAGTAGATTAGTTTGGTTTTTGTTATGTTTTCTACTTATCTACACCATTTTGGTGGTTTTATCTACTCTTTTGAAGTTTATATTCGCTTTAATGGCGATTCTTGGTTATTGGGTTGGTTTTAAGATCAATAGTGATGCTCCACATGCTCTCCAACGACGAAATCTTCATCTTAGTTGTCTCCAGTGACGGAATCTTCATCATCAACTTATCCGGTGACGGAATCTCCATAGGTGGTCTTTTTGACGACGGAAGCTTTATCACTAACTATAAGAGATTTGAGCAAATCATTCCTACTTTGGGAGCATTTCTTTCTAAAGAAGAAAAACAAACTAAATGGTTGGAATTTAATTCCGATAAAAACCATCCTTCTTCCGATTTAATCGGATCTTATTCATACTTGTATTTGTCTTACTCCGGTAATCCTTCTCTTTTTCTTGTCGGATTTCTCGGTATTGTACTCTTACGGTATGTTCTTGTTACTTTGTATTCTCTTATTTTCGATCTTAAACTCATTGTAACCTTGAAATCTCACTAATGAAAAGGTTCCTTGTTTATCAAAAAAAAAAAAAAAATGGTAAACAAAATAATATATAGAGCTTAGAACTCTGTAAAGCTGTGGACAAATGTGCACAAAATTGGACTCGCTCGTCCAGAGAGCTGCGCGCTCTATGAATGGATATCAGTTGAAAGAATATTTTTTTCCTTCTCCTCTCATAACAAGTGATCGGGGTGTGAGTCTTGTGGCTTGTGATAAATCTTAGATTCAAATTTGTGCTGGTGCGTAAATATAGACCCTGTGCTGTGTGCCACAAAGCAACAACAGTAAATGAGCAATATTTGATCGACAGACAAAAGCGCTGCATGCAGCTTAACAAGTTCTGCCTCACCGTCCGCTTGCGGCTTGTCAGGGACAGGGTATATTCCTAAAATTTATATCTTATTCATGAGATGTGTTACTTATCTTTTAGCCGAAGAACAGGAAGCCTTGGTTGTAGCTAGAGTGGTTGTCGGCGTGGTTCTATCATCAGCAACATCATGTAGTTTAGACCGATAAAAAAAAACATCAAGTAGTTTAGGTAACGTTTATCGCCAAAAGGTGTCACCACTAATTAGAGGCCAAACAAACACATAGAATGAGGATTTCAGTCATTCAAGGAAACACAATGCTACTGTGAAGTGGTAAAGATATTTTTGAAATAGGTCGACATTGAATCCAGTTTTTCACACGTCTCTTTAGGATATTTCTTTTTCTAACTTTTGTTTCTCAAATTGCCTACTAGAATCTAAAAATTAGAATCTAATTTTACTTTACCACTATTATACTAGAATCTAAAAAAATTAGAAACAAGACCAGCCACCTCCAAGTCCAAGTCAAAAAGCGACCAACCTTAAGCATCATCACTCATTACTCATGCCGCTACAAGTGAGTAGAACCATCTTGAAACTTCATTCTTGTTTGATTGATGTTAATTTAGCAGTCAGTAGCGAGCACTCATTTTCCATGTTTGGCATCTAGGGAAATGTGTCACATGGAGATGAAGTTTACATTATTGGAATGTAGGTACACATTCCAATAATGAAAGATATACCTGGGAAATCAAATTAACCAAATACACTAGCTGAATCTAGTTATTGAAGTGATGGACATATCTGTTCCAATTCCAATGACATCAAATTGACCCTGGCTAGAGCCCGGTCAAGAAAAAATAGGTCCATCAGTGACAGTCAATAAGATAAGAAAAACTAGTATGTGCCAGTACCACACCGTTTACGAAGACGCTAGGCATCCTCATCCGCCAGTATGTAGCTTCATCTACACCGTCGATTTTATAACTTCCCATTATTACAATAACAATAATGTAAGGCCAATTAGCTTAACCAATTCTATCTGCAAGGCCATCGCGAAGGTGTTAGCTGAAAGATTGAAACCTATGCTGCACAAGCTTATTTCTAGCCACCAATATGCGTTTGTCAAAGGTCGTCAAATCTTGGATAGTGTTTTTATTGCTAATGAATGTTTAGATTCGAGAATAAAATCTAAGATTCCTTGTCTAGTTTGCAAAATAGACCTAGAGAAAGCAATGTTAAATGGTCCTTCCTCGATGAAGTTTTGTCTAAAATGGGATTCGGCGAAGTGTGGAGAATGCGGATTGATGGTTGCATGAGAAGAGTTCCTTTCTCAGTCCTTGTTAATGGCAGTTCTTGTGGCATATTCTCTAGTCAAAGGCTTGCGTCAGGGCGATCCTTTGTCTCCTTTTCTATTCCTTCTTGTTTCTGAAAATATTACTACAATGCTTGCTAATTCTACCCAAGTTGGTTGGCTTGGTGGCTTTCAAGTTCAAGAGGATGGTATCAAAGTTAGTCATCAGCAATTTGCAGATGATACTTCAGTTTTCCTTGATGCTGATGTTTATCAAATTATAATGTTGAAGTATCATCTGCTGATGTTTGAGTATGCTTCAAGTTTGAAAACAAACTTTTCCAAGTGTAACCTCTTCGCAGTTTGCGATGTTAGTATCATTGAGCTTCTAGCGTCGATTTTTGGATGTGTTGTGGCCTCTTTTCCTGCAACTTATTTGGGTCTTCCGCTGGGTGATAAAGCGCTCTCTTGTAATAAATGGGATTGGTGCTGGAAATTTGCAAAATGGGGCTTGCTTCTTGGAAAAGGGGCCTTCTCTCAAAGGCAGGTAAACTAACTCTCATTAAGAGTGTGCTCATGAGTATTTCTGTTTACTTCTTCTCAATCTTTATGTGCCCGCAATCTGTAATCCCTAAGATAAAAAAAATCATTAGAGATTTTTTTTGGCATGACTCCAATAATGCTAAGAAGCACCACTGGGTAGGGTGGAAAAAGGTTTCTAGACCTTCGCATAAAGGAGGTTTGGCTATAATAAATTTGAAAAAAATGAATATAAGCCTTCTAATGAAATGGTGATGGAGATTAGGCAAGGAAAAAAACGTTTTGTGGTCCAAAATTATTAAGAAAAAATATGGGATTTATGTGTGTTTGGAAAACTAAGAAGGCCAAGAATTCTCATGGTGTGAGTATTTAGAAACAAATAGGGTCTGTTAAGGATGAATTCTTTTCGAATATTCAACTCAAGATTGGTAAAGGGGATCGTATTCGCATATGGGAGGATAAGTGGTGTAATGAAGAATCTCTTGCTGAAATTTTCCCATACCTTTACAGACTCTCCATTGCCAAAGGTAAGTTTATCAAAGATGCTTATATAATTACTCTACAAGATATAAATGGGATTTGGGTCTTACCCATAGAAGGTTCACAAATGTAAAAATTATTGAACTTTTCTTTATCACCTACAAGACCGATCACATTGTGCTTTATCCAGAAGAAGAGGATTCCTTGGTGTGGACTGGTAACATTTCTGGAGTTTTCTCCATCAAGTCTATGTATTTTAAGTCTAGTAACGAGTCTAACATCTCCGAGTTCCCTCATAAGAAGATTTGGTCTCGTGATTGGCCTCAGAATGTTTTGTTTTTTCTTTGGCATTGTGTGTTCGACAGATTACCTACGTTGGATAATCTTCATCAACGAAATTCAGCTTTTGTCTCTCCTAGTGGTAACAATATTATCAACATCTACTGCTTATGTAAGAATGCTCTAGTGCTCATATTTTCTTAAACTGTGCTTTTTTAAAAGCAAGTCTGGAGCTTGTTTGGTCTGGATGCTGGTAGGACTATCAATCTCTCTGGTTCCACCTTAGATGTTATTATGAATTGGTCAACCTCTCGTTTATCAATTTATGGTAAGGAAGTCTGGAGACGTTTATCAACAACTATTTTTTGGGTTCTTTGGATTGAAAGAAATGTTAGGACCTTCGATAATAAGGAGAGGAAGATTGAACAATGACTTTAAGACGAAAGTTTTTATGTGGGCTTGCTATTCTCCATGTATGTCTGGTTTATCTTTTTGTGACGTCCTTGTTAAGTGTCGGGAACTATTTTCTAAAGTCCCATAGTTCTGTGTTTTCTTTGGTCTTGTCCTTCTTTTGGCTTAAAAGTATAGCCTGCTGTTTGTATCTAGTTGTTGGTGGTTTGCTGCCTTATTCCCTGGGTTAGCTTTCCTTTTCTAATATATTTTTTCTTTATCGAGCAAAAAAAAAAAATCACTTCCCACCTCCATGGAATAATAGGGAGGGGTCATTTATAAGAAATTTGACCAATGACCTTTTTACACGAGGAGGAATTAGGGGGATGGATTTGAAGGATGAAAGCATTTTCTGTGACGAAATCAAGATTGATGATAAAACACGTAAAAAGTAAAATTCTTAATGTAAAAAGACCAAATATGAATAGATAGCTTAAATTAAGGAATTTGTATAAGAATATTTTAGAAAACACTTAAAATCTAATTAAAAAATGAGGGACATTATAGATGAGTGGTTGTCTGGATCTAGCTAGGCAAGTTCTCAAAGATCATTGAACTCTTTAAAGGTATTAGCCATAGTAGTTCAGGATTTGTGTCATGTTAATGGATTGAACTTACCTAGTTCAGTTATGAAACACTTGAAATAAGTATGTTACTTTTCCTTTGTGACTTGATTATCCTTGGACTCTCTGATCATGTCAAACCAAGTGATGCAGAACTAAGTCTTTCTGAACTAAGTTTATTTATTGCCCCACTATCCATTTGCCTTCAAAGCAACAGATCTTGTCCCCTTGGCTTTGAATGCAATTCTTGACTTTGGGAGCTATAGAAGTAAAATATTTGTATAACATATACTACTTGTGATTTAAAAAGGGAATACGATTTACATTTATAAATCTAGCTTTCATATAATAGTTCCACAACTCTACAATGTAAAATATATCACTAAGTGATTTTTTAAAATTTTCTGTTTCTTGGGTGACCGAATAAGACGTGAACGGCAATTTCTTAATTTAGGCTCGTCTTGTACGATTTTGATATCTCGAACCTAAAAAATACCTTTGCAGTACATTTCTTTTCACCCAAGAAAAATTGGCGACCAACATTGTAGATCAAGCTTTCGGTTACAAAATCAATTTCTAATGGTAGAGACTAGGTTGGGTTCAGAAAATTTCATACCTCTTCCTGTCAATACCAAGAATACCACTCAGGTTACTCCTGGTAACACTTCTGTTACTCATGATGTTACTCCGACCATCACCAACTCTCTCCCCGGTCAAAATCCCGAAGAATACACGAGTACTCTAGATTCGTCGAGTGTTGGGATTTAACAGAAAAAACAAGAAACTCTCATCAGAAATCAAGTCGATATGACAACTGCTCAGAAGGAGGTCATCACCTTTCTCCAGTCTATCATCGAGAAACTGACTCCAGAGTGAAGTCATCACCCAATGGAGCCAACCAGCGAGCGCTACCAACGTTGGCTTATCCAGAATCAACATACGAAGCGATGACAAGATCCTTATTTAAAGAAATCAATCAAGGAGCCGGGGATCAAACTCCGTCACTCATGAAGATATGAGAGACTATTACGATTTCGATGTCTAAAGGGTCCGGTCTCACTTCATCAACACCAACTTCATCGTTCCAAACAGATGACGAATATCTTGATGACTACATACACCAACTCAGGATCCAACTTGAAAGCCATTAGACGTTACATTACACACTAATAAATTATTAGTATCGAGGGATCATAGAACAAAGAGAGAATGAGATCATGAAAATAGAAGACAAAGATCAAAATGGAGAAGACAAATACTAAAGTGGTTCGGCACTAATGGCCTACGTCCATTGACAAACCCCGTAGGGTGAAATATATTGATCATCAAAACATTCTTAGATAGCTTTACAACTACATTTACACTCTATATGACTAAACCCTAAGAAGATTTCAAAACCTAAATATCTTGACTAGGTAAATATTTTAGGAAACTATACATTGAGTATTATGATCTTGCAATCTGTAATTATGTTATGTATTTTCTCTTCACATACTTTACACGGACATCTCGGTGATATTTTCTTCACGGTCATGTGGACTTTATATATATGTGTAGTAATCTAATACACAGTTTTTCCAAACTTGAAATAGCTTAGATTCCACCGTAAAACTTGCCCTTATACGAAAATAGTACCAAAAAAATAAATCATTGGATCTGTCCCTGTAAGCGCCTGAGGCATCAAGCACACTCTACTTTAGAGTCTCTCTGATATGGGGAAGAAAGAAAAAAAAAACATGCTTTTTCTCTCTCCCCCTTTTCTCTCGGAAACACAGGAAGAAAAAAAAAATACTTTCTTCAAGTTTTACATCCTTGATCTACACGGTTTTGGTTTGATTTTTCAGATCTACCGGGAAGATCGAGTTTGTTTACTTATATAGATTTGTCTTCCAATAAAAGAAATTGTTTCTAAACAATTTTTATGATTTATTATCGGTCTGATGGTTTCACAATACTATCAGGACTTGTATTCTTATTGTATTATTAGGTTTTTCTGGTTGATTTGCATCATCATCAAGCATGTTATGGAGGAAAACGATCTACTTTGTCAGATATGGAGATCGTTTGTGAAGAAATTAATTTGGGCGTATTACTTCCCTTTTATGGAAGCATCTAATATCCATGATTATCAGGAAACAAAATGGTTTGAAACCATTACAAGGATATCCAATCCTTCAACGGGGTGCAGAAGTTTAATTCGATTTTCACATCTTGTTTCTGTAAGTTTCAAATGTAAATCATGTACTATCTGTGTTGTCCTGTTTCTTGATGTAATTGATCATTGTAGATACCTGGAAAATACCAAGGGAGAAATGACCATATAGGATGTAAGCCTAAAGTAATGGTAATATGGCTTACAAAAAAGGTATAAGAGATAATATGGGCTCAAATGAGAGGAATCTTAATGATCCATTAAGGGAAGTCAAAATAATAAGTCCAAGAGGAAAGACTAAGAAGTCAAACTTAGAAAGGAAGAAAGGGCATGCTTGTAAATACTTCAAAAAGGATGGGTACTAGATAAACCAAGGAGAGAGATGTCTATAAAAGGGGGGGTTGATCTCCACTAAAAATATCAGAGAAAACTTCTTGTGGTTAACCATGTACTACATTCTAGAGTAGGCTTCCGACTCTACTATGATATTTGTACCTATTACATTTTGGCGACCACAGTGGGAGTCTACTCATAGGATTAGGACAGCGATTCAACCACTGAAGGCTCACCCACTCCCATGAGACGCTTCCTCCTCATACCACAGCGCCACTTTCAAAATTTTTCTCTTATTTTATCCAGCGCCTCCATCTTCTCTTCAGCGCCTTCATCTTCCAAGCAGCGTCTCAATGACCTCTTCAGCGCCTCCAACTTCTCTTCAGCACCTCCATCTTCCTCCAAGGAGCGCCTCAATAGTTATCTTCTTAAGCGCCCACATCTCTTTCTCCAATTTCCCTAAACAGATTATAAATAAAAAAACTCAGCATGGCGGCGCCCCAACTTAACTCCAGCGTTTGTTTACTCTTCCGAGCGCCATTTGAACGTATAAAAACAACGTCGCGTCCTTCATCAACTCTTGTATCCTCAGCACAACCCACATCCAGCGACATCGTCCATGTTTCGCGGCTATCATCTCTTACCACTAGCGTGCCCATCAAACCAAGCGATCTCATCTGATCATCTGCTTCACCCAGCGTCATTTTGTAATTCATTTTTATTCATCCAGCGTCTCCACCATCAAAACTTGATTAATCCAAGCGGCACCATATGTAATGATCCGTCTCTCCACCGATACTGTCCCCACTTAGCCACTGCGGTTATCCGGTAGTGTGGAGTTTTCAACGGGCATCGCTGCAGTAATCCAACAGAAACTTCCCGGGAGGTCACCCATCCCTAGATTACTCCCGCCCGAACACGCTTAACTGCAGAATTTTCTGCCAACTCTGGAGCCAAATGTGCTGAAAAGGCCTCGGTGTTAGGAAAGGACAAACCATTACTTATATTCCATTCGGCCAATCACTGCCGAATATCGGGGTATTACAATACCACCACCTTAAATTGGAGTTGTCCTCGGCTCCAGAATATATTCGCAAGCCCAGATCTCCGGCGTTCCCTGCCCCTTATGAGAAGCACCTGGACCAACCCCGTCTACCGTACCTTCCCACCCTCGGCAGGTGACCCGTCGTCGGCTCTGATACCATTTGTAATGACCCGTCCCTCCACCGATACTGTCCCAACTTAGCCACTGCGGTTATCCGGCAGTGTGGGGTTTTCAACAGGCGTCGCTGCGGTTATCTAGCAGCAACTTCCCGGGAGGTCACCTATCCCCGTATTTCTCCCGCCCGAGCACACTTAACTGCAGAGCCTACTCTGCAGCCAATTGTGCTGAAAAGGCCTCGGTGTTAAAGTTGCTTGAGCCAAATGTTAAAGTTCAGACTTGCCAAGCGATCCATTGAGGGAAGTCAAAATAATAAGTCCAAGAGGAAAGACTAAGAAGTCAAACATAGAAAGGAAGAAAGGGCATGCTTGTAAATACTTCTAAAAGGATGGGTACTAGATAAAGCCAAGGAGAGAGATGTCTATAAAGGGGGGAGGGGGGGGTTGATCTCCATTAAGAAGATCAGAGCCAACTTCTTGTGGTAACCATGTACTACATTCTAGAGTAGGCTTCCGACTCTACTATGATATTTGTACCTATTACATTTTGGCGACCACATTGGGAGTCTACTCATAGGATTAGGACAGCGATTCAACCACTGAAGGCTCACCCACTCCCGTGAGACGCTTCCTCCTTATACCACAGCGCCACTTTCAAAATTTGTCTAGTTAAAGCCTCGGTATTAAAGCCTACATTCTTGAGTAGGCCTAACTTGAGCCAAATGTTAGGCCTCGGTGTTAAAGTTGCTTATTGTTTAATATCATACTCATGTTAAAGTTTCTTGAGCCAAATGTGCTCAGCAACTTTTTGGAGAACCATTACTTAAATTTGCTTGAGGACGTTAACAAGGTAGAATTTTATTCTTTTCAGCACATTTGGCTCAAACAATAAGGATCGAACCATGCTCCTTATTGTTTAATATCATACTCATGTTAAAGTTGATATTTCTGATGTGCAGTAGATATATCTATCTAAGATGGAAGAAAACTCAGACTTGCCATAAGCGCTATTGTTAAGCATATAATCATTGCAAGAATCAGGAATAGTTTAATAGTTGCTATTACAATTGTAATACCCCGATATTCGGCAGTGGTTGGCCGAATGGAACATAAGTAATGATCTGTTATTTCCTAACACCGAGGCCTTTTCAGCACATTTGGCTCCAGAGTTGACAGAAAACTCCGCAGTTAAGCGTGCTCGGGCGGGAGTAATCTAGGGATGGGTGACCTCCCGGGAAGTTTCTGCTGGATTACCGCAGCGATTCCCGTTGAAAACCCCACACTGCCGGATAACCGTAGTGGCTAAGTGGGGACAGTATCGGTGGAGGGACGGGTCATTACAAATGGTATCAGAGCCGATGACGGGTCACCTACCGAGGGTGGGAAGGTACGCTGGACGGGGTTGGTCCAGGTGCTTCTGATGAGAGGAAGGGAACGTCGGAGATTTGGGCTTGCGAATGTATTCTGGAGCCGAGGACGGCTCCAACTTAAGGTGGTGGTATTGTAATACCCCGATATTCGGCAGTGATTGGCAGAATGGAATATAAGTAATGATTTGTCCTTTCCTAACACCGAGGCCTGATGGGTTCACTTGACTGAGCTGTGGGAAAAACTTCTCAGTTAAGCGTGCTCGACCGGGAGTAGTCACAGGATGGGTGACCTCTTGGGAAGCTGCTGCTGGATGACCGCGGTAATGCTGTTAAAAATCCCACACTGCTGGATATCTGCAGTGGGTAAGTGGGAACAATATCGGTGTTAGTTGGGATACAACTAGGGACGGGTTGCTTGTGCTCGGATGGGAGAGTATGCTAGGCCGTTGATCTAGATACTAGTCTCATAAGAGGCAAGGAACGTCTACATTATACTGAGGCCTTTTCAGCACAATTGGCTACAGAGTTGGCAGAAAACTCTGCAGTTAAGCGTGCTCGGGCGGGAGAAATTCGTGGATGGGTGACCTCCCGGGAAGCTGCTGCTGGATAACCGTAACGACGCCCTTTGAAAACCCCACACTGCCGGATAACCACAGTGGCTAAATGGGGACAGTATCGGTGGAGGGACGGGTCATTACACCATAGACCACCCAGCGTCTCTATATAGATATAAAAGAACAACACACTAATGGCAGAGATCCAATATTACTACCATCACCCAGGTCTCGCGGCTATCATCTGTGCTTAGCGGCTATCACCTCATCAGCGTTTCCATTTTCTCTCTCAACAGTGAACACCGAGTCCTCAAAAACAACCAGCGGCGTCATTTTACCTTCTTTTATCCCGCGTCTTCATCATTGTTAACTCTTTCGGCGCCATCTATACCAGCGGTTATAACTTGGGTTATGAATGGCAGTAGCGTATCGAATCCACAAATACAATTACAAAGATGAGTTTAACCCTTTTATTTAACTGTCAATCATATTGTGATCATTAATTAATTGTTTGAAAAATCAAATTTCGAAAAATAAAATATTATTATATTGCGATCTTAACTTTCAAACGATTCCACTGATCTTAACATCTTCTTGATTCATGATTGGCCAGCATTTGGTCTCAACTCAGCAGAGAAGAGCCGGAACTGTGAGGAGTTGGCGCTTGCACATCAACCGCTTGTCAAAACTCCGAAGAAAAGAGATACAAATCCAGCGATCAATTGCAACCAAGGGGTCCACTTTTGAACATAACCACCACCACCCACATCCCTCTCAAAAAAGACAAGTACGTAGCAAATCTGTTAGACTATCCAGCGTCAGTTTTAATCAGTACACGCGGCACCATCGGATCATCCAAGCGTCACTTTCATATTTTATCTTTCATTTTATCGAACGCCTCCATCTCCCTCCAACTTCTCAAAAGATAAAGACAACTCCCACCCCGGCGGAGTCTTCAACAGAATTACCACCACTTGCACCCAACGGCCATCACCCATGCTAAGCGGTATCGCCTCATACCATCAGCGTGTTCAGTTTCTTTCCCTCACTCTCGGCGGTTTCGTATCTCAAGAACAAGCAGCGGCATTCTCTCTTCACTTCTCTTCACCCCGCGCCTGCAACCATCTTCTACAGACAGCGGCTATCGCCTCACGACATCAGCGTTTCTCATAAAGAACTAGCAGCGGCTTCAAAACAAGCCCGCCAGTATCCCAATTCACCAGCTCAATATTTATGGTTTTCAACCAAGCGCCGTCGTCATCAGTCATAGCACATGTATCTTCAACCACTGCAGAATCTTTGTTACAAGAGTCCTCCAACTTTACAATTCCTGCTAATTGATTGAGCACAAGAAAGGAGAGACGGCGATGTTGCTTCGAGGTCTGAACGACGCGTCATGTAAAAGTAGCTTCAAAACAAGCCCGAGCTTGGCAAGACGTCCAGACTCGAGGTTGCAGAAAACATTACCACAAGGCACACCATGGCGTGAAACAATGTCTACAGCTGCTGATGGAGAAACGGACATGTGCTCTGAATCCAAGACGCCATGACGGTAATAATCTCATTCCGTCTTACAACTTTACAACTCTTGGTCTTATTTTAAGCATATCCGCATGTTCCTCCTGAACTATACAACTAGTGTAACATCAAATGCATATCCCATACACGCTGATCCGATGCACCCCTACAATGAAATTAGTATATAAGTCATCTAGTTAAGCATTAGAAAATATATGCGCTGCCTGTCTATACTCTGATATATTACCTAAAGCATGTCCACATATCTGATATCTCTTATAATCATAAAGTAGTTTACTTGGTAAATATCATACCATGGCATAGCAATTTGAGTTCCGAACATTTGCTCACTCTTAAAGAATTAAGAATTGATAATGAAGTAATATAGCATGTTTACATGTGACTCCAATAATGAATATTCACATTCCTGGTCAAGCATGTCTTAAGTACATATTAGACTCACCAACTAGCGGTACAGTAGGCGAAATACAAATACTTTAATTTAATACATCATCATGTTGCGACGCTTTTACGCGTTTCGGTTTTATAATGTGTATGCATATAAACTCGCAGCTAATTTAGCCGCTGGGGCAATAGCTAAGCCACATATCTTTACCAATGTATCCCATATTGAGTATTTAGTATATAAGCCGTCTAAGCACTAAAATGTATCTGCCGCACGTTTGCTTCTTTTAAAGTATGCTCACCTGATTCTCTTGAAAAGCATTCAACTTAGTATTACCAATTGTGTATGTATCACTGTATGAAGCTGAGGATTAAAAAAAAAAAAAAAAAAAAAAAATCCAAACGCTTTTGGCAAAATATATATGTGAAAAGAATGAATGTCTCCCTCGACAAGAGGTGCGAGCAATTTAAAAGAAATCCTCTTGCCCTCGACAACCAAGAGGCTCGAGTGTCTAAATCCCCCCACCCTCGATAAGAGGGGGAGTGTCTAAATCCTCTTGTGCTCACTCTTTGAGACTCGAGTGTCTAAATCCTCTTTCCCTCGACAACCAAGAGGCTTGAGTGTCTAAATCCTCCCATCCTCGATAAGAGGGGGGGTGTCTAAATCCTCTTGTGCTCACTCTTTGAGACTCGAGTGTATAAATCCTCTTGCCCTCGACATCCAAGAGGCTCGAGTGTCTAAATCCTCTTTTGCTCACTCTTTGAGACTCAAGTGTCTAAATCCTCTTGTGCTCACTCTTTGAGACTCGAGTGTCCAAATCCTCTTGCCATCGACAACCAAGAGGCTCGAGTGTCTAAATCCTCTTGTGCTCACTCTTTGAGAATCGAGTGTCTAAATCCTCCCACCCTCGATAAGAGGCGGGAGTGTCTAAGAAACCCTTTTGTTCTCTTTGAGACCCAAAATACTTACGAAATTCCTCACCTCCGATAGAGGCGGAAGTGCCTTCAAAGCGAGCTTAAGCACCTAAAAGCGGCTCTCAAGCCTTTGATAAAAAGAAAGGAAGAAATAGCGGCTCCTAAGCCCTTGATAAAGAAAGAAATAGAAAGAGGTAGAAACCCTTCATCTCTAAAAAGCGGCTCTTAAGCCTTTGATAAATAATGAAAGAAAGAAGAAGCGGCTCTTGAACCCTTAAAAACGGCTCTTAAGCCCTTGATTAATAATAATAATAATAAAAAAACGAGCTTAAGCACTTAAAAGCGTCTCTCAAGCCTTTGATAAAAAAAGGAAGAAATAGCGGCTCCTAAGCCCTTGATAAAGAAAGAAATAGAAAGAGGTAGAAACCCTTCATCTCTAAAAAGCGGCTCTTAAGCCTTTGATGAAAAGAAAGGAAAGAAGAAACGATCTTAAACACTTAAAAGCGGCTCTCAAGCCCTTAAAAGAGGCTCTTAAGCCCTTGATAAAAAGAAAGGAAAGAAGAAAGCGGCTCTCAAGCCTTTGATAAAATAAATAATAAAGAAAGCGGCTCTCAAGCCTTTGAAAAAAATAAAGAAAGAAGAGGAAAGCGGCTCCTAAGCCTTTGATAAAACCCTTCAACTCCAAAAGCGGCTCTTACGCCCTCGATAAAAAAAGAAGAAGCGGCTCTTAAAACCCTTCAAAGAGGCTCTTAAGCCGAGAGAAGAAGCGGCTCTTATGCCGAAAGAAGAAAGCGGCTCTCAAGCCTTTGATAAAATAAATAATAAAGAAAGCGACTCTCAAGTCTTTGACAAATACAGAAAGGGTAGAAACCCTACGTGTCCAAAGCGGCTCTCAAGCCTTTGACAACGTAAAAGTGTAGAGGAGGGCACGCCCAAGAGCAAGAAAATTTCCCACATCCCGCGACAATGCATCGAAAGCAGGGGTTGAGCACCCAGAATCTCACTTTTGACCGATGAGCGCTTGTTAACATGAATGGGCCATTAAATACCAAGAATCTAACTCAACTTACTATAAACTAACACCAAAGCGGCTATGAAAGAGATGAAAAAAAAATGAATAAGCGAGGCTACTTGGTCTCTGAACAAATGATGAAGTCGCATGTACTAGTCATACCGTCTCGAATATTCCTACCTAGCTAGTGGTAGAATAAATCCGCTCTCATCCTTCGACCACAAGAAGGATACAAGTCCAAAAAAGACTAAACCAGTGGACTTGCAGAAAGATGCAAGTCCCATAAGTGGCACTGCACTAGGAGACTTGCAGGAAGAGAGCAAGCCCAAGAGACGCCTAGAAGAGGGCGAGTCGAAGATACACCACACAAGGGGACTTGTAGGAGGAAAGCAAGCCAAAGAGACGCAGAGAAGAAAACGAGTCGAAGATACACCATACAAGGGGACTTGCAGGAAGAGAGCAAGCCCAAGAGACGCCGAGAAGAGAGCGAGTCAAAGAGACACCACTAGGGGACTTGCAAGAATTGAGCAAGTCCAAGCGGCTCTGAATCAAGACTACGGGATTTGTAGCGAGTGCACACGTCAGAAATCACCAATAGGCAAGGGGACTTGCAGCAAGCGTACAAGTCGAAAATCATCAATAGACAAGGAGACTTGCGAGAAAACGCGCAAGGCCCTGTAAGAGGCGCATACGACTGACTAGGGGACTTGCAACAAGCGTGCAAGTCGAAACCATCCGAGCTTGAAAACAAGGGGACTTGCGGGAATATGCAAGTCTCAAGGTGAAGGCGCCAGAAGAAGCGCGCAGTGCCAGAAGAGATGAGGAAGCGGATGATAGACTGTTGAAAAGACTAACGCCTTGCCCAAACAGCCAGGGGACTTAATGTAGATACCTGGAAAATACCAAGGGAGAAATGGCCATATAGGATGTAAGCCCTAAGTAATGGTAATAGGGCTTACAAAAAAGGTATAAGAGATAATTTGGGCTCAAAGAAGAGGAGTCTTAATGATCTATTAAGGGAAGTCAAAATAATAAGTCCAAGAGGAAAGACTAAGAAGTCAAACTTAGAAAGGAAGAAAGGGCATGCTTGCAAATACTTCTAAAAGGATGGGTACTAGATAAAGCCAAGGAGAGAGATGTTTATAAAAGGGGGGTTGATCTCCACTAAGAAGATCAGAGCCAACTTCTTGTGGTTAACCATGTACTACATTCTAGAGTAGGCTTCCGACTCTACTATGATATTTGTACATATTACAATCATGATCAACCAGGAGGGTGTGTCTATCTACCACCTCTTCTATGTAATCCTTCAAACTTGAACGAGGTAGTCGATAAATAAAATTTAAGGGCTTTTCAAAACCCGTTGTTCCAAAAATATATATATATATATTTAGAACACCATAATTACAGCCCATGTACTATGTTGGGTTTACACTTTTCATATTTCTCTTCTAGTGAAAGGGAAAAATTGTCATTTGGTATCGAATGTTGGGACCCATTCCAAAATGTTATATTAGCCAAATATCATGTTAGCTTGTAGACCACCAAACGAAGAGACCGAAATTGAGATCTCGTCAACGACAAATTCTATGGCACTTGCTAGTCCCACTATGCAGTCAGCGATATACAACAGCAGTCAGTGATATCAACAGACATGCATCCCTCCCTCCCATAAACAGAAAATAACTCAGCAAAACAGAAGAAAAGTCTACAATAGGAAATCCATGAATCTAGTCCACATAAAATATGATGACTTGTTTGCTTCCTTCTGGTTTGCTTCATTGGAGCATGAGATGGACTTTACTATCACGGTCGGTTTCAAACACAAAAAGAAATTCCTTGATCCCAAACTTATCAGTTTCTCTGCCGGATTCAAGCCTGCATTAACAAAAAAAAAAACATTAATAAGCGTATCCGGTACACGTGCATTAATCATTTTAGAACCGTTTTCTCACATCCTATCCGAAAAAACCGCAAATAACGTTTTCTGATCAAGAAACTCATCAAGGCTAAAGAAAAAGATTAATCAAGAGATTAAAAACAGGGACTTACTTTCTAAGCAGAATTGAGAGTAATGAAGCTCAAACGAATTAGGATTAGTTTCAATCAACAAAGGTCTTCTTTTCTCTTTAACATAAATCTCTAAAGCGGATTTAATCAATTCCTCAACACTTTTCTCTGATGATGTTATAACTTGAACTGGTCCTAAACTTCTTTCAATCGTCACATTCAACAGAAGTTTCGTCAGTTTCTTCTTCTTATCATCCATTCCTTTTGGGTTGATTTCTAACCTCCGGATCTTCATTGAACGATGATCAGATGTACTTGGTTGATTGATATCAGATGCAGTTTCTCTGCCGCCTACTGCGGCTAATTGTTGTGTAGAAGAACTCATTGTTTAGGGTTCGTGTAGCGCAGAAGTGGGGTTTTGCAAATTATTTATGAGGGAGAGATTTCGGAGATCTTTTTATATAGTGAATGGGATTTTTAAGAGAGGAGGGAATCAAGGAAATTTCCTAGAAGGTTCAACGGTTAGATGGATATGCATATGGATTTTGGATTATTATTGACAATTACAAAACGTAATAACTACTACTACCACTACCACTGGTTGTCATTGCCCTTGAGTACACTTGGTCTGTTGGTTAGGTTATGATTTCTTGGTTGATTGAAAATTAAGAAGGCAGATTGTCCAATTATCTACCACAAGTTTTGGCACTAAGGGTGATTTTATAGCTAATTTTCATGATTGGGGGGTGACACAAATGTTACAGCCACAACACAAGGCCCCAGCTATTATATGTTGTACTGGGCACATGTATTGCGTGGGTTGGAATCTTTGGTTTAGAATTACTCCAGCATTTTGCATTATTGTAGATCTTGAGAATGTGTCTCGTATCTATGATTCTAGAGTTGTTACTTATGTCCGGGATTCTAGAGTTGTTACTTATGTCTGGGTGTGATAGGAAATATTTTCCATATCCATGATTTTGGAGTTATTAGGTGCGAGGAAATCTAATGCAAATTATAGAATTGGAGTTTGGAACTCTGTAAAGGAATGTGCACAAAAATAGACTCGGAAACCAGAATCAAAGGATGAGCGTTTTTTTCTTCCTTTCTTCTTATAAGTCGTGTGACTTGTGAGAGGTCTTCTTATATTCAAATTTGTAGTTGGGGTTATCTTTGTTGCATGTGGACTGTGAGAGATAGGAGTGGTCGACTCAAATATTGACGTTTATGGTAGAAATTGGTCACCTGTATATAATAAAATAAATGAGCTCAATTATGGACGGGATGAAATCTACACTAAATATAAACCCTGTGCAGTGATGAGGCTATGACACAATGCAAGAGCAATAAATGATCAACATGCAAATGCGCTGCAGGTTAATAGAGTTCGGGCTCACCGTCCGTTTGTCAGGTATATTTCAATATCCTATCATATTCCTAAAAGATAATTTACAGTTAATGGTTAGTGTAGGAAGTTTTGCTCACCTTGAAACATATGGAGTGATTCGGGTTTCTAATGGTCCGGTGGAGATTCGGGTTACGAGATTCGGGTTACGGGATTGGCTTTGGAAGTCACTTTGTTGTAAACCTTGTTTGTTTTAGATTCTTGTTGTAACTTCGGGGTTTTCCCTGTTTATTTATTTTAAAAAAAAGAAAAAAGATTCGGGCTTCTAACATCGTTACTTGTACTTATCTTTTAGCCGAAAAACAGGAATCCTAGTTTGTAGCTTGAGTGGTTGTCGGCGGTTCTATCATAGCAACATCATTCTATACGTTTAGAGTCCTGCTGTCACGCGAGCGTTCGTGTGACAACACAAATGAACTCGCAGGTCTCGTCCGTTGGATCTGCATCATCTTTCAAAATCTGATCAAAAGTAGATTATATCATTTTCTTTTAACAATATTTTATTAAGTAATCCTAAACTTCTATGGTTTTTTTAATTGAGTCCCCTGTATCAGTTATATCATATGGGTTTTATTAGCAGGGATGAATCATGTGTTTTCATATGGATGGAAAGATTATGATGAGATCGTGAATTCTTATCTAAGAACCCATAACCTTAAAATCTTAATAGATCTTTACTTCTTCCTCCAAACCATCTAATTGTAAGATTCGATCGTCGTCCAAATTGTCATCTTTATTATTCAATATTCCTTCTTAGTCATCACAATATTATCAGTTCTTCTTAGCTAGTACTACTGAAAATACCATCTCCATTAACTTCAACATTAATACAAATTTGGGATAAAAACACCAGACTTTGTACCTAATTTTCGATGGTGAATGAAGTAAGATTGAATGAACAAATCACCATGGACTAATTTTGTCACGGTGATGAACCTGCTTGGTGTGAATTCGTTTTGCCAAGAGTTAAAAAACCATTACAAGTAGTTTTTGAAGAGAATTTCCAGATTCATAGAAAAACAGAGTTAAAATACACGAAGAACAAAATATTTATTAACATCTATATGGGTTCAATTAAAAATCCTATAGAGTTTAGGGATGTTTAGCTAATAAAATCTTAGAAAATAATATAATATCTTTGATAATTAGATCTAACAAAGATGATGCAGATCCAACGGACGAGACCTGCGAGTTCATTTGTGCTGTCACGCGAACGCGCGCGTGACAGCAGGACCCAAACGTTTAGGTAATGTTTATCACCAAAAGGTGTCACCACTAATTAGAGGACAAACAAACACAAAATGGGATTTTAGTCGCTCAAGGAAACATAATAAAATGATAAACTTAAGGATATTTTGAAATAGGTCGACATTGGGTTCATAGTTACACGTTCAACATTTTAGGATTTTCTTCTACCTTTTTTCTTAAATGATCTACGGTTACTTCTACGATTTTTTCTTTATCGTCGCACTGTAATGACATCCACAATTTTGCAACAGTACTGAAATCAGAAAGTTAGAACTAGAACCAGCCACCTCCCAGGTCCAAGACAGTATGGGACCAATCTTAAGCATTATCATCACACAAGCCCTAGATCAACAAGTGAGTAGAGTCATAAACTTCATTCATATTTGGTTGAGGTAATCTTATCAGTCATTGGCAGCCAGGAGCGCACTTATCAGAGGGCTAACCTTGGCTTTAGCCAGGCAGCCCTACCAGCCCACAGGTCTTCTTTTTTTCAGTATTAAATATTGTGTTCGGCCAAGGCTATTAGCCCGCGCCTGGAAGAAAAAAATCAGGCCTTCTTGGTCCGCCCGTGCAAGCACGGCATCCAGGGAAAAGGATCAGGTTGAGAATCTGGAGATGAAGTCTACACTATTGGAATGTAGGTAATTATTGTCCAAAATCTGATTAAGACGGAAATTCACATGACATTAATTCATACATGAAGGATGAAGCACTAAGTACTACTACAGCTGGCTCTCACTGCTTCTTTGAGTACTTGATTGATTGAAAATTACCAAGGGAGACACTCTACCACATCCACACGTTTTGGCAATGGTTGAGTTTTTTTTTTTTTTTTTTTTTTTTTGCTGATTCATGATCGAGTTACCTACTACCTAGACTAGTAGAGGGGTGAGATGGGCAAATGTTAGAGCCGCAAGGCCCCAGCTATTATATGTTGTTGTGCTAGGCACATGTTTTGCGTGGGTTGGTATATTTGGTCTAGAATTAGCATTTGTATTATTGTAGAACTTGAGAACCGTATCTATGATTCTAGAGTTATTGCTAAATGTCCAGGTGATGGGAAATCTTTCCCGTATCCGTGATTCTAGAATTATTAGGTGAGAGGATATATGATGCCACAAATAAAAAAAAACATGAGGAAGAAGAATACAAGAATCTGTGATTTAAAATATTGTAATGGAGTGTAGACAAAAATAGACTCGTATATCAGAATCTTAAGAGCAGCACACCCAATGAATGAGGTTTGAACGAATTTCTTTTTGTTTTTCTCATAGGTCAATTTGAGTTGTCTCGTGAGAGACCTTCTTAGATTCAAATTGAGATCTTTGTTGTTTGTGGAACGTGACAGATAGGAGTGGTCGATACAATGGAAATGAGCAAAATTGAACAGGCAAATTAAAGCGCTGCAGCTTAATATGTTCCGGCAGTCCGCTTGTCGGGGTATATTCCTATATCCTATTCCTAAAGGCTAACATAATTTACAGTTCATAAATGGTTAGTGCAGGAAATTTTGTTCACGTTGGAAACATATGAAGTGATCGGGTTGCTAAGATGATGCTTACTTATCTTTTAGCCGAAAAACAGGAATCCTAGTTTGTAGCTAGAGTGGTTGTCGGCGTGGTTCTATCATCAGCAACATTGTGCAGTTTAGCTAATGTCTATCACCGAAGGGTGTCACCACTAGCTAGAGAACAAACAAACACAAAGAGGGATTTTAGTCATTCAAGGAAACATAATAAAATGATAACTCAAGGATATTTTGACATAGGTCGACATTGTATTGAGAATCATCATGCTCCCTCCCACTGTCGGAGGTAGGGGTTGGAACCCCGTAATTGCCAAAATCCACTCCAATTTTTAATTTGGAAGTAGTCCGAGAACCACTAGTCTAGGGTATCAAAATAAAAAAAATTTGTTTTCACAGCCACACGTTCCCTTTTAGGATTTTTTTTTTCTAACTCTTTTCGCAAATTATCTACGGTAGAATTCTCACATTAAATTACTTCTATGATTTTATTTTATTACTGCACTATAATATTGACATTGGCAATGCTTTGACAATACTGAAAGTTAGAACCACAACTAGCCACCTCCAAGTCCAAGTCAAGAAACGACCAACCTTAAGCATCATCACTCGTCACTCCAGCCGCTACAAGTGAGTAGAACCATCTCGAAACTTCATTCTTGGTTGATTGAGGTTGTCTTAGCAGTCACTATGGGGCACTCATTTTCCATGTTTGGCATCCAGGGACATGTGTCATATGGAGATGAAGTTTACATTATTGGAATGTAGGTACAAATCTGATTAAGACGGAAATTCACATGACATTATGTGAAGCACGTACACATGTGAACCACTGCACAATATGAAAGATAAACCTAGGAGGCTAGGATATCAAAGTAACCAAATACACTTGGTGAATACAGTTTTCTGAGGTTGTACATAACTGTTCCAACACCAGGGGCGGAGCCTGAAATTCCATACAAGGGGAGCTTATTGGTAAAAAGAATTATTTAGGGGGGCTTATTAAGAGAATTTTCTTTTAATTAGTAAGAATTTTAAAGAATTACTAAGGAATCAACCAAAAACGGGGGGCCTCCCCTAAGCTCTACTTAGCTCCGTCCCTGTCCAATACTAATTGCATCGAATTGACCCTTGGCTAGAGCCTGGTCAAGACAACTTAGGTCCTTCATTGGCAGTTCCTTCAGATAAGAAAACTCATTATATTCCACATCAGGATGGAGCCAGAACGGATAAAGAAAATAAAATCCTCATACTAAGAAGGCGAAATATGAATAATTAGTTTAGATTAAAGCATTTCGTTTAAAAACACAAAAAGCCCTTAAAAATAAGAAAACTGTTATAGGGCCGGCGGCCCATGGATGTGCGGTCCATTAGACTAGGGTTTTCCCTTCCCTTGTATAAATAGAATGATATACCTATGTAATATGGTTCCGTCTCTGGCTAATAGAAATGTTGTACTCTTTCTTTTTTATCTCTTTCTTATTATTACTCCAAAACGTTATCATGCACGAAGCTGTACCGCAAAGCTATATTGGATCGATTGATTTTTTTTCTTTTTCTTCATGGATGATTTCCATCAATGCTGAAATCAAATATGCTAAGTTGGATTTTTTTTTTTTTTTTTCTTTTTCCTGTTTTTGATTTTGGCATATCCAAGCTTTATCTATAGAAATCACATAGTTAATGGAGTTATTACATTTTCTAATATACGTGATTGTTTGTGTTGGGATTGATTAATAAATTGAGTGATTGTTTGTACTGGGATTGATCAATCAATTAAGTGATTACATTTTCTAATATATGTGTATGTTTGTGTTGCGATTGATCGTTTGGAATCAGTGATTGTTTGTGTTGGGATTGATTAATCAATTGAGTGATTGTTTGTATTGGAATTGATCAATCAATTAAGTGATTACATTTTCTAATATATGCGTATGTTTGTGTTGGGATTGATCGTTTGGAATCAGTGCATCGTTTGTAATCCTATGGAAAGGAGAAGATGGAAAAGCATATTAGCGCATGCTGTTTAGATCCGAGGAAAGTGGAGAAGGAAAGCCAGGTCCGATCCATCCGACCCAATCCGACCAGGTATGATCCATCCGACCCGTTCCTGTTCATGTTCCTGCACTGGACCGTGTGCGACTAAGACTGTTCCGATTTTTTCTATATATGGCGGGAACCAAAATGAAATGTGAGGTATGTAACTAATGTGGGGTCTGTACATCGAATTTTCGTTGGGCTTATTTATCTGTTTTTAAGAATATGCCTAGTTCTGTTTTTTATTCCCCTTAAGATAAGTCCATATCATATAAACGGTCAATTTAAATTATGACTGTTGACCTCGTTCACTAAGATTTTTGGTTAATGTTATTTAATTTTCTTGAATATGATATTGGCTATAGCTGAATGATGTCTTTTGTACAATTGGTTGTACCAACTCGATTCAAATGTATGTATTTGGGGTTTAGAAGTACTTGAGCACCATTATTGCATACTTGATATTTTCTCCCCAAATTTGAATGTTCCGTGGATGTAATACACTTGCGCAACTATTAAAGAGTCGGTAGTTTCAAAAGATATGTTGCAAATAAAATCACATGTATTCCAATTTTTGTGGAAAAACTCACAAAAGGTGATATGATTCAGAAAATTTCCATTTCTCTACTTCATTCATGATACTACCGAACCAGTATATGTTGAAGTATGACAACAAGAGAACTATCTTTAGTAATTTATTCAACCTAAAGTAATTGGTTGACATGTGTAGTGAGAATCTCTTGGCCTGTTGAGATAAATAAATTTCTCAAATTAAGCTAAATATAGCAAAATAGAAAATGGAAAGAACCCCGAAGTAACGAGGGTTAGACATACCGACTCATATAAAGCATGTGAAAATGGACAAACATCATGAGACAAAGATGTATCTTTTCCCCCGGTAGGAATGACACCAAAGTATAGGTATCAACTGAATATGCGATGAAGCTAAGATGTAATTCTAACTCTCACCAAAGAGTCGGGAATGAATCTTCTTACCGGTATTGGTACAAGCAATGCAATGCGAGTACCATAGTAACAACCAATTTCCATGGAAATGTCATACTTTAGACATCAACTTTAATGACAAAAATAAGTTTGCCTGGCCAATTAACTATTTAATTGAACTAGATCATATGTCTGCTCTTATGAAATGAAAAGTACATTCATTCCCACGAGACATAAATTCTCTAAAGCACTTGATATATAAGTAACGTAACATATATCAATCTAAATTAATTGAGTTAAATCCGACTTTTGTTACGTAATATGGCCACACCACTTATTAAATCTCTCAAGACTCAATGTCTAAGCTATGTATGTACTAAGGGCTAATCACATCTTGTTAAGTGCAAAGAGTGTTCATGCGTGAACTATTACCTACCTTTTTTTGTAAACTTACAGTGAGAACGGATTTGATTGCATCTATAAATTATTTCTAGTGAATGTGGATGGAAGCATATTCTTAGAAAATTAATGTGTCAATCTAGTGAATTGTAGATCACTAGAACTTGAATTACTGAATCCATATTAACCCCAACAATGAACTGATTGGGATTGATTCATAAAGACTTTGACATAACCATAAGGCACATTGGTTGTGACACGATGTTCCGTTTTGAAATTACTAACTCAGGCATCACTTCATTTGAGTGTACAAGACAATGAACTAATAGAATGCGAAGTTACGACATCTATCACAATCAGTGATTTCTAAAGTTACTAGATTTGCACTACCTCTCCCCATTATACTTTAGAGTAAGAAAGCACGTCACTCATCTTACAAAGTCTTTCTTTAGTAAAACATGATTGAGACCATCCTGATTTACTTAGATGCAAATGGTAAATAACTCATTCTCCAAAGAAATAAAGTGTTGTTAGTGAACATATATCCATGTAGAATGCGGACCATTTAAGTGATTTATGGCTCTGGTGGATGATTCGACGCATTGAATCAGTTATTGCTCACAAAAAACGATGCGCTTAATTTTTGTAAAACTTCTAGCACATATTACACAATGCAAAGTGCAAAGGCTCACCACCCTCGTTAATGTCAGAGAATTTACATCAAAAGGACTTGATAAATATTACATGTTTAATAGGATAAATATAGAGCATCTTATACCCAATGGTCTCGCAGAGGCTACCATCAAAGGTTACAGATGGTGTTTAAGGAATAGGTTATGCGTACCAACCTACCTTTTATCACTTTGGGGATATGAAATATTATACGCATCTTTACTTAATTCGTTTTAGAACCCAATATTAGTCAACCTTTTATGCGTACTAGTTGGTAACTGGATATAAGCCTGACATTCGTGTTCTTACGCATTTTTGGTTGGACTATATATGTGCCATTACGACTCCACATCGTACTATGATGGGTCAATAAAACTGTTAAGTTGTTATGTTGGAAATGAGTTCCCAACAATTATCCGCATTTTAAAACTTTTGGCAGGAAATCTCTTACCGCCAGATTTGCGGGTTATCACTTTCATGAGACAGTCTTCTCGTCGTTAGGGGGAGATTAAAAAAAAGTATTTTCTAAGGGAACGACAGGAATTGTCATGGTGTGTTCCCACTGTATCTCATATTGATTCTTGTACTCTACAAATTTAAATGTGAAGTGACAAAGGATAATCGATTTTCAGAATGTACACTGATGTCGCTAAAGTGATGAGATCACACATACCAGCTGCAAACCTACCTGCAAGTTTACGAATCCTCAATAAGGGATATACACCATAGACTAAGGTGTTGTAACTACACTTAATGGAAGTGTGGTTGAGGCCGTGGCTCCATAAAGGAAGATGGAGAGACCACCAGGTTCGATCAATTCTCACCTAGAAAGGAAGTAGATGAGTAAGGCAAAACCTAATTTGTATCATTAATGAAATCATCTCATTTGATTGTCTCTGACTATGTCCATGAATCAATACTGGAGGACGATCCGGAGAACAATGACATCCCAAGTGGATAATGAGAATACGCACGAGTCAATGGAAAGATCATGCGAGCATATTGATGATTAATTTCATATACACTTGCTTAAGGAAATAGAGAAAGATGAGATCGAACCAAGATTCTTGTTGCTTAATTTGGCCTATACAATCCAGGTAGAACTTGGTTCTTTGACAAATATACAGGTATTTGGTGTGGTAATGCTAACCAACCAAGTGTAAAGCCTATTGGACATACATGATTAATTTTTCACAAAGCATAATGAGAAGAAAGCAGTTTTAAAGTATAAAGACTCTCCTTGTGGAGTGAGTTTATCAAAAAGCCCTGGAATTGTTCTCTTGTAATGAACGTTATAGCGTTTCGCTACTTAGTTAATTAGCTTGGTAATTTCAAAAGGTATTGAAATGCAGCATATGTATGTGGTTGTTACGTATCTCTGAAAGAATCAAGAGATAACAGATATTTACAAAAGTACTTGATAGCCTTTTGTTTCCCAAATCAAGTGACTCTAAACCACAGAGTGCGATTACAGTTAGATAAAACGCTCACTTTTAGATTGAAGCAATCAGGAGGATGTGGTATACCCGTTTAAGTGGCTACTTGATTTGGAGAGGATAGACAAATAAGTTATTTTTCCTTGCGTATTCACAAGAAAGTTTCTGATTTGGAATTGTAGTTATCTATGTTGATGGTACAGACATGATGGGTACTCTTGATGTAATAAGAAACCTTCAAAGTTGTTTTTCTTTTTTATTGATTGAATAGCAAAAGCCCAACAAAAGGATTACAGGACTGACTCAAGAACTAAAACAAAATAGCAAAAGCTAAACAAAAGGTTACAGGAATGACTCAAGAACTAAAACAAAATAAGAAGCTCAAAAAAACAAACTACAGATAACTACTTTCTATGCTTTTTCCTAACAGAACCTGTAATAAACCACTCCTGGCATTTCAATACGTTTAAGGAAAGAAGGTCTTCCACAGTTAATAGTTTTTATTCTAGCATCAAGTTCATCCCCTTTTTTAGCTAAAGAATCAGCAGAAAAGTTAACTTCTCTGAGGCAGTGATAAAAGTGAACTTCATCCAAAGCCTTAATTACATTCTGCCATCTTGTTCTGAAAAACCAAGGAACTTCTCCCCTCTTAAAACCATTAATTACAGATTTAGAATCTGATTGAACAATTATTTTCTTGTATTTCAGCACTACTGCCCATTCTAAAGCCCATAAAACAACATAAACTTATGTTATAAAATTGGTGGCAATACCTATACCTCCATGTAAAGTTCCAACCACTTGACAGTCACAACTCCTGGCTATAATTCTAAAATCAGCTTTACCTGGATTTCCAAATGAAGCACCATCACAACAGAAAAGGGTATAACCAGTGTCAGGAGGATTCCAAAAACATTCTTTTATACATTGGTATCTTATACTTCTATTTCCAAGCATAAAGAATGAGATTATTTGACAATCATAATCCTGCTCCCATTTGTTTCCTCTCATTCTATGCCCTCCCTCATGTACCATTTGAAATATTCTGCTTTTGAAATTGTTAAAGTTAGGCTTAACTTCACCAAATAGAATTCCATTTCTTAGAAACCATAATTCTTTCATAGTGGCACATGCTGCTGTCATCCATATTTGCTTCACAAGTGGACTTTTACTTTTTGCTGCAACGCAAATGTCTTCAAATGAACAGGGCTTCTTAAATCCAAAGATTGTATTTAACCAGCTCCACACAACAACACTGAACTTACAATCCCAGAGAGTATGTTTCGTACAGTCCTGCTCTTCAAAACAGTTACAACAAACTGAAACCATTTCAAAGCCTCTTTTCCTCATTACCACATCATCCACATACACACCCTGTAGCAGTTTCCATATGTTGCTAGCAATGCTGGGATGTAAATAAGTTTTCCGTATGTATTTTGGCCAGGCTAGAATTGGCTCTTTTGCTCTTACCTTTTCCACTGCAACTGAGGTTGAGAATTGACCATTTTGATCAGCACACCAAACTCTCTGGTCTAAATCACCACTTACTTCAGGTAAATTTGCTAAGACAATGAACTGCTGCAACTCCGTTGGAATGACCCACTTCTTATCATTTAATAGTTCATTTACCTTCATTTTAATGTTAGCTTTTACATAATCAGTGTACCCAACAACATTTATTAATGGAATTTCTCCAGTCCAAATATCAAACTACACTGAAATTTATGTTCCATTTCCAACACACCACCTAATTTCTGTTCCATTGCCCATATTTATCTTTAAGTTTTGCAGAGAAGAATAAGGCCCACTCCTCTTTTGAATTAATAATTTTCCACATCAATTTCATTAACAAGGATTTATTGATCACCTCTAGTCTTTTGATACCAAGTCCACCCTCTACATAAGGTGTACATACTCTCTTCCATGACACTGTCTTGAATTTTCTAATATCACCTTCCCCAGTCCACATAAAATTTCTTATTATCTTCTCACAGACTTTGATCACTGATGTTGGCCATTTGTAGACTGACATATTGTAGATTGGAACACTACATAAAACAGTTTTAACTAAGACCAATCTATCTTGAAAAGAGAACATTTTACCTTTCCAAGCAGCCAACTTACTTTGTAACAACTCAACTATTGGCCAGACCATAGAAGAAGTAATCTTCCTAGGAGCTAAAAGAACACCCAAATACTTATCTGGAAATTTTTCCAACTCCATATTCACTTGCTCACTGATCATTTGTTTCCTTAGTTGAGAAGCTCCATCTACAAAACACTTGCTTTTGACTCTATTAATGACTTGACCTGAGCTAGCATGATATTCTTCAAGAAGTTTGAGTAAACTTGCCAGACTCCTTTTTGCTCCATTACTGAAAATAAACGTATCATCTGCAAAAAATAAATGTGTAGGGTGTATTCCTTTTTTTATAACCATTGGCTGCATTTTACCACTTTCAACCAAAGCTGATATATTTCTGCTCAAAACATTTTCCATGAGAACAAAAAGAATTGGATACAGGGGATCTCCTTGTCTTAAACCCCTTGCAACAGAGAAAAATCCACACGGGCCACCATTTACCATTACAGATATTCTTGCAGACTTGAATAAGATAAGCAGCTATTCACACCAAGATGAGGAGAATCCATATTTCAACAAAACCTTTATCAGGAATTCCCAACTGACTGAGTCATAAGCTTGAGAAATGTCAAGTTTAAGACCTACATTACCTCCCCTTCTTTTAAACTTCATTTCATTTACCAATTTAGATGCAAGTAAAACTTGTTCATGTATACTTCTGCCCTTAATGTAAGCCACCTGCTGAGGAGAGATTAATTTATCCATAAACTTGCTCATTCTTCTGGTAATTATTTTTGTGAAAATCTTGAACACCACATTGCTTAGACCAATTGGTCTAAATTGATTAGCATTTTTTGCACCTGGAGTTTTTGGTATCAAAACCTTAAAAGTTGTTTGAAATCCAAATTTGAGATTAAAAAAATCTGGGGAAAGCTCGACCGAATACTGAGCTTATGGTATATTATTCCACCAGTTTGCATATGTCTAAAGTTGTCAGGAAATTTAACTAAGACATGCATCCTGATAGCACTCACATGATTAGTCGAGGTTCAAATGTAAGTAAGTGACCATTTCGTCTAAAGGAAGATGACGAATATGTGTTTGGAGATGAAATTCCCATATCTAAGTACAATAGACGCATTGTTATACTTAATATAATAATGTACTCGATTATATTTTACATCCTCAGGGAACTTGTTAGCTAGATATAGCTCAGTGCCAATGCAACGTCATTGGAATGGTATAGTGAATGTAATCATGTACTTAAAAGTAACCATTGACATAAATTTGTTCTATCCCTGCAAAGTCATAAAATGAATTACTAAAGGAACTGCAATCCAAAGGTTGTTGATTATGAAGGAATAATAATCTCTTCTCCAACGAAAGTAATCAGGGGGAGATATGGTAGACTATTTACTACGTCATTACCGATATTCAGTTTCGAAAAATACATGACTAAATGAACTGTCTGGAACAACTCTGAAAGTAGTCAAGGGGAGATGCCGACATCAGGGGGAGGATCTAAGGATATGATTTCGACATATTTTACTTCAAAATTGAAGATGTGTTATTTTTCCCTTCGATCGAGAATATTTTTTCCCAAAGGGTTTTGTTACTCGACAAGGTTTTTAGCGAGACAACACTAAAAACATTAAGTATGTTGAACGTTGAAGATATAAAGATCGCGTTGATATTACTAAAAATATCTGAATCAAAGAAATGAAACGCTATATTTTTAAAGCAACGTAACTTCCAGAATCAATAACATGGTCTTATAAACATTCAAGTCACCAAAGTAAAATGTGATAAACTTCTTTTGACTACATTAGACTAATGAAAATTGTATGACATCAGGAGGAGCATCTAATGGTGTGTTGAATTATATTCCTTCACCGAGGTTGCTTTTTCCCATAGGGTTTTGTTACTCGGCAAGGTTTTTAATGAGACAACAAAAAACACCGGGAATGTAATTTCCCAACTAAGGCTATTGTTTTTCCCACGAGGATTTTCTTCCTTAAGAGTTGTGAAGCAACTAGTCAACTTCAACGGAGCAAAGTGATCATCTGTAACAGATCACCTTTACTTGCATCTATCACGTTGTACTCTTTTCCCTTCGTCAAGGTTTTATCCCACTAGGTTTTCCTTGTCAAGGTTTTAACAAGGAAACATTTTCGAGTCCAACTATGTTCTAAGTTTTCTTAATATTGTACTCTTTTTTCTTTAGTTAAGGTTTTGTCCCTCTGGGTTTTCCTGATGAATTTTTAACGAGGCAATTAACTTAGACTCATCGATCTTTGAAGATCGTATTACATATGATGAACTACATGTAAAGTACGAGACAACATGTGAAGAGTTGTACCAAGGTTTTATCCTACTGGTTTTTTCCTTGTCAAAGTTTTAGTAAGGCAATTGATTTCGGCACAAGTCACCAAGGAGAGAACGACATTTGAAGAACTACATTCAAAGCACTATATGTGAAGCACTATGTATAAAGTTTTGTTATTGAACCGCACAAGGGGGAGTGTTATAGGGCCTGTGGCCCATGGATGTGCGGTCCATTAGAATACTAGGGTTTTCCCTTCCCTTGTATAAATAAAATGCTATACCTATGTAATATGGTTCCCTCTCTGGCTAATAGAAATGTTGTTCTCTTTCTCTTTTATCTCTTTCTTATTATTATTCCAAATTTTTTTTGTTATATTTCACACTAGGGCGTAGCCAGAAGGGGTGAAGAAAATAAAATCCTCAGATTAAGAAGGCAAAATATGAATATGAATAAATAGTCTAAATTAAAACATTTCTTCTAAAAATACAAAAAACCCTTAAAATTAGTTGGCGAATGGGAAAGCTGCACCGCTTTCCCTGATCTCCTCCACTACCACAAGAGCAGTTTATGCGAATGTGAACTATCCTTGCGCATGCCTGTTAATGTTGTGCACTATACTGGTAGTAGCATCCTTTTTCTACTACATGACCCTGTTCTTTTATCATACTGTTAATAAACATACAAGCAATTAACGGGTAAGTGTTACTCCCACGGTCCCATCAAAGTTGGTCCATGTCAAGTTTGCATAATTCTTAAGATAACGAAAAGAAAGTGATATTTTAGGTATAGTTTCTAATTTAAAAGGATAATTTTAGTAAGGGCCAATGATGATTAGCAGCATCACACAAATTGGGTTAATATAATGAAAAGTACCAAGACTTAACATAATCGCTTTCCGTGTTTTCGTTTACTAAATTGCACACAACAAAACATATAAACCTAATTATATCCCCGGATTTGGGGTTGCACATCCGTAATTAGATTTTCATGTCCACTGTCTTGATATGGTATCAATTTTTTTTTTAATTGATATAGGTTTTTAGAGATTAGAGTTTTCCAATTTTTGGGCATCACTTTATTCAGCACAATCAAGAGATGACACAAAGATGGTTGTTTTATTTAAAGAGTATTGATTTGGTTGGTGAATCTGTGATCTCAGGGTTTACAATTAAAAGAGTATATATTTAGACCACTCATGATAGAAAATCTAGGATGGTGATTCTGATCAGGATTTTCTTCATTTCAGCGGGGTTCATTTGTGACTACTTGGAGTTTTTAGTTTTCCATCAATGATTTTTTCTATATTTTTTTTGCCCGTGGAAGCATCCATGGTGGTTGAGCAGAAGTAAGTTTGTGTTACAGAAGATTATCCGTAGGTTTAAGAAATTTTGCAATTGATTAGTTATGATGATTCATGTGAACCTACAAAATAGTATCTCGTGTAACTGATTTCATCTCTCTATTTTTGAGATTTAAATAGGATTTTGTTTCAGTTAGTTTTATTGTTCTTCAAACGGTAGAATACTTCTTGCGAACTGGAAACAATATCTATCAATTATTAGTTTTTCTTATTTTGGGCATTAACAATAGTCGCACAGAGGTCATACATATATCTTTATGGTAACCCAAATATAGTGTTATTAAGTCAAGAGTCGACCAGCGTTTAATTTGCTTAAACGGATTTGAGTTGCACATGAATCATGTGTCGTACATCAATCAAACAAGAAATACAATACTTGTGATATTAAGTTAAGAGCCTTTCGGCTCGGGGTCACACTTTATTTGAGAGGTGGTAATGAGTCGTGAAGAGTCTCATATTTAGTGCTACTTTTTGCAAGAAAGATACAGACTTGCTGCCAAAAAGTTGCACATGAGTCGCGTATTCATTAGTATTTTCTGTTGATAAAAAAGTAAAAATATGGGTAGAAAAACCCTCAGTGTTGATTGGTTGATGGAAGAAAATGATTTATTCTAAGGGAAAAACTTGTTTTGCAGAAATTTCCATAGTACAATACCTTCGAGCTATAGTAAATGCTGAAAATTGTATGCCATTTCTGTATGTTCTCTTTATTGACATGTGATAGATTCTAATCGAGCGGTCAAGTTGAGAGGGTTGCATCTTCTTGTTTTACCCCAATGCTCTTTGCTAAGTGGAAAGGGATGAAGTTGAGTGATGCTCCTATATATATGAAAGATCTTTGGAGCACATGTTTTTGCACTGCCATTCTCATGTATAACGTCCATTGATTCGTTTTTTGAATTTGTGATTATTATGGTTTACAGTTAAAAGAGTCTTAATTGGATGTATGATAGAAAACCTACGATGGGTCTTTAAGGTTGTGATCATGATTTTTTCGTTTCAGTGGGGTGCTGAAATGAGATGGTACCAAATATACCACAATCTTTTCGATATCAACCTATAAGTCTGATACCTTGTGTGATCTAATATAGACATAGACTGTCAAGAAGATGACGACAACAAGATATACACTTGGTATATAGTATAAGTTCGTAATCGAATCTTAACGATAGGGATCAACCCGAGTGTTTTGATTAACGTACAATGTATTTACTTTTAATTATAACTAAAACAATAATTATAATTGCGGAAAGTAAAAGTAAAGATGCAACAAGATTTTTTTAATGAGGAAACCGCAAATGCAGAAAAATCCCGGACCTAGTCCAATTTTGAATACTCTCAGAATTATGCCGCTATACAAAGAGTACTACCAACTTCGTATAGTTGAAACCAAGTAAACTACCCCTAGTTACCTAGTTTCCTCAGTATCCCTACACCTACAACCAATCTGGCTAATACATGCGAGTCCTAAGATAGAATCCACTATCTTAAGTTGCTTCAGCCACCGTGAAGACTTCAGGCACTCAACTCTTTTGGATCGTCTTCCGAAACAGTAAAGGACTAATCAGTTCGGTAACCACTCTTCCAATCTTAAGAAGTAAATCAGAGATTATATGTTGAGTTCAATAAAGTCTCTTCTGTTAAATCTAATAAACTCCTTTGTTGGGTAAGATATACTAAGATCTAGATTATCAAGATAACCAGATATATCTCGGGATACAAACTATCGGATTCGGATACTGAAAAACACCACCAAATGATAGATTATCGATCTACTACGACTACTCAATCAATTGCCTGTCAAAGGATACACAAGATATAGTCGGATCCCAGCCGATAAAGTGTGTGCATGAAGTTAAATCACAAAGATACGAAACCAATAAGAAATATTTCTGTCTTTAAATCTTCAATGTCTTCCTTTATACCTGCACAAACAAACTTGGTTTCTTGTGATCGATCACACACCGAACGGAGTCTGTTAATAATGGATGATCACAAGCCTATCGTCAGATCTAAAAACAAGTCTGATCTATGTTGATCCTTGATATAGTTCGAGTGACCTTATATCAGAAGAGAAGGTTCTCAGAATAAACAAAATAGGTGCAATCAAGGTTCAACCACCGTTAGTCAATCATATCAATAATTGAAAACTAAAATAATAATGCAAATTCTAGTTTCCCACCAATGGTACTATCTAGAAGCTTCTTGATCCCACGGAAGTCTTTAAACTACCAGACGTAAGAGATTTCACCTAATTATGTTACTTTCCTCTCTAATATAGAATTGCAAGTAATACTATTAGTCGGCTACAACAGTGACTACAAAAAAAAGTTGTCAGCCTGCCTCAAGATAAGTTTGTAAGAAGAACAAACTTCACTATTTACAGACCAAGGTAGTTTGGACACCAAGGAATTTCCATAACCGAAAATATTCTCAATATATGCAATGAACACCTATTTTTAGTTTTGTATAATTCCAACCAATATCCAACTGTCATACCGAAATCCCTCTTGGATTACAACTCAATATTAGCTAGCATACAAGATACGTAACTAATATATCTTCCATAGATATGTTTTGCTTGCTGGAAAAACAAAACATACATATTCGAAAATATTAACAAAAACATTCTCAAACATTTCGGTTTGGGATCTCACCTTGAGTATCAAGAAATATCTTTGAACAATAAAAGATAAGATTTGCACACGTGTTCAAATTACTCACAATGTCGATATCTTGAACTTTCCTATTTTGCAAACCCACCTTCCAAAATCACACAAACCTTAAAGTGTTCGTGAGTTCGAAATAGGTTTTTCCATGGGGATCTGTTCTGCTGAAGATCACCAATAGGGATCAGTCCTGCTAGAGATCCCCAATGCATAAGGATTGGTCCTGCTATGCCTAATAGGAATCAGACCACCGTTTCATTGATTTCTTTCAACTACGAAACAAGTTTGTAAGTCTACTTCCTTAAACTCATGTAATCAAACATAGTTTTCTAGGTATGAAACAAATCCTAAGTTCGTTACAAAATCTAGTAACAATTTACAAAGATCAGGTCTATTTCGCAATTACGAAGTTCAAAAGATAAGCGTTATACTTCGTAATTCAATATACCACAGTTGTAAAATAACTTGTATATATTTTTCCTTGACACTTTGATCATAATAAGATGATCAAGTCTTTAATACTAGAGTTTCATACATATAACTTCACATGTTTTGTTTTCAATCTAAACGACTTGAAATTAACGTAGATAGAAATGGAAACAAGTCAAGTCTTGTATTAATAACCTCAAGCATAAGGATAATGTCTTTGTTGATGTCGATACGTCTTCAGATTAATACTTGTATGTCTCAAGGTTTCTAGACTTCCTAGTCTAACCTAACGAAGTTGACTCCATTAATTTAACCAAGCGACTTTAAGTTTTAAAACTAAAATATGACAACCAACCTTGACATACCAACGCTTGGTGAGTTCAACCGAGCAATGCTCTAACACGTGCATTTGTTAAATGATTACTTAGGGTTTCCATATTTCTATTGATGGTTCTTTTTTCTTTTTCTTGAAAGCATTAATGCAGTGGTTAAGAAGAAGTAATTTTAAGTTTTTGATGGTCCATTCACGGTGGTTAAGCAAACATTGGGGTTTGCATAACCACAGGCGCAATAAAGGGCGTTTTTATTCCAGGGAATAGTTTTTGTATGAATATCGTTCTCATGTCATTGCACTAGTTGATGTTGTTTCTTTCTAGATTTTAGCCAGACATACCATGTAAAGGATGCTCCTGTAATTGAATTTCCAAATTTTCAAAGGAAGATGGATTCATTTGTCGCATGCTTGTTGGTTCCTTTTTACGTAGCTTGTTTGATTTTTTTTTAGGTACCTTAGTTTGAAGAACGCAATTGGAATTTCTATCTAATGGACTGAAAATTAAGTACTTGGTATTCTCGCAAAGATTTTTCAAGATGAGTTATTGGGTAAATTTATTTTGTATTATGGTTTCCAGTGAGTTGGCTTCTTTTATAGCTTTCTGGAATCTTACCAAAAGAGCCAAGAGAGAGGAGTCATCTAATAGTTCACTTGAGGAGTATGCATATCCAACTTCTCATTATCAGGAACCTAGACAAGCAGAGTGTGTAAATAATGATTGTAATTTTTCTCATGGGTATGATTATTTCGGACACTGTGAAGGTTCTGATTATTACCAACCTTACCCAGGTTATGAGACAAATTATACCGATGCAATTATTATTCACACACATATGAGTCACCATATGAAGGAGATAATCAATTGTATGGTGAACTATCTCTGTATCTCGTATCTAACTTGGAACAGTTGGTCAAACAAACTGAGTTATTTGCAATTGAATCTGCTGATAGATGTGCTCAAACTGATAGAATGATTTCTAAACTCATGCAACCAGTAGAGGATCCTCGTCTATACAATGATTTAAGTTCTCATTTTTCTCATATTGATGACATTAATAATGAAACCATTGTATATGATGAATCAATATGCATTGAACTTGACACTGGTAGTGATTTTAGGAATAATATATGATACTAGTATAACATTTGAATCTGTTGTATCTAATCCAACTCATGGTCATATTACTGATTATTTGCATATTCAAAAGGACGAGAGTTGTATTAGAGATACTATGTATTCAGATAATGATGATTTCGAATAACCTGTTTATACAGAAGATATTATTGTTGAGTCGAATGACTTAGAGACAGTAGACGTTCAATATGAGATACCTTCTAGTCATTTGAATAGTGAGATTCCTATTATTCATGATGTTGTTGCCCCATTGATACCATCTTTTGTTGAACCATCTTGTGGGTTTATGAATACTTGTGCGAATGTAGAGCCGGTTGATACTGGTCAGGTAACTAGCACTGTTGATTTTGAACCAATCTCAGTTTTTTAGCCCATTTTGCTGACTCCGATGACTCTACGCTTATTGATATTGTCAATGCATTGCGTACTCCAATGGTAATTCAACATCGTAAGTTCTTTTCTCCAATTTAGAACCCGACTTAGAATGTGCTTCTCGTATAGAAAATAATATACATTGTATGTTTGTTGTCCAAGTGAGTGATTTACTTATCTCGACCTTGCATGACTTGATGACCAAGGACTGTTTTTTATTGGGAATGAGTTTACACATCTTTTTGGAGGTTTATAGTTTTTGTAGGTTCATAGTTGAAGCTAACCTAATTTGTTGGATTGATCCCCAACTTACTTTATATATATGCTTGGCAGATTACTTTGGTGTATCATTACCTTGTTTGATAATATTTGTTTGCGCAAGAAGAGATACAAAGATTATGCTTTATGGGAGTCAACCCATCAGATTTGTTTTCTTTACTCCATCTTTTATTTTTGTTTGTTTATTTTTTGCATATCATATTAGGAATTTCTCATCTTAATTTCTACGTTGGACGGTTCAATTACATTGAGGACAATGTAATATTTAAGTGCGGGGGAGTGGTTTGTTTAAGCATATAGATTTTTTTAGGTATTCACTTTCATTATGAATTTTTAAACATTATGTACGAAACTCTAGAGTATAGAAACTTGTGCTAATTCAGGATAACACTAACCAATCTAAGTGGATGGAAATATCTTGGTTGTAGGAGTAGAGGGACCCAAACTAAAGAGTATCAACAACCTAAACACCCAATCACATCTCTCATACCACGTCGAGAGTTGCGCTAACCTCCCCTTCCATTGGCCGGTCAACGGAACCCTCGCTCCCGAATAGCCGAAATCAAAGTTAGCCCCCTTACATTTCGTGACCGTTAATTTTTAATAGGATTATTATGATCTAATGCTCCATATTGGTCGGTCGGGTTGGAATTTTCTTACACCACGTTACATAATTTTAATAAAACCCTGTCCTTCGGATTGTCAAGAAAATCAACGAAAATCTTTAAATAAAAAACGAAGAAAAAAAATATTTAGAAAAAAACGAGAATTTCCAATATGTCAAAAACCATATACAGTAGATTTTTACCGAAAAATATGAAAAGAAATAAATTAAAAGTAGTATACGCAAATATTATTTGCACGGCGATAATTTTTTTCCTTTTGAGACAAAGTGAATTTCCATACTTATTGAATACATGGATACCAAGATCTTTTGGGATCTTCTTATGCTTACATGATGGACTGGATGGACTAATTTAAGTGTATATTGCTTCTTTGAGAACCAAATCTAGCGTTGATGCTTACCATTCCTCTTCAATCTAACTTCAGAAATAAGTCTAAAAAAAATAAATCAAATTTGTATTTACCATTCCTATTAAATATGATCCCTATTTTAGGTATGGATGATGATGATTTCTGTTTTAAGATCTTATACTAAATTTAGGACTAAAAAACTATTTTGGGGAGTTTTCTTAGAATTTTTCCTTTTGATTTCTTTGCGGCACAACTTTCTTTCTCAAAGGTTTAATGTTTTGAATATTAATTTCGTTTATCAAAAATTTAATGTGTAGTTGATTTTTTATTTAGTTGAACAAATACGGGTGATTAAGTTTGTTAATGCATTACATTTTTCTGTGCGAGTTTGTTTTGACTTTTTTCTAATTTATGTTTCGGTTTTCTGTTTGCAGAATAGTATACCAGTAATGGTGAATCTACCCAATTTCGAACTACAACAAGGTAACACTTTTTTCTTTTTATTCTCATTCTAATTTGTGTAGTTAAGATTTTAGTGTTTGTTTGCCAATTCTGTTTTTTTGGATTTACTGACTTCTTTTGTTGTTATTTTTATTGAGTTTTTCCCGGCATCTTTTTCATAGTTTTATTTTCGGTTTAATTTGATTTTAATCATAATCATCATCTCTTTAACTCATGTTCTGATTTAGTATTTAATTCACTTCTTTTCTTTTTTGATTTTATAGGCGATTGTTTCCCATCTCTTCTCTTCTCTCTATATTCCTCATCTCTCTTCTTTTTCTCCCTATTTCTTCTTCCTTCATCGTGTTAATTGTTGATTTATGTTCTAATTATACTCTTTGGGGTTTATTTTGCAGGTGCGATTTTGTTTCTAATTGGTAAACCCTAACCATAAGCCTCTTCCTTTCTTCCTGTTTTGCTTATCTGTGTTTTTATTTCTCTAAATCAATAACCCAATTTGTATATTTGTCTGTGGTTGAAACCAATACTCTTATTCTCTATCTGTTTTTAGATTGATGCATATACTCTTATTTAGCTATCCATCCCATTTTGGTCACTTACATTCTATGTTTTGCAAACTTATAAATTTATTCTTGACCATATATAAGCTACTAAATGAGTGATCACATACTAAGTCTCAATTTGATAAGTTTTTTATTGTTTTGTTAATAGTCTGTGGCTTAAGCTCTTAGGTGTTGTTCAGGGAGTGATCACACTTAATTGAGTCATGTGAGTCTTTGAATCTTTGGTGCCGATAACATGGAGTCAAGTGAGTACCTTGCTTTTGGTGCAAATATAACGGTTTTTATGAAGCGGGTTTGATTTTGCTTACTGTATTTCATACTAATTTTTAATTTGTTTTCTATTTGGGTTTTTGAAATGTTGTGTTTCAGTGTTTGTATAGGAAGAAGTGGATGAACTCAACATCCAAGTTCAATAAACAACAACCCAAGGTTACACTAACAGCAACATAAATAAGTTAAGGCTTATCTCCACTCAAATATTGTGTCTTTGATTGTTTAGGCTGTGTTGGTACATGGTATTTAATTGTTTTTTGTCACTTCCTTATTAAACCAGATTAGTAATGAGTTGGAAATGTTGTTCCATTTGTCAATTGGAAGCTACTGCCACATTTTGAAACGTCTCCAGGGGAGCCATACTGAAAACTACCATTTGGGGAGATTTTTCCCAGTAGGACGTCTATGGTTAATTCTATCAATTAGTATCATGTAACTGCTTGGATGCATATACCATAAACCATGGGCTATCGCATGTAAGTGTTTTAAAGCTGCCAGCAGTTGTAAATGCGGTCTGCTCCACCTTTATGAAGGAGTGCCAATGTACTACTTGATGATTGCTTATTTTTATTTCAAATATGAATGAAGTTGCCAACAAACACAAATAATTACCTACCAGATACTTTGCAGGGAAGTTCTCCTCTCAACAGACCTTACAAAGCTGTACTTCCATCTTAATATACCTGATGAAGTTCATGAATTAAGAGATAAGTAGATCCTATGAGGCGATTGTTTCTCATCCCAATTTATGTACTGCAGGATATATCAACTTTACATCACTTTTGCAAGATATATTTGTTCTATATAACTATAATAGGAAGATCCATCGGGTGTTTCTTGGGAATTTGTGAACGAAAAACTATTTATGATTTGATGGAAACCGTTAGGTATCCCAAAAAAAACAGATGACATAAATGGTCATCGTTTTACATTATATGCATAACTATTTTTTTTGCTGAAAGAGTTTTCCTTTGTTGGGAATTGTAATTTTGAAGGTTATTGGTAGAACGAGAAGAATGACGGGATTGCTATGGAAAACATCTTTACTCATCCCGATGAGGTATACTATGCAATTGGTTATTGGGTTATTCGTATTTTAGGTATTTTCACTCCCTATTTTTCTTTCTTTTTCATGATTTTAGGCTCCCTTCATGTCTTACATTTCAACACTGATTAGTGAACACCAGTTTGTGCGTGTTCAGTATTGATTTAAATTTTTCTTGCTGATTGAGGTTATGAAATTGGCCATCAATTTTACATGTTAAGTCGGGTTAGCATGGGCGTATGCATTCATACTTAAGTTTCATGTTTGCAAATCGTTTAAGTTTTCGTGTGTTTGCAGAGTTTTTCCGAAAGCTCCGCTGATTGCGATAATCCAATAACTGATGCGTGTGTCAGTTGATGGTAGTTCTGTGCACCACAACAAAATGGTACAATATTCAACCGTTCCCGTTTTGTGTTAGCTATTGGACACCCATTTGTTTTCTTTCCATTTTTATGTGATGGGTTAGTCAGATGTTCATTTTGGGTCAAATCTTTTCATTTTTGGATTTGTCTGTAGGAAGAGGATTTTAGAAAAGCTGAGTTGACACCTGAGGAGTTTCACAGTTGTGATCTGAAGAAGAAGATGCCTGAGTAGAGCACATTCATTAACTTCACTAAAGGTTGGTTCGTCAATTCATTATGTTTTTTTAAAATACCAGCATAAATGTTACAAATAAGCATAAATACTATGTACAATAGTCAAATTAGTATTACAGAAACACCAAGGATATAACCTAATTTGATTTGCAGACATGCCAACAATGGAATCGTTTCCTTGATATATTTTCACTCCCTATTTTTCTAACTTTTCATGATTTTTAGGCTTCCCTTCATGGATTGCATTTCAGCTCTGATTAAAGAAATGATTTTAAATTCTTATGATATTATTTTCGTAAAACGCACCAGTATTAATGGTAAGTACTCCTATATATGCCGCACACCTAAAATACCTAAGAAATAATTTTAGAAACAAATCTCTACTAAATAACCATAGATACTTACCAGCCCTACGACGAAGATTATAAATTTATAGATAATTATTTCCAAAACAATTTGTCTTTGTATATGGAATTTATGGGTTCGGTGATTCTGTATATTGAACATTCCAGGAAAAGCCAAATCTTTTCTTAGAACATTGCGGGAAAATCCAATTCTTTTCTTGCACCCCCGCCTCATCTCCTCTTCTTACTTCTCAAACCCTAATCATCTTCTTTTCATTACCTGATCGATCATATAATTAACAAAGTCTACTTTATGTTTATGTTTGTTATACAGAGATTAAGAAAAAATTGACAAGGAGTGTTCCGTTAAAGCTCAACAAAGGGTACAAGCTGCTGGATGTGCAAGCTATCAAACTCGCACATTCAGTGGGTGAGAAGGAAGATCAAAATAAAAATGGAGATCCTGAACAAGATTTGTAAGCATAATTATATCACCGATTGTTTTTTTTCCTTTGTTCTCATACAAGTTTTTAGTTGGTGTCCAATCGAACTAACGTTTAATTTATTCTTTGAATGTCAGCTTAGATTAAAAAACATTATTGGTTATTGATTGTGTCGTTTGGTTCTTTATTAACTCCCAATTGTTTACGCACCTGGAGGAATGATTTACACACCATTCGTCGATATCAGGCCGGACCAAACAACTTAAAAGGCTGTGAGAGCATTGGTATCGAAGATGTGGAAATTCAAAAAAAAAAGAGGTAAAGTATGGAGTCTTGAGCTTCTTATTGACCAGAATACAAGTAATGCTTTCCTGAGGTGGTTATACATCAGCTAAGTTTAGTGTTCTTAAATTTATTGGATTTTTTTGTAGATGTTGTTGGAAAGCTAAAGTCTGTCTCAAATATTGTAAAGAAATCTGTTGGTGATGATGATGTTACAATGCGGGAATTGTTATCGAGAATGAGAGGTACAGTGCAATTTAAATTTTCATGTTTCAATTTTTCCAATTAGTGTAGATTATTCTGGTAAATAATAGTAATTTTGGTACCGGGGGTACTACAATGAAAATAAATATGTGGGATTTTGTAAGCAATTACTGATACCATAATAGAGAACTCTATGAACATAACTACGGTGGTACTAATTACTGGCACATACGTGAAAGATCACTTGGGTAATTTTTTTTATCCTTTTGTGTTGCTTATGTGAGTGTAAAATTTGATGTTATATGGCATGTATTCTAACTTATTGTGGCATTATAAGTGACACTGGCCTTTGAACTACAGCTGCGTCAAGAGTATTTATCAATCTGGATGTCATACAAGTGAATATATTCAAGGCGTTGTAAGTAATGTGTCCTAATAGATAAATTGATACTGCAAAGTGCTGTGTCTAACACATTAATATTCTTTTTTTAGAATTAATTTGGAGGCTACAGGGGTTGGTAAAGTACATCTAGAAGAAGAAGAAAAGAATCCTTAGAGACTGTTCGAAGTGACTGAGAAGCTACAATATGATAAAAACAAGGTATGTGCTGACTGTCTACTTAGTAGGGATGTAATGGTAGAACTTTGGAAAAGTACTGTTTATGGGAAAACCTTTGTTCTTACTGTCCAAACACGACAGCAGTTCAAGCAATATTAGATAGTGTCGTCGGTCTTATTGTCCAAACTGCTCTGTAGTTTTTCTCCCTATTATCTAGCTGTTGCTAATATATGCCCAGAAATTGTAATTAGCATTTATAATATTATTCTGCTTGCAGGATGAATGTTTGGAAGATGAAGTTGTTACTGGAAAAATACATACGGTGAATTGATCAATACATCTGTGTTTATGTAATGTAGAACGCCACATGCTACTATAAGCAAGGATTGTTGAACTGTTGGAAAATGAAGATTGGTAGTATATGGCTTGCAGAACTTGCAACAAGAAAGTAGAATATCTGGGAAATCGTGGGTCTTGCAACAATTGTCCCAGCGATTACGTGGATGTACCTTGGTATAAAAATAATAACAAGTATAAGAATAAAACGATAAGTTTTTTTTTTTTGTGTGTGTGTAGGTACCTACTTCAGATAAAAGTGAAGGACGAGGCGTAAGTTGTGACGTGACATTGAGTATGAAGCCAGGAGGTAGGAAAAAAAACAGGACTCATTTTATATTATATATTACACGATTTGCTATATTTGACCTTAGTGTATTTATAAATATGTGCATTTTATTCTACGGATAAATCAATCAAAAAAAGCTATGAGGATGTTTCATATTAGACTTTCTAATTCAGTGGAGGTGAAATAGAAGCTATGAAGGTGATCCAGATACAACTGGCGTAATTGGTCATCTGGATTTTATATTTATATTAGGATTAATTTGAATGTAGTGTTTTCTGGACCTTCATTATGCTTTGCTGAAACATTTATGTTTACAAACAACTGCTTTTCAAATTTTAGAGGCTAACGCGTATTTCTTGGGGTTCATATCAAAGGCTTACTAGGCCTTGAAAGACCCGGTATCCCATCAGAATTATGAAAAGCATGGTCATCCAGATGGCAGACAGGTAGATATTCTTCTCATTGGAAAGTTATATAGTGTGTTCCGTCACATTCTTCATAAATTTAATAACTCATTTCAAACAAATAGCTGTCCAGGAGTTATCTTATATCATGATTACGGACAGAACTCATCTTGCATGCTAACATGTTGCTTGAGACTGTTGGAGTCTGTATTCTTTTGCCCATGCTGATGGTTGTTATATGAGTTCCTTTTATCTTAATGTATACCCTCTGGAACTTCATCTTTTGACATCTTAATATATAAACCCGGGAATCCATCTTTTAACAATTTATAGAAGGAAACATTTTACTATACTATAAAATGGCACTATGCAACCTAAAAAATATTCAAAAATATGCTTGTTATTTTGCAGGAACTTGCTTAAGTACCCCGACAAAGGACTTTTTAGATCAGGATACAAAAGGGTTCCTGCCAATGGAGTTTTCAATCAGTTTGAAAAGGTTCTTTCTCAAGCATGGAATGAGTATAATAACCTCAGGTTGGAATTGTTGAATGAAACACCTTTATTTAATTTTTGACCAACCGGCTCTCTCTTTGTAACTGCACTATAAAATGGTTGTAGTTTTGACTGTTGCTCAACCCGAAGAAACTAGCATGTATGACCAGCATTGGCTCTCTTTCGTACTAACGTAGATACATCTTTTTACTTACTACAAGTGATATTTTATGTGTTGAATGCAATAATAATCATAAAAAAATGAGCTGTGAAAAATGTACAAGTAATCGTATTTAGGTAATTATACAAAAAATAGCAAAAAATAGCAAGTCTTCAAGTTTATGGTGATAATCTTTTCATTCATTATAAGTTTTAAGTTTATTCAGAAAACCATGCGAGAGGCAGGTGAAGTGAATGGAATTAATTTTCTGTATTTTAGCACCGATTGTTTCTGAACAAAGCACGAAGAATATTATGATTATTCTCAGAAAGTTATGGAGCTTTTGGAGCTTTTTATTGTCTTGGTCGGGACAAATTCAGAGTTTATGACACTTTCAGGCAGCCATTCTTTTTTTTTTTCATTTATCTTTGTTTTATGTTTTCGTAATAGTTTTTGTTTTGTTTTGGTTTCGTGACTTTAATTGTAGGGGTTGACTTCGTGAGTTTGTTTTAGTGTTAAGTCTAACATTCAGGTAACTCTGATGGTTCAGGTCATTCTCCTGTCAAACCTTGATCTAACCAATTAAAATTATAAATGCAATTTGGTATCTATTTCATTTTCATGTATAATTAGCACAATAAAACTGCTGACGTGTTATGGTTAACAGGTTTTAAATGCTTTCATATCACTGACATTCACATAAATTATTGAAATCATTACCCAGACCGACGTTAAATTGTTCACAGATTGGTTAAAGGATCACAAAATGGGTTCAAAGTTGTTTCGTAACGCAATACATTCATGCTAACTGAAAAACAGGCCTTGGTGTTGGCATGAAAAACATGCCTCTGTGTTGGTATAAAATTGGTGTTGTGTTTCTGTAAGGTAGAAGATCACTACCACCGAGTAAGTTGGCATAAGATAAAACAACCATGACCATACTCCAAATAACACCACCTCTCCTAAAAGTGGAAACTTGACAATTAATGCATGCAAGCTTCAGTTATAGCTGTAATCACACAACTTAGATCCTGACCCTAAATGTTTGCCCATGCTATGTACAATCAACATATTGTTGGTTTATCTAATGATGAGAATCCATCTTTCTGTGCATTGTGATAAGATTTTTCTTTCCAGAAAAAGAGAAAAATAAAAAATAATAAGAGAGAGAAAAATTGTAATAATATTTTGTGCATACCAAAAAAAACAGCTATATTTTCCCGTGTGTATAAATTAAATATTATTTTGGTTGATCTAAGTCAACTATGGGTAACTATTTTTGTTTGGCTACTTAGATGACGTCGTCGGAATTTCTGTAGTAATCTTCACGATTCTCTTCCCTTCTCAACGGTTTGGCATAGGAAAAGTTGGCAGCACGTTTACCCAAATCTTCCTTCTATGATTTACTAATTTCATTAGTACCCATAGTCATAGTATACTGGTATGGGTCCCAACTGGAGGAGGGTATCTGGGTATAGATCTCCCAGGAAGATTATATCTTTTGCATTCATGCTACAGCGGGAGTAACTGCTGCTCCTAGTTGAACTTGGTTATCATTTGTACATCTAAGGTATGTTATGTTGAAAAACATATCCTGTTAGATGTTAGATGTATTAATGCTAACCCAATTCAAGCCAGAAAACAAGTAATATTCCAGTTTATACTGATCTTCGGGAACTTTAGCTTCACGTGAAGGTAAATAGTCATGTTTTTTTTTATGTGTCAGTCGTTAATCTCGGTGCCCAATACCTGATGGGAGTGGTTGGACCCATGTCAATACCAATACCGATACGATACCATTCCGATATAGCTTCATCCCATTTGTCTTAACTTTTTGTGTTTATAACATAGATCAATCCAGCTACGTATGGCCTGAATAGTTTATGGCAGATTGTTTTATTTTTTTAATATTGTTCATAAGAGGTAGAAAATGACGAATGAATAAATTCGTGGACTGCGGAACATACACTTGATAAGGGAGACAAGAACCACTGCTGGTAATGTTTGTGTTTTCGATTGAGGGTGAGATAATTATCCCTTTTAATGTTTCTTGCATCTGAATTGGAACTTTTTATTTTCACAGTTGATGGTGTTGAATATTCTATAACATGCAACTATTGCGTAAATTGAGTTCTGTATGATAAGTTTCTTGATATATAGTTCTAGGTGAATGGGGGCTTTCTACAAGAGACTGGAATATCTGATGGTGCGAAAGACGAGAAAGCACGGTGTATTTGGTGCTCACTTTTTATGATTCATGTGCATCATCTAATATAGGAGCAGGAGCAAAATTTACTTCTGTCGATACAATGATCGGGGTCTATGCCTGAAGATGCAAGAGTAAATGGTTGGTTTTAATTTTTAGGGTGCGATGATGGAGAAGACAAACAAGAGAAGTCAAATAGTTTTTTTTTTTTTTTTTGCTCAAATGCAGGGGTGTATATGGCAGTTCAATGTGCATTTAGATGTAAATAAATTTTTCTTTTATTTTTGTTTGAAACAAATGTATTTTAAGTGCCTGAAGTATGATTGCAACTAGAAGCGGTTCCCAGACAACCGAGATCGGATCTAGATGAAGCAAAGGTAAATACTCGAATGCGCAGGCATATGATCGTGAAAACGAGATACCAAAACCTTGATTTAAGTACAAGTTGAGTTTATTGCATTGGTGAATTGTGTATACAATTTAAACTTATACTACTTGGTAAGTATATATTTGTTGTTTGGTTTGATGGATTTGTTGAAAAAAAAGAGTTCATACCAGTAGACCAAGTGGAGGAAAGAGGAAATTCTACACCCGTATGGGTACGTAAAAGAAGAGAGACATGGATTCCAAAGGCAGTTCAGACTCTAATGAGGATGCAATCTGATAGAACAGATACCCTACCGACAAAATACTGTCACCTCCTTCAATCTAGGCTCAATGAAGGATATAACTTAGTGAGGTTCCTCTTTTTTCCAATTTTTTTTTCTAAAATTGTAGTTATGCGAACTTTTTTGGTTTGGGAGTGGTGGGGATATGATATGAGTTCTTGATTCTGGAATGTCTTTGATAACTTTTTCAAGATAAAATTGGATGGTTATTATTTATTTTTGATGGGCATAGATCTAATTGCTAATTGTGATTACTGATATATTTGAGTGATCTAACACAACAACAAAAAAGTATGTCATTCGGGTTTGAGATAGGTTGTCATGGTAATGTACAAATGTAGAGGTTTTGAGTTTATTTTCTTACAAAATTCATGGAAACAATTTTCTTAATTCCGACTTCAACAATATTGTGCCTCTAAGATTTTCTTATTGACTCCATTGGCTTGGCTTAATCAGATTTCATAAAATTGTTTAGTACGTGCAAAACTGTGTACAATCCTATCAGCAAAATACATCGAAGTTGGTAAGCTTCACTCCATTTAACATCATAAAATCGCTGCTATGAACTGGACCTTCGAAGGCGGTCAAGCTTTCAGGAAATGTTTTCAACTCTCTTTGTGAATTAGTATAGATGCAGTTGATCTCCATCCATTTATTGTGAACCATTTTCAGTAATTTTGACTACAGTAGGGATGGCAATTATAACATTATGGAAATCAAATACAGTTAAAGTATGAAGATAGTAATCAGAAAGACCCATTGAAATTTGTTGGAGCCTCAGAGGACATCATGTGAATTTGAGTTTCTTTTAATACAATACATGATCCAGAAAACTTGTAACTACAATTGGGCATCTTACTAAAAATTCTATTCCACAGGCTTTGTATGCATTTATCTATAAAGCAGAGTTGATGAATAGAGGGAGTAATTTATGGGATTGGAAAAAAATGCACATCAAAGAACAACTATTTGATCTCAACCTATTGTTAGTTCTATATGTATATGTAGTTCAAAGGGTAGTATGTATATCTTTTACAACACTACAGGCACCAAATTTTATTTTATTTTTGCATTGATTTTTAGAATAGATTTTGTTCTTAATAAATTGAGGTTACGTTATAACTATCGATGTGGGGTTTTGCTGAACAAAGTAAGCCATGCAAGAATAAGTTTATTTTATCAATTGTAAATTTGGAAGCACCTGGTTTCACATTTCATTGAAAAGGAAAGGTATTGCCAACTTAACATTGGTTATGTGAGTCATTCTTATTTTTTTCCCATCATTTCTGTTCTTGGAATCTTTTTTCCATCAGTATTGTTCTTGGAATACATGTGGAGATACGTGGTTCATGACCAATAGAAACTCTAAAACGTTTAGAACCATCATCTTTCTTTTTCTACATTAGTCATTCAACAAAACCAACAACTGTGCCTTCCGTAACAGACTCATTTATTTTTGTTTTCATTTGGATTTTTAATCATAGATAGCCTGGATCATGTCATAACACGGATTGGTGATTGAGCCTAAGTTTACCAGGATTGACGTGATAACACCGATTGGGGATTGAGCCCAAGTTTACTAGGACTGATGCTCTATTAGTTCTTTTGCATTTTCATATATGGTGGACTCATGATGTTTTTTTTGGAGTAAAAGGCAAATTCTTGCAAAAATAAATGATGTTAAAGTACTTTGTAATTAGGTATCTGTTGTTGGTTGCGCTGCTTAAACCCCAAACTGATCTCATCTATGCTCATATATGGTTTGTATAGTTTGTAAAGTGTAAAGTCAGTTGACTTGAAAATACGAGTGACAAACATCGGCTAATAGTGGGATCCTACCTACTGATTTGACATGGCCATATGGTGTTAATTTTGGGACTATGAAAGATATTCATAGTTATAAGGGAAATCGAGATTTCTCGACTATGTTTTAAGTTTGCCTCATGATATTTCAGATGAAAAATAATTGAACTATTATCCGTTATTAAATATTTGATCTCTTAGCAAATTGATTCATTGATTAGACATCATCAAGGCTATAATGATTGATATTATTGACTTTTTTGAGTGAAAAGCTTACATGTTGATGGTATTGAATGGTCCAAGAAGTTGATGGAGTATGCTAAATGTTAAATAGAACATGTTAATGATTGACAGTGTTGACTTTTTTTGAGTGAAAAGCTTATATGCTAAATGTTTTTATCTTATTATTGACAAATTTTGGGTATTATCTTAACTTAGCTTAATGAATTTGGATGTGCTCTTTTTGTCCAACAGATAGAACGGTTGGAAGCATTTTTGGCTGCAAGATTGATGAGAAAATGAACAAAGAAACTGATAATTGTGTGGTAGAGAAAATATTTTGGATTAGGTTGAGAATAATTTACCTCCTTAGAAAACATATTAGCATATATTTTTTTGGAAGTAAGGAAAATCTATGCGCAATATCGTCGAAGGAGATAGTTATTTGTTAAACTTGCCCAACTGTCAATGATCTCTTTAAAATTTTCTTTCACATATCCACATATCTGCGCTTATGTGTATCTTTTCGTGCATATATGAAGAAAATGTAGGTGCTTTGATCATGCAGTATTCGAGCAAAGTGCATCAGGTGAGATTGTTGGTGGAGCAATAGAAAACAAACCCATGAAGAGGGTCATCCGTTCATGTAACAGTTTTTTTTTCTTCATTTTCTTCATTTTTTGGCTATGTAGTTCAAGTGAGTTGGCGATTTGGCTTTGTTTCTGAGCACCACCACATCATATTAAAATTTAAATATAAAAATAAACTTATTATACTTAAAGAGGAAGAATTCATTTTCACTTTAATTCTCACAGTATCTCACACTTTGGGACCCCATTTTGCGAATAAAATCAAATGGTAATAAATTTGAAGCTAAGATTTTTGGGACATGTTCCTCTTGCAAAGCTTTATATACCCACTGAAAATGAGCGTATTCCGAAATGTATAACACCATTATCTACCGATCTTAATTTCAATGGTTAAAAATTTGTTGATTTTCAATGGCTCATTTCCAAAGTAGTAGATGGTGATGTTATACATTTCGGAATATGCTCATATTTTGGTGAGAACATAGAGCTTTGTAAGAGGAACATATCCCTAAAATATTGGCTTCAAATTCGTAATAGTTTGGTTTTTATCCACAAAAACGACGTACAATATATGAGATAGTGTGAGAATAAAAGTGTGAGGGGACCCTCCCTCATACTTAAATGAATAAAAGGTTAATTTATTTAAACTGTTATTTAGCTTTGTCTCTCATTTGGCGGTTAATCTAAGAAAGTGAAAGTTTTGTGCATTTGCGCTCTATGTATTTTCATATTGCATATTTACCTTTGTTGGTTAGTATATGGGATTTTGATTTCTTTTTTCTTTTTAGGCAACAATAGAAATCTGCGAGAAAAAAATCACTCATAAATGTTAATTGTACAACAATAAACACAAATAAGCAGCGTCGATTAATCCATCCAGAAAGAAATTATCACACAATGGGAAGAATTACACACATAAACATAAACATAAAAATATAAAATTATACATCTAGGCTTCAAGGACGATAATAGAATTTAGGTTTAAGTCGTGGCAATTTTGAATTAATTGAATTTCATTAGAATTGTTTAAGGATGATAATCAAGTTTAAGCTTAAGTCATGACAATTTTTAATTAAATGGATTTCATTATAATAATTACTCTATTAGATGGAATTTATGTTTTAGTTATACTTTGTATAGTTTCTAATTTAAGATAACTTTTTGTTCTCATGTTAATTTAGACCAGACCCAAACAACTTAAAAGAAATTAGGTCTTTTTAATTCTTATTCCTTGATGAACAGTGGTGACCAGGTTGGTAATTGATCAACCAACGATGTTTGAAAATCCTTTCCAGCTTGGCTACAATTCAATCAAAATTTTAGCTACAACAGTATATATAAAACATTTAGTTGATGCTTTTAGTCTCTATTGTCACAGGTGTACTTAATAGACTTATCTAGAATTCATACTTTCGCCATGTGCAAATCATTTTAAACTATACATGTAGCATTTTAATTACTAAAAAAATAGTTTTAGGTATCAAAATTTTGTGTCCATTCGAACTAATCAAGTTTTTTTTGAAGATGTATAAATACATTTAGGCAATGGGCGCTGCGCGAAGCCCCGCCACACCAATCGACAATTCTCATCAGCCCCGGTGTGTAGCACGGGTTACATACTAGTATTCATAAAAGGACAGAGCTCAGGTGTTAGAAATAACAAGGTAGTTGTCACCGTATCTTAGAATCGTCACTATATCACTTTGTGTTTTTTTTTTTGCAATTTTTTTTTTGTTTCTCTAAGTGATTTAGTAGAGTACTAGTGTCGCCTTGTTGTCGGCGCTGGGATGAATTAGATTGATTGAGATATATATTTAAAATTTTTTTTAGACCAATCAGACCTTTTTTTTATTTCCGATGGGACCTGATAGACGCATTTATGTGTCTATTTTCATCTCTATTGTGTATATTTTTAGTACCCATTTTTGTACTAATGTTGGTATTTTATCCCTTTGTAGGTATTTTTGGGGAATAAACATTTTTGGGAAAATTGGCTCGAAAAGTTGTTAAAGGCTCCTGGGAGGACACTTGCTATTCGGACTTTCATTTTGGATAAGGGGTAACCCATTTCCAAGCAGCTGCTAACACAGACCGGCACTGGATAGGGGGAGGTCACATTTCTTCTCAAATTTTCAAAACAGATTTTGGCGGGAAAACAGTTTACAGAAAACAGAATTTTCTGTTCGAATTTTGGATGATTTTTAAGGCGATTCAATGGCTGATTTTCGTTGGGTTAACTCTGTTAAGGATAAACAAGTATGGTATGAGCTGTAGAATCGATTAATCAGGGATAGAAATCCGTGTTGGAGCAAAACAGGGAGAATTCACAATTTGAGTTATTTTCGGTTTACAAAAGAATTTGTGAAGAGTTTACGGCAAGATAGGAGTGTATGGAGTCCTTATTCAGTCCTGGGAGAGTTTAAGAGAGTTTGGAAACCAAGTTGACGCGTAAAAAGAAGATTAAAATCCCGTAACTTGCTGTTGAAAAAGAACGAAAATATTTGGATTAACTCGAGTGATTTTGGGGTTTGGTGGATATATATAGGTTGATTCGAGTCATATTTAGGTGTACGAACAATTTGGGGGAGTTTGGAGAAGTTTAGAGCTATAGAGAAGCGAGAAAAAAATCAACAGAGTCGAGTTCAGAAACTTTCCTGCTGCTGCTGCGAAGAAGAAGACGAAGAACATTAGACCCTCAGAGTCAGTCGCAGAGGCAGACTTATTTTCAGTGACAACGAGGTACGGTCGCATCTTCCTGCAGTCACAGAAGCTCTTCAGCAACAACTCGGACTTCTGTTTTAGACCTTCAGCAACTACAGAATCCGCTGCTTAGCACTTTTCACTCTTTTAATCAACTTTTGAACACCAAATATGTATTTTGAGCAAGTGATTAATATGAGGAGCTAAACCCCTTAGCCGAGGCGACGTAGGAAGCCATTGTTCCATGAAAAGTGGTATAATTCTATTTTAATTATTTATTGCAATTATTTTACATGATTATTTGCATAGAACTTAAAAGAAAAATTGGTTTTTATTGAGTAGTTGTGAAGTGTTTTGATGGGACATGCTTAGTTTTAATACTTTTGATGTTTCATGCTTCGTGCTTACAATTATTACTTCAAAAATCTATTAGAGGCAAATATTAGAATCACTTTAAAGAAGAATATTGCATGAATATTGATTAGAGTTTATCAATTAATTGGTCAATGGTGGAATCCAAAGTCTCGGTATTTTCTTATTATTGTCAAAACAATTCTATTTAATTTTCGAAAATCCTTCACAAGTTCGAGCAACGAACCTTTTTACCACTACAACTATAAAACGACATCAATTTTTGGCGCCATTGCCGGGGAACGAACCCGGGTCACCCGCGTGATAGGCGGGAATACTTACCACTATCAATTTTTGGCGCCACCGACGCGGACTTGTTTTTAGGGTTTTAGATTTATTTTTTATTTTTATTTTTCTTTTTGTTCTTTTTTACGTTTCTTGGGTATTTGTCTTTTTGTTGCAGGTTTTGAATCAAAAAGGAATTGGAGACGAAATACCTGGGGGATTAAAAGCTAGACAAAGCGAAAAGAACGGAGGAAAGACGAAGATATTTTTTTTAATTAATTAGATTTTTTATTTTTATTTTTATTTTTTAGATTTTATTTTTTATTTTTATTTTTAGAAATTGTAAATAGGACTTTATTTTTGTAATTTTTTTTTTTTTGGACATTTGGACTTTGGGACATTATTATTTTTATTTTTTTAAACCCTACGGAAGGGTATATTTTTAAATATAAACTGTTTGCAGGGAAGGACGACGATTACGATATCGTCTCGGCCCCTCGGGTTCGTACATTGACACAGGAGTCAGTGGCCCGAGTCGACTTCAACCGATTCTTCGCCCGTCTGGTACGGGAGGTAAGCTTCTAAACACCCGCGAATCCCCTGTCAGCGGGTTTACTGTTTTCCTTAAGGTGCATATATGCTGAGGAATTGAATACGGACATTTATTTTCCTAGTAAAGGGCAAGGCCTGGCCATACAAGATAAGGGTTCGGATTTCATCACCGTTCTCTTCTTGCCCGCCTTAGGAAAACGATACCGAACGCGAACCTAAGCTTAAAATATTGACTAGAACGAGACCGATAGGGTAACGAGCTTAAAGGAAAGTCGTTCAAAAGGATCGTATTGGGTATCTTGTTAGCCTAACTCAAAGTTCAGGAAGATTACTGTAAGTCGATTAGAGCCGCCTTGTAACCCAGGGAAACGTTGCCAAAGAGGTGGGGGTATCAAAGCTCCTCTGAGCTTCTCCTACTTCTCTTCGACTTACTTTATTCGGATCGTTCTAGAGAGGTTTGCTAAAACTATACCCAGTTGCCTCTTGGAAGAGTAGAAGCTGGTCTAGAAACAATCTAAGGGAGCCATCATGCTTGTTGTTTGCTAGATTTTATAGGTTTGAGTTGGTCGAGTCAGCCTTGTTTGTGATTGTTTAGAATTCCCTTGCAATTAAGAATGTCGAACTGGTATGATAGAAGCCAATACAATGAATATCCGACTGAGTTTCAAAATGGACATTATTCACATTATGACCATAGTGTAAATAGTGGTTGGGAACGCCAACCTTTTCAAGGTTATAGTTCATACCATGGTGAGCCCAATTACTATCCACACACACACCGGTCATACGAGCAAGAAAATATGGATTATTATAGTGCTAGTACCTCGTCTTTGGACAATACAATCAAACTGTTGAAAACTAGTCCTTATTATGATCCTTCTGTTTATGATCCTTCCGTATCTTTAGAAGAGTCTCTTAAGCAGTTAACTGAACAGACAAATAGGTTTGTGTCGGAAATGAATAGACAAACTGCACCATTGAGTGAATTCTCTATAGAGGAATCCCTCAAGCAAATAGCTGAGACGAACGAAAGACTTGCTCGAAATAATCTTGATTTCCAATACAGTGTTTCCAATAGTACCCTTGAAAATGAGGATAGTTATTTGCATAATCAAGATGACGAGGTAGCATTGGAAACACTAGTTTAGACGAGGTTCAACCATTTCCATGTTATTACAATGATGATTATGACGAGGATAGTATTGATGAAGAATATGAAATATGTAGGCATAGTGATCAGGAATTTGTTACTCCAATTGAGCTTTATAATGATAATGTTATTTCTAGTTCAAATCCAAATAATTTTAATAATTCACCTATTCAAAAGGACGAGGATTTGTCTAGAGATATCCCCGGTTTAGACGATGTAGTTTTTCCTTTTGATTACGAAGCCGATAGTGGTTTAGAGGAATGGGTTTATTCTGAAAATGCTGTTTTAGAGTCTAGCGACTTAGAAACAATAGTCTTAGACAAAGAAGATGAACTCGTAGAGCTTTTAAATTTGAGTGAGGATACATCACCTGAGTATAACCTAGAAGAAGAAATTGACTATTTTCAGGATTCTGATAATCTAGAAATTAGGGAAATTATAGCTAGTCTATCCAGAGACACCCAAAACTCTAAGTTTGGGGGTGATTATCATTCTCCATGTGCCTTACCTTTAGCTCTTACAAAGATCCCTCACTTGGGACTTGATATCTGTACCTCGACCATTTTACAAGATTACCTTCATACTCGTTTTCCCGAACCTAATGATGTCCAGAAAGAAGCTCAGAAGTTAGAAACCCATCCTCTGGTTGATGTGGTTTTCCCAGGCTATGATACCCAGATTGACTTTGTTTTCCCACCAAATAGTTTTCTTCCAACTGTGGGAACGTTTATATTCCAAATGTGTCGAATATTAAGTTGTGAGACTAAACCTAAATGCTTTAGGAAATTAAAATCGACACATTTTCTTAAGAATGACCACTACTCTCACTGTGGTCAATTATGTAAGTCAAACCTGATTGACTTAGAGGATCCTCAATTATTTAGGTTATTATTATGTGCTTCTAAGTTCCTATTTGAGTTTCTACAGACTCTAGAACCTAATAATTTGGATCCCACCTATGAAGAAACGCAACCAATGAAAATATTTTATTTAGACCCCTTCATAGAACCTGAACCTGGACCACAATTAGATATAAATTTCTTAATCAGGAAACTAGGTAAGGGTATGCTAGTCTTGTTCATTTCGTTGGTTTATTACAGTTTCCTTTGGTCAGCTCTATTTGGTTTTGAAGACCCACAGTTATTCCGACTACTGTTATACGATTCGAGGTGACTAATCCTTTACAATGTCTGGCTGAAGACTTTAAACTTAGCACTTCTTGGGAGGTAACCCATGGTTCATGCAACACGGTAATATCTTTCCTTAACTCTTTTTCTTCAAATGGTAATAGTTTCTCCTTGTTCATGCTTTTAATTTTATCTTTAGAACATTGAGGACAATGTTAGATTTAAGTTTGGGGGTATGGGAGAAACTTTTTAGTTGCATTATAAACTCCAGAGTCTAGAAATTTATGCCTATTAAGGAGTGCACTAACTAATCTAAGTGGATGGAAGCATTTTGGTTTAGGAGTTGAGGAACCAATCTGATTAGATGGAAACATCTATAAGAGTCTATTCATAAAAGCACGGAGCTCAGGTGTTAGAAATAACATGATAGTTTCACCGTATCTCGGAATCATCTTATTACTTCTGTTTTTGTTTTTGCAAATTTTTATGTTGATGTCTGCTGGGTTGAAATAGAGTGATTGAGTTACTACAAAAAAAAAAAAAAAAAAAAAAAAATACCA
>JAJJMB010005286.1:2366874-2381758 GCA_023531105.1 Papaver atlanticum | reverse complement strand
TAGTTTTAATTTGCTCGGGACTAGCAAATAGTAGGACCCTTGTACATACCAGCTGAGTTGACCTAGAATTAGGATTGTCGACCGCTGGGACCCCTGTATATACTACCTGAGTTGACACTATAGTTAGGATTCAGACCAGCATCTCAATCCATTAGGGTTCATCTTGGCATTGACGTTCATATAGATATTTTGAGAAACACCGTTCACCTCAGTCAACATTCGCAAACCATTTATCTCCATATCCATCTTCTTAATCAATTCACATTTGATTGTTGTTTGTTGATTCCGAATATTGATGTCCATTGTGCGACTATCTGAGTAGAGCTCTTTTTAATTATATATGAATTTTAGTGCGTTTGAGTGCAAACTCATGTATAACAATTGGATTCATAAGATGGTAATTCTTCTCATAGCCAATGAGTATGCCAACTAAGGAGATTGTGTAGTTTCGTTCCTAGATGCTTCACAGGTAGTCAGAGTTTGTAGTAAAGTTTTTGTGGTTACACCTCTTATAAATCATCACTAAACTATATCTCGTCTGATGGGGACATCTATGGGTTCAAAGGCTTGTTGCACCTTCTAAGTGCAACCGTGATTAGTACGAAAGTGATTAGATTAGGATTTTTGTTTTGTTTTGTTTTGTTTTGTTTGAGGACTAGCAAAATGTAAGTATGGGGGTATTTGATAAGAACGTACGTGCGGCATTCTTACGCCCATAATTATATTAGCTAGGACTCGTTATTTGACCAATATTATTATTTTAGACTATTTATAGGAAATGCAAGAGAATCCGATCGTCGAAGGATAAACTGCTAAATTAAGAGTTAAAATGGTATTTGCGACTGAAAACACCGATGTTGCAGTCCAGAACCAAAGATACTGAAAGCTGATAATGGGAAGCCATGTTAACTACTCATGTTGCCAACCATTGAAAAATTTCAACGTCATGGGACAACATAAGTTAACGAAGAAATGTCTTTGCTTTCCTCCAGCACGTGGTGGAGTCGTGTCAAGCAACATATCATCTTATTTCTTAACACAGTAGAGCATCCAACACAACATCTCATTTTTATCAATAAAAGAAAGTCGGGAGCCGGTGGCGTTCATATCAATTAGAAAAGGAATCAGAGCTTAATCCCAGTTGAGGTTTACTATTTCTTAACCAAGTAGCTGTTGATACCGTTGGAGCTTGAACTAAACTCAAACTACACAGTAAGACGAAGTCTTAGGAATTAGTCGTGAGTTAACAATGTGTGAGTAATAATCGCACATATTAGTGTTTACTGAGTTGTTATTTGGGGGTTTTGTATGGCTTGGTCATAAGTCACACGTTAGTGTATTAGTTGGGTTTGTTAGTCCTAGTCTTTGGGAGAGTTTAATCTCGTTGTAACGTGGGTTGTAGTGCTTATTCTTTAGGATATCAGTTGATTATGTGTAAAGCTTATTTAAAGGCAATTATTGTAATCGGTTAAGTGTGTAGGATTGAATACAATGTAATCCATTGAGTTTTCAGTTTCGTATCCTCTCTACTCTCTCTATGCCAAATCCTATATTTGGTATCCGTTGATACAACTATTTTCGATGGAGTTCAGGGCCTCTTCCAACAATATCACTATGCCATATTTAGTTCATTATTGGATTAGTAGAAAAACTCATTGAACCTCGGCAATAATTGAATTATGAATATTCCTTGACTCTTCATGCCATGTATGATTAGTGCTTACAAATTTTTCTTTTAGGTGAGAACAAACGATCTTTGTGATAATTCTTATCGATGATTCTTAAACGCAACAACTTCCATGTATCAGTAGCTAGGTTTGCCACTCTACATGAGTAAACTTGAGACCCTTTGCAATAAAATACAAGTAAATTACCTGCAAGGACTCTCGATATCTAGTTTCGTAATCTTAATTACAAATTCTTAAACTTCTGAAATATATAAATTGATTAGTTATTCTTGATATTAGTTAATGGGTAGTATTTACCCCTTGTGGGTTCAACCTTTACTTGCAATTGTCTTGCAGTATATTTATTGTAGGTTTCTGAGCCTATCATGTATCCCTAAGATGGTCGACCTTCCTAAGCCCAAAGATCGATGCCAAAACAATCTCGTCACTACATGTATACATAGTTTTCTTCTAGTTCTTCTTTCAATAATTATGAAAAGTTGAATTGTTAACATGAGAATGCTAATATTTTTATATTTTAAGTTTTTGGTACTACTACCAGTTGACTTTTGGGTTGTCGTATTATTAATGATTAACATATTGTATGACTAACATAAAAAAATATTTTACGCAATATAAGTCTCATAAAATTTCATATTTCTTATGTGTAATTCATGTGTCACTTTTTTATATTTAAAAATATAATATATGTGATTCTAGTGATACTTTTTGTATTTCAAAATGTAAAAAATTCTACATAGATCTTGTAATTGTATTTTAATAATGCTTTGTTTTTCTATGGTTCATTTTTTTTTTTTGAGTTTTTACTTAGAATTATGATTTACTTTTTTCTTCGAAAATAAAAAGGGTTATTTGGTGTTTGGAATTTAGGTTTTCTCCAATGTTAGTGTTTGGTCTAACATTCGTCCAGCTTTGCGTTTGGTACTTGAAAATCACGTTGACTTCCGTTGATCGTGTAAAGTCTAATTTAAATTAATTTTATAGTGTAAATAATGATGAGTTTACAATTGTGACCTTGTAGTGGACCTATGATCCAATGGCTTAGAAAAATCTATTAATCTTACCGTCAAGATGTAATACCCCTTGACCATAACTCTTTACTCTTATTCTTTCGCCTCCACTTCTTCGGCTCCCCACATTTAAGAACCCCATTGATGAAGAACATAATAAAATTTCAACACTAATTGCCAACTTCGAACGCAATAGTAATTTCAATTCCATAGTCTTCTAAATTTCTTCGCCTATTTGTTTTCCAAATTTCTTCATTCCTTAGGATTGGCTCAATTAGGTTTTCTTATATCGTCTAAAACTGTGTATTGTGAATAAAAAGTTTAGTTATCGATTTCGAGAGTTATTTATGTAGACAGTATTGTGTTTATTTGGAAAACCAGAAAAAAACGGTGACGATAAGGAATATTTATTTATAGTTAGTGAATGTTAAGGTTAGTCTGCATGTATCTTCATTGAGAATGAAGAACAATTGACCCTGAATTACCTCGCTATTTTTAGTCAGAGAGAATTTAGTTGGGGAACAAGAGAGGAATAAAAAGAAAGAAATGAGACAAGGAAATATTTGGATGATGGAAATGTTAAACAAGTTAAGGATAAAATTGTAAACTCATCATTGTTTATTTTAATTTAATTTAGACTTTGCACGGTCAATGGAAGTCAACGTGATTTTCAAGTACCAAACGCAAAGCTGGACAAATGTTAGACCAAACATTAATATTGGACAAAACTTAAGTACCAAACACCAAATAACCCAAAAAAAAAAGTGTATTAAAAGTTTTGGAGATTTTTGTTAGGTTTTAAAATTTTCCTTTTTGTCTGACTTAATGCATACAAATAAAAAGTGTACAAAATAACAAGCACTAACTATTTTCCTCAAGTTTTTTATATGTTACCCTGCTCTAGAGGCATCGATTAACTTCTTTAGAGTATAACCAATATACTAGTATCACCACAATAACAATAGAAAAATGGAAAAGTGAATAACCATTGGTCTTCATTTATGGCTACTAAAGTGGTGATGATTCCCATGATGTTGAATAATAAGACCAATAGATGATCATGCATTATTGAATTTTTTAAACTTAAAATTACAGGTTTGGCAGATGCCATTTCATATGTCTTCACTACTATCCACCTATTTAGTGTGTTATTTCCCTCCAAGTTTATAAATTCCCCGATGGATCTCCTCATTGCTTGCATCTTATTTCTATTGCGTATATCCCAGGGTTTAGATTATGAGGATATCAATATGTGAATGGTACTCTCTATCCCTTTCGACATTTCTTTATTTTAACTTCCATTATACTTTTTATTAATAATAACCAAATATTTATAATTATGGATACATTCAAACATTTGACAACAATCTTGGTAGTTGGGATCGTATCTTTGAAAATAAAGATGAGAACATATGGAAACCAAAGTATTCCATGTGTAGGATATTATTGATCATCTCCAAAACATTAATTAAACTTTTGGTGGGATCTGCACATTAACTGGATGATGTGGTACATTTAATCCAAATTTCTCCGAGATCTAAATTTGTTATAATTAGTCTCCCCTAGGTTCCTTACTTTATTAACTATTTGGAAAGTCCATGCCTAGCACCCTATAACACCAAATATTACATCAGATATAATAACCAACCTACAACAATAAGTAAAATTTCCAATTCTTCTTTTGATTTATACTAACTGAAGTTCATTTAGTTAAATTTTTATTTGATGGTGACCGCAATATTTGATCTTTATTGATCATTCTTTATGTATTGCTTGATTTTTACAAGACAGTTCTTTGTTTATCATGTTTTTGTGATTAGAAAACGATCTCTGATTGTTTTTCAAAAGTTAAATCTTTACTCTCTATGTTTGTAGCTAGCTAAAAGAGGAGCAAACTTTTATTGAATTATTCCTCCAAAGTTAAAATTTTGATTATTTTATTCATAACTGACTAAGATGAAAAAAGATATGCTTTTAACTTATACGTTCATAACATGATAGATTTTTTTTTAATCTATTTGATCGCTTCTTTTAAGTTATGTTTTTGATTTTTAATTAAGATTGTAATTGGATAAGATCGGAGATATGCTTTAACTTCTACGTTCATTATTGTGAGTTTACATGTGAGTTTGTTAATTTCAAGAAAAATAAATTTGTTTGAAATATCGTTCTTGTTGTTCTCTTTGAGAATGACAACGTATGGGGGAAAATTCAATTTTGAACTTGTGTCTAATGGTTTTATCTTTTTCAAGATTGCGGTTGTGGAATTTTAGGGGAGAAAACCTCTCCTTGTTGAAGATACTAAGTTGTAAAACTTAGTGGAATCATCTTAAAAGATGGTATGTTATCCTTAGTCTTAATAATCTTTTGTAGCGTATTTCATTCTTGAGATCTATATTCTAGAAATCTTTGTCAATTTAGGGAAGAAATTTATTTAGTAGTCATCTACTAAGACATATGGCCTTCCGGGAAAATATCTAAGGGGGAGTGACTTACTTGTGCGCGTAAGCATCATATTTAGCAAAAAGTGACAAGTAAAGGAGAAGGGTAAACTGTTAGAGCGATGCTCGGTTGGACCTATATACCTTGGTTTGTAAAGTGTGTTTTCATAATTTAGGTGCCAAAATTGTTTCTTGATTTAGTCTACTAAAGTCAGCTTCGATTTGGAATAAATTAGGTAGTAGAGTCCTAGGATTTTCCAAGTTACTCAATAAAGAATTGAAGCTCACACGAGGACACCAATTTGAAGAAGATCCATTGAGGAAAGTGGCTAAGATTGGTTTTTCCTTTCAAGATCGTTATCATCAATCTATCTATCTATCTAGCGTAGCAAAGTGCTCACTCCGTGGATCAAAACCTATGATGGAAAATATACGTTTGTGTATATACTTGAGGAGATCTGAGACTAAAAATTTAGTGAGAATGATCACTGAACTTAAAAAGGTCTACATCTTATAGTGAATGAAAAGACGAATCCAACGAATCATTCAATTTCGATATACAACGAAGAAGTTGTGAGTGATTTACTAAACGCTGGAAAAGTGTGGCTAAAAGTTAAATTCGGGATTATGAAAAGACTTGTTCCTGAACTTTTTTGGAACATTGACTTCGCGAACCTAAAAGCGTGAGTTCGCGAACCGAAACTCAAAAGCGTGGCTAATGTTCTTTTTAGTCAAGTTTTTGGTGGTCCTCCATAGGCAAGGTAGCTACTCTTCCATACACAATCTATTGTTATATTTTGGATAGTTTCTTAACCGTGTTATGCCACTGCTCTTTCCTAAGCCAAGTTGTAATTAATCTTACTTAATTAATATACAATTACAATTTAAGTTGTTCCAATTTATGCTAGTAATTATTAACTTAATTAACAAGATAAAATTATATTAAACTATGGGAAGCTAGAAGCTATCTTTGAAAGCTCACTTATTGTAATTATTTGATGCACAATTCTATATTCTTCTAAACTTAATTAGGAAAGACTCTCAATGTTAGGAAAGGTTCTAACTAAGGAAATATTGATATTGCTTCAAAATTAAGAACGTAGCCTTGATCATTCACTATAAAAAAAAGGATTCATGTAGCTTGAAAAACAACCCATTTGAGAATCAGTTTAGGTGCTACATAAGGTCATTTTGCTCATTAAGAACAAGGGTGAGACTTTGATGACTTCACTTGTGGATCATAAAACACAGGTTCACCTATGTTTTCAAAGATACTTTCGTAACCTTTTTCTAGATTTCATCTTCTATACTTATTGTCTACTATAAGGTCCTTCTCTTCCACTATAAGATCATCCAAGAATTAGTAATCAAATCGAATTTGATAGAACTTTAGTCAGGATTGATTAAACGCTTATCTTTATAAGCCTTAATTTGAAGATATCACAATAACTTATTTATACTTGATCTTAGATTGATTTCTCGTATATATAGAAAATTAGGTATCTCTATAAGTTTTGAAGATAATAAACCTCAATCTTAGATTTAGATTCGTCTAAACTCAGGGAACCTACTTTTATCCTTGATCTAAGTATCGAATGAAAATCACCAGGCGTCTTACTGGAGGATGGGTAGCGATAGATCTTTACGAGGGGTTATGGAGCAACTATTATGGTTATAAAGAAAATCATCTAGGAGAATCAAATCTGTAGGTTATTGCGAGAATCAAGAGAATTAGGGGCGCAAATACATTAGAGTATCTTGGAGGGTTTATCCTATCTCAACTACATTTCATACCGAAGTCTTACAGTAGGCTAGTGTTTGTATTGACTTAATATAGTGTGTGTTCTAGCTGGACTAGGTCCCGGGGTTTTTCCTGTTGGATTGCAGTTTTCCTCGTTAATAAAATTTCGGACGTGTAATTTGTTTTCATTTTGAATTCCATATTATAATCTTTTTTATTATAATCAAAGTAGATCAATTGATTCGATATAGTCCTCATTGATTATAATATTTATTTCACCACTTGTTTTAAGTCTTGCATAAATTTTTTCAAGGATTCCTTGTTGATCATCATATTGTACAAAGATTATTTAAGGTTTGTACTTGTTCTGTAAATCTTTAATAAAGATTTCTAATGGATTCTTTGATTGATCTCAATCTTGAATAAAAATTTAGCAAGGGTAGTTTCTTGTATGCTTTAATCTTTGATTGACGTTCACGCAAGGAATGGTCTATAGGTTCCTTAATGAAAAAGGTTGTGGTCTACTTGGTACTCTCTCCTTTTCAAAAACATATCACAATAATATTGCCTTAAAGTTTTGGTACAATGAAATTTAAAGGTACCACATATTGGCATAATAACTTGAGTAAATTGGTTAGTCATTCTATATACTCAAATCAGAGTGTTCTTATAAGTTGTTATCAAGCTACAGATCTTCAACATCAATGTGTTGAATGAACACATGCAGAACCATAAAAGAACTTGAAGAACGAATAATTCAATAAACCATGAAGCATTATGGAGATTGAGATGAAAGTTTATTTTTTATTTAAATACATACATAATTGATATGGTTTTGTGACTAAAATTGACAAATGTGGAGATTGTTAGAGCATAGCTCCGTTGAATCCACAACTATTGGTATGTCAATCTTGTTTTTAATGTTAGTTGATCAAAACTATATATTGATTTATTATCTATTAAAGTCAAACTCGGATTAACATTAGAATATGGTAGTTGAATATTAAAAATCATCGAATACCCTCGAATATTGAAGAACAACGAAGACATTTGCGAGAACTTCATCAATAAAGGTATCTGAAAACTGACTATCATATATACTCGTTATTTATACCATTTTATTTTTTGAGACAATATTGAAACATGATGAGTTACAAAAAAAAGTTCCGAGTTCAAGATTGTACTTGACTAATCTCGAAACATGAATTCAAGCATTGGATGTTCACATGTCATATTACTTTTGAGGTTGAGAATATTTTTTATTGTTCAGAAATCTATGTCTGTGAAATAAAGTCCTAAAAACATCAAATTGCACTTTTGTACACGAACTGATATTCTGGTTCGCGAACTATGCAATTTATTGATGTTACTGAACTCCAAGGTGCACAAGTTTTCACGGACTATGAAATTTCAAGGTGTTATTTGACACCTTATAAATTTTCTCTTGTGTTTACTAATTGAATTTTCAATTCGCGAACTATGCCCTTTTGGTATATTCCTGAACTTGTTAGAGCATTGCTCAGTTGAACTCGCCAAGCGTTGGTATGTCAAGGTTGGTTGTCATATTTTAGTTTCAAAACTCAAGGTCGCTTGACTAGATTACTAGAGTCAACTCCGTTAGGTTAGACTAGAAAGTCTAGAAATATTAACACATACATGTATTACTCTGAAGACCTGGAGAATTTGAATACGTATCGACATCAATGAACACATCATCCTCCTGTTCGAGGTTAGTAATAAAAGACTTGACTTTTTTCGATTTCTATCTACGTTACTTCCAAGTCGTTTAGATTGAAAACATAACATGCGAAGTTATATATATATATGAAACTCTAGTATTAGAGACTTGATCATCTTATCATGATCAAAGTGTCAAGGAAGAATATACAAGTTGTATCACAACTTATGTATATTGAATTACGAAGTATAACGCTTATCTTTTGAATTTCGTAATTGCGACATAGACACTATCTTTATAACTTGTTACTAGATTGTGTAATGAACTTAAGATTGATTCAATACCTAAAAAACTATGTTTAACTACATGAGTTTAAGGAAATGGACTTGCGAAACTTGTTTCGCAGTTAAAAGAAATCTATTGGATTGGTGGTCTGATTCCTATTGACCGATCCTTATTGGGGATCTCTAGCAGGACCGATCCTCATAGCGAAGTTGTATTTCGGATTTCACGTATTCTCTAGGGTTTGTGAGATTTTCGGAATATGGGTTTGCTTCTTAGGAAAGTTCATGATGTTCACATAGTGATTAATTTGAACGTGTGTAAAATTTTATTCTCTTATTGTTCAAAGATATTCCTTGATACTCAAGGTGAGATCCCAAACCGAAATGTTTGAGAATCTTCTTTTGAGATTTTCGATCAAATATATATGTTTTATTTTTCATGCAAGTAAAACATAATGTATCTTGGGAAGATATATTAATAAAGTATACTTGTATGCTAGCTAATATTGAGTTGTCATCCATGAGGGATTTCGGCATATTAGTTGGAATTAGACAAAACCGAAAATTGGTGTTTATTACATATCTTGAGAATATTTTCGTCTATGAAAATTCCTTAGTGTCCACTCTACCCTGGTCTATAAACAGTGGAGTTTGTTCTTCTTACAAACTCATCCTAGCGTAGGCACTTCATTTTGTAGTCACTGCGGTAGCCTACTAATAGTATTACTTGTAATACTATCTTGGAGAGGAGAGTAACCTAATTAGGTGAAATATCTTACACTCGCTAGCTAGTTAAAAGACTTCTGTGGGATCAAGAAGCATCTAGATAATATGGGGAACTAGAATTTCATTGTTTTTAGTTTTTGAATATTGATTTGATTGATTATCGGTTGTTAAACCTTAATTTCACTTAGTTTTATTACTCTCGAGAGACTTCTCTTCCAACATAAGGTCACTCAAACTAGATAAGGGATTGATGGTATTTCAGATCTTTTTTAGATCTGACGATAGACTTGTGATCATCAATTGTTAACAGGCTCCGTTCTGTGCGTGATTGATCATAAGTGGCATCAAGTTTACTTCTGTAGGTACATAGAAGACATTGAATATTTGAAGACAAGACGATTTCTTATTGGTTTATGATCTTTGTGATTTACTTCATGCACATACGTGATCGACTGGGATCCAACTTATCCTTGTTTATCTTTGGATAAACATCTTATTACTAGTCGTATAGGTCGGCAAACTATCATTTGATGGTCTTTTTCAGGATCCGAATCTGATAGTTTGTATACCTAGACCTAATTATCTTGATAATTTAGATCTTAGTAGATCTAATCCAAATTAACAAAGGAGTTTTTTAGATTATTAAATGAAAGAGATTTTGTTTGACTCAACACAAATCTATGATTTACTTCGTGAGATTGAAAGAGAAGTTACCGAATACGGATTAGTCCTTTACTGTTTCGGAATACAATCCAAAGGAGTTGAGTGCAAGAAATTTTCGCGGTTGGTGAAACAACTTAAGATAGTGGACTCTATCTTAGGAATCAGGTGTAATGTTTGGATTGGTTTAAGGTGAAGGGACACTGAAGAAACTAGGTAACTAGGGGTAGTTTACTTGGTCTCAACTATACGAAGTTGGTAGTGGTCTTTGTATAGCGGCTTAATTCTGAGAGTATTAAAAATTGGACTAGGTCCTGGGGTTTTTCTGCATTTGCGGTTTCTTCATTAATAAAATCTTGTTGTGTGTTTTTACTTTACTTTCCGTATTATAATTATTGTTTTGGTTATAATAAAATAATTGCACTTGTACGTTAATCCAAACACTTAGGTTTGATCCCTATAGTTAGGTTCGATTCCGGACTTATACTATATACCAAGTGTATACCTTGTGGTTGCTATCTTCTTGACAATCTTTTTCTATATTAGATCATGCAAGGTGTCTGTCATATAGGTTGATATCGAAAAGATTGTGGCGTACTTGGTACCCTCGTCATTTCAGAACTCAAAAATCATATTGAGTTCGTGAACCAAGTTCTCTAGTTCCCGAATTAGTTAGTTTTGGGTTTTATTGAATCCAATATTGCTTGATGGTTCACAAACCATACTTGGTTATTCGTGAGCTAACTTTTGTGCATGGTTCTTTAATTGATAATTACGCGAGTGCACATTCTTCTTCATAACTCAAGGAAAACTTCTCACATGCTTACATGGTGAATCAATCAATATTGAGAAGTATTTTGCTCAGTTTTTAGGTACCTTTTCCTTTTCAAAAGTAAAGAAAATTTTCATACATTATTAGGATAAGGCAGGCATAACCATCTGTCCCTACTAATATTTCCTTATGGATATCCTCGCCCAAATCAATTCCTTAACTAGCACGCGAAAAAAACACACCAAATTTTTACATCAACGTGGTGTCATTCACTTTCATGGGAGTACCTACAACGTTATCTTTCAATTTTAAATAAGTTTTTCCTTTTTAAGTACTTAGGAACTAAATCATACAATCTTACCACACCGAGCTAGAGATTTGTGTTAATTTTAAGATCAAGTTTAATAATCCATGTTCGATGATGAATCACACCTGGTTTTGTTCTAGCCGGGAGAATGCGAATAATATCAAATTCATCTGTAAATTTGAAGTACAAGAAACCTCTGCCCAGAGGTAATAAACCCAATCATGTATATCTTTAGTCCATATGAGCTTTAACTTATATATTGTGTAAATCAATAGTTTTAAGAGGGACATGACCATTTGGAAGAATTAATATTCTTATCAAGTAATTCTTGTAATCATTCACACCCTCTGGTATTCATCTTCAATAATCAGGATTGAGATGCAATTACCCTTCAAGTAAGGTTTTGGAAGTTGTGTTACACAGATATCGGGTTGTTAGTTCAAAGTGTTGACACAAAACTAGGTTTGGCTTTAACATTATGAACTTTAAGTGACTTAGTGGTTTCTGTTGATGAAACTATATGTTGATTTTAGTGGAATAACAGGATTAAAGAAATTCTAAGGGAAATAAAAGAAGAAGTCGTTGTCTTAGATCAAAACTATAAGAAGAAGAAGTAGAAAAAAAAAAGTTGGGCGAGGTTCCATTCTGGAATTCGAAAACCGATCAAGATAAATTAAAACTAGGATTATGAAAAGGAGAGGGTACCTAGTACACCACCAACTGTTTTTTATCCGTAAATATATATAGATAAATTTCTTGGACGATCTCTAAAATCAATATCCAAGGTTAACCTAGTATGTACCCGAACTGTACAAGATCCGAATTCCAACAAGAACATGTTTTGTAATCTATAATTCAAGACACGAATTCAACAAGAACAAGTCTTGTAAGATCTTAACATTTAAGCTAGAAAAATTTCTAGGTTGATTACCGAACTACTTGTGGTATTTCAATTATAAGAAAATAATATAACGTGAAAAAGACATAACACAAGACACCATAATTTTTTTTTACGAGGTAACGACAATCTTGTAGAAAACCCCAGGGATCTAGTCCTGATTTGAACAATCACTGGTTTAAGCTATTACTCCTACGGATGTAATTGAGGCAATGTATACCCACAAAATTGCGTTGTTTTAGTAGTATTGAAACACCTGTAAAACTCCTATCATAATCTCGATTCTCTTTAGAAGTTGTCTCACAAATCTTCTAGTAGAACACTAGTTATCTTTAGAAGATGCACCACATTAATTTATTAAGACTAGTGTTACTTTACCTCTAACAAGACACCTATTGATTTCTCTTCAGATATGTTTCAATCAAGGTTTGGAAATCAGTTTGCAGGTCAATGTCTCTTATCAAAGAAAAGTCTAGATCACTACCATCTCCCAAGAACAATCCAAACGTATCAAAGAAGAGGTTAGATATCTATCTTGTGGAATCACAAAATTTAAGGAAAATATATATTGTTATTGATCTATTGTTCGTGAACTACAATAGCCAGTAAGAACAAGATCTGAATACAAGAACTATCAGGTAAAATAAAATCTGCCCGGGCTTCACGAATCCCTAAGTGAAGTCTGCACTATGAGCCATCTAGTTACGAAACCATGCATACCGATGGTTAAAATTGACCAAGTAAGGTCGTGAATGTTTAAGCAACAATGGTGTTCATTAACACTCAAGATTAAATGATAATTCACAAGCCCAAATAATGTCCTTTTGTACAAACAAAAATAATGCAGAACTACGTCAAATATGACATGGCATGCATACAAGGTATATATTGGCAGTTCGTGTACTTTACCTTTTAAATAAAGGCTACAAAATTGTGTCAAATATGACATGGCATATATATATGGTGTACATACCCCAAACAATTTGTAAAATTTTAACTCTCATATAAAGTTCAGAAACATTCCCTGTAACTAAATTATACATGGAAGGTATGCAAACCTAAAACAGTTCGTGAACTATTCTACTTGGAAAATATTTCAAAGATAAATTCCAACAAAAAAAGTTTATTTTTGATAAAATTGTTGTTGACTAAGATTGTTAAAGATCTATGAACTTTCATTGCTTGGATCATATTTCGAGAGTTTATACAAGACAAGCTTGAATCGAAATCTCTTCTTTGAAATATTAAATCTACTAAAACCATACGACTATAGTCCCATAAGATAGAGTGGTAGATACTTTGAGTAAACATGATAAGTCAGTCTTCACATATGTCCTGTTGATGAGTTTCTAGCAAATCTTCTTTTGTCCTTCAGTATTTCATCTTTGAGTGTATTTAGTGATATCTGATACTGAACTACGTACCATGCTCTAATCCTAGTCCGAGACTTGACTTTAGTAGACTATAAATCAAGATATAGTTTTGTGCATCTAACATTGACGAGAAGCTTGAAATAGAAAAACTTGTGAATTCGATCGAGCAATCCTCTAACAAATTATGTTACACACAAACCGACCTAATTAATCAATCCAGTAGTGTATTCATAATTCTATACTTGTTTTTATCACGATTCAAAACGAATTTATTACATCTTAATGTATGATAACGGTTAGCTAAAAATAATTATACAAAATGTATATTTAGTGTGTTTTAGTGTTCTATTTACCTTAAATTTACCAATATTATAATTCAATTTAGCAAAATAAAGTATTAGATATGAAATTACGTCACGTATGTTGAACCCACCATCTAATCAATTTAGAACTGACTCAATCGGATCAAATAAAAATCGATCCAATTGGATCAAACGTGATATTGCCAAATAAATTTAATTGGATTGGATGTTGGATAACTCCAAGAACTCACCAATCAATTAACTCCCCTATTTTTGGGATCATAATGCAGATTTTCATGTTATAAGATAAATTTTGTTTTACATTAGCATATTTTGTTTTATTGTGCTAACTTTGTATCTGAAGGCCGAGTTTTACCTATTCTTCATAGTATATATCACTTTGTAAAATTTTGGGACATTGTAAGGAAGATTATAGGAGTATTTAACAATTTTGAGTCACTATGTAATTTTTAGATCACGTGGCATATTTTAAGTCACCAATCACGGGATAAATTTTGAGTTGTGAGGTGCATTACTAATCGTAATTATATTTATCGTGTTACAATGCAGCTTTAGTGTCGCTAGACATATATATATTATTATGGGATATTTTGATCAAGTTTTATCACGTGGTAAGTTTTGGTTCATTAACAAGAGATGAGTACCATGAGTACATTTAGTGGCACCATGAAAACTTTAAGTCACCCGACATATTTCGAGATAAGATACAAACTCCTTTTAAGTGCCAATGATAGATTTTCAGGTCATAATATATATTTACCAACAGATGTTGACAATAAACTTTTTTAGTCATGTGGCATAATCCCGACCATGTGGTAAATTTTGGACCACGAAGTGGTAGATTATTTTAGAAAATTTAAGGTAACAAAACACTTTTGGATCACAATAGTTGATTTTTCACGAGACATACTTGAGTCACGAATACAAGCCATATCGACGTCTTATTTGTGGGATTTTGATTTTTATCTCATTATGTGATATGA
>JAJJMB010005286.1:2137771-2366864 GCA_023531105.1 Papaver atlanticum | reverse complement strand
TATCTCATTATGTGATATGAGGTTACCGCCGTAAAAATTGTATTCTCATTGTCTATCTAAACGAGACATACTTGAGTCACGAATACAAACCATATCGACGTCTTATTTGTGGGATTTTGATTTTTATCTCATTGTGTGATATGAGGTTACTGCCGTAAAAATTGTATTCTCATTGTCTAATCTAATTTAGGGAATTCAAATAAATATAATTTGTCTACACCAGTTAAAGACAAGGGTTGGTTTCACTTCTATATCTGTGTTACCCACTTTATTTTGGCCATAGTGTGGGAAAGAGGTATGGGATCTACTCCCATTAGGGAAGGTTGTATTCCCTATTTGCTTCAATTTCCTCCATGAATATAGCCGAAGTTGTTTTATGTTGGATAACGGATCGGTTTAGCAAGATGGGTATCCCACTGGTTAAGCTCATAGGAACTAGATTAAGTATGTCGTATAAAAGAAAAGTATAAAAAGCGAGTGCTTTATTTCAATCGACCTGCAGAAAATTGCACGCACTAATTTTCTTTTTCTTTTAATGGATATAAAAGTCGTTTAGATCTAAGATCTGTTGAATCTAATTCACTAAAATCACCTGACATATGTGGATTTGACTCGTTAAAGTCCGACTCCATACGATACTGCATTTTGGTCATCCAGATTGACGACCGATTTAATGCCACATCATCTACTTATGTGTCAAGTCACTCCTCAAAATTCCGCCAAAAATGATAGGTTCACCGAAGTTTTACACTTCGATTTACACCGGGTTCTAATAGCAGTGGCCCATGCTAAACTCTAATGGTGGCGGGCCCCACCATCTCCATTACTGCTTCGCGACAAAACGAAGTGCATACTTCGGTCGATCTAGAACTCCTGAAATTCCGCATACACAGGTATAAAATCCTGCACGGTCGCTCCATAACAAGAACGAGACATGTTTTCTTGAGTTGAAAGAAAAAGCCCACCACAAAACTAAAAGCAAACTCTCCCCAAAAACACAAAATCAAAAACCCAAGTCCTACCCTAGTTCTTCTTCACCTTCTTCTCTCTCTGTAATCTCGATCTAGCCATGGCTCACAAACAACAGCGATTTGATCCTTATGACATGAATGGAGGGTTAGTTCTTCAACTCAATCACCCATCTCTCTTTAATTTTACTGGCCTCACTCACTTCTGATTTCTGATTGGTTTTTGGTTGTTGTTTTTGTTGCAGAACTTGTGTTGCGATCGCAGGAGCAGATTACTGTGTCATTGCAGCAGATACGAGGATGTCTACTGGTTACAGTATTCTTACACGAGATTACTCCAAACTTTGCAAATTGTATGATGCTTAATCTCTCTCTGTGATTTTTTTATAAACCCTAGTTTTTGTTTATGGTAAAATTTAGCCCTAAATTTATTTCCTTGTTAGTTTATGGTCTAAATCTTTGTTAAAAAATACTTCTTTTTTAGGGCAATTTTTGTATAAATTATTTTTTTTTGGTTTTGTTGGAACTCAATTTGAGATTGGTTGGGTATTGTAGCTGAACTTCTTAAATTATTGTGAAATTGTAGGGCGGATAAATGTATAATGGCATCAGGGGGATTTCAGGCAGATGTGAAAGCTCTGCAGAAAGCCTTGTCTGCAAAGCACTTGGTTAGTTGTAACTCTTAACTATATGTTTAGTGAAAGTGTTTGTTGTTTTTATTGGTTTTGCTATTTCTTTGATTCTGTTCTTAGTAAAAGTTTTGCTGAGTGGGCTTGAGTGCTCTCATAGGAAAGCGTAAACCAATAAAAATACAGAAAGAATTTGGCCACATAGAAAGATATTAGATAGATTGCAAGTTGTTCCTCTTTCGTTTATTGCATTGTAAATCATGAATGCGATGATTTAACAGAACATAAATACTTTGCTTTAGGTTTGCTTGTGATAATCTTTGCATCCCTGTAGTAACCTAGTGACCTTAAGTTTTGGTTTTGGCCATAGTCAATTGATGTTGGTTTAACTCTTTGTTATGCTGGTTGGGTATAGTAAAATGTTGATTAGACTAGATTTGGCTTCCTTAGAAATTCACTTCACATATGGTGTTTGATTATTCTGGAAATATTTCTTTTTTGGTTCGCAGATAGGGATATTAGAGTTATTTGTCTTTGAACTAGTAGACAACCATGCAGAATATGATAGGGAATGAAAAAAAGAGAGGCCATACCTGTTCTTTTACTGGTCAGTGGATTTGACCTTTCAATTAGCCAAGCCAACTATAAGTAAAATCCCTGGTTTTCTAATCTAGAGAGTTGATGATATCCAAGTACTTGATATATATATTGAGAAAAATATCCCACTTATTGAAAAAAGTAGTCAGAATTGCAGAATGGACTGTCACCCAAGGCGGCCTTTTTAAAAACAACCTGTGATATTTTGTGTTTATAACTATGTTTGTACGAGTTACAACGGCCTTCTATGCTGTATGCTTCAACTCTGGTATGGTAGGTCAAGTTACAGAATTACTTTGTTTACCTTGATTATTAGATCCCAGACCATAATTCAGTCTAATCAAAGCTGAGCACTTTAAAGTGATACCAATTACTTGTAGACTTGTAGTTTTTTCTAAGATTGATTGTTCTTGTCTATAGTGCATACTAATTTCTGCGTCATCTATATCTTCATGGTTTAGATCTATCAGCACCAACATGGGAAGCAGGTGAGCTGCCCTGCCATGGGGCAGTTGCTCTCCAATACTCTCTACTACAAACGTTTCTTTCCTTACTATGCTTTCAACGTCTTAGGTGGCCTTGATAATGAAGGTGAGGGGGGTATCAGCTTAAACCTGAATTTTTGACATGTTAAGTACTTCCTCTACAATTCTGAACTTCTTTCAAATGAATTTTCAGGAAAGGGTTGTGTTTACACTTATGATGCTGTGGGATCCTATGAGAGGGTTGGATATAGTGCTCAAGGTTCTGGTTCTACTCTTATCATGCCTGTTTTGGATAATCAACTGAAGTCTCCCAGCCCTCTCTTGTTACCTGCCGTGGTATGACTTTGGTTCACATTATGGACTTCAATTTCAATTTTGTATCTTGCATACTTGAGAGACTAAATGTGACCTAAATTTACAGGATGCTGTGACTCCATTATTAGAAGCAGAAGCAATTGATTTGGTTAAAGATGTTTTTGCATCTGCAACTGAAAGAGATATCTACACTGTAAGTTCTCACTTGCTTTGTATTCTTCATATCCCTGGCTGAACTCTTAAAACCTGGTGTGGGCTTGTCGCTAGAAATCTATTTGTCACGAAAATTCATAAACTTCCTTGTTCATAAATTATCGATAGAATGTGATTACAATCCCTCATGAAGATTAAAGTGTCAGGTAGTTGTATAGCTTCGGATGCTATATCCGTTGGAACTTAGAAGTTCCAGTTATTGAATTATGCATGAAGTAAATCATGGAGCTGAAATGAGTAAGTGAACTCGTTTCTTGGTGATCAAATACTAGCAAAATGAACTACTCTTGGTAACGGATAGGATCCTCTGCTTTCTGGATCAATTTGATCACAAACATAATAATACTGAAATTTCTTTGATATAGTAATGACACATCAAGAGCACTTGCAGTAAATGAGTTCCATTGTCTGTTTTCCCTACTTCCCGCCTCATGTACATTTTAATGTATGGTGTACAGGGAGACAGGCTTGAAATAATGGTCGTAAACGCAGCAGGTACCAGAACCGAGTACGTTGAGCTCAGGAAAGATTAGTATGTCTGCCCTGATGCTGTTCCTTCTGGTGTGGAATCTGGAGCACAAGAAACTGCAGTTTTGAAGTTTCTGTAACTGCTACCATCAACTGCCATAGATTATCTTTTCAAAGTAACAAATTTCTGCTGAACTTTCAGCTCTTTTATTAGTGTTGTGGGAAAGGCTGTCCGAGACTGTATGTCTTCCCTGAAACAGAGTTTAAGAGTTGCATTATGTATTGGATTTTGTTGCTTTCATATTTATTTCTAAAGAATTACTCTTGAGGTTGTCTTATGAATTGTCCATGTCTCATTATTTTTTCCAACATCATCCCCCCAGCAGGTCAAATATACCAAAACAAATAAATAACTGTTTTTATTGAATAATTTTTGGTACGTGAATACACAACTGATAGCCGGTAGCCAAAGGAGTTTTGGCCAAACTCACTTCTCAACCTAGAAACAATGATGTAGAGAACTCCATGTGTCCCTGTGAACTGTAATTTTCACTGCTGCCCTTGGAAGTATAATTTCTTAGAAGGTTCCCACAGATTCCCATCCTTTCTTCTCCAATTCCACCCTAAGTGCCTGATACATAAAAATAGTATTAGATAATCCATTCATTGCTTGATGACTTCACCAAAGGAAAATGCAGAATGCCTGTAAACTAGGAGAGAAAATGGTTTTTGGTCTTGTGTTTACCTTGATTCTTTTCTTGTTAACTTCGAAATCAAAGTTTCCGAACCGAGAAGCAGATCGATATTCAACTGTTGAGTTCTTGCCAGGTGGGAACCAAAACTCCACATCATCAACAAACTGTAATATATGCAGCTTGCCGTTATTCATCAGACACAGAAAAGAAATTCAGCAAAACAAAATGTGTTCGTGTTCGAAATTAAAAGAATCTTGTACCCCCATGATTGGGCTCTCATACTCTACGCGTATATAATCATCTTTCTTCTCCATGATCCGTGGTGTGAAATTATCTGGTTTCTTCGACTTTATCTGCACAAGTGACACCTTGGTTACTCTTTAGTTGTTTCCTGTTTCAGCTCAAGCTTCTACTGTCATTTTCTTAGAAGTCCTAAGCTGGAGTGCTGAACCAGCTTTATTGTCCAAGTCCCCAAGCTTGATATGATCCTATAACAGTAATGTAATTATTATCTGGGTTTTATTTGGTTCTCTTAGTGTATGCCTTCTAGTGATCACATAATTTACCAGTGGCAGCTACTCGCCAATGTTGCATCAGAAAATGTGATATGAAAAGCTTTCAGCTATACCTGAACCTCATCTAAATCATCATGTGTGCAAGAATGTCTGACACCCAACATTTCAGTACCTCTAACATTCTACAATTCATTAAACTCATTCATGCTGTGTTTGGACACAGCATTATTGGTTCAAAGGCGTAAATAGCAAGAATAGTAACACTTCTGTAGGACATTGAATTACTTGATGGGTTCATGTGAATTTCTTAGTTACACCAAAAGAAAAGACGAATGAGAAAGAAAGTCATAGATACCACTTGGATGAGTTCGTTCATCGCCTCTTCTCTACTGACAGGTTTTTTCCTTCCTCTTCCATTTTCAGGGTTATAATTCCTAATAATCAAAATTGACATCATTAATTAGTAAAACAGTACAGGACTAGAATACATGGTTAAGTTGGGATTTGAGAAATTACCATGGTGGAGCATAATGAGTAAGATCACTAACATCTTCAGAAGTAGAAATACAGTTATTAGTAGCTGGACAAAGTGCTAATGCATGTGGATTCTTCTGTACACCCAAATAGTTAGGCTTTTTCCCTCCAAAATGGAAGATTGCCCCAAGTACAGCAATCTCACTTGTCCTCAATATAATTTCCCTTCAATAACAGATTAGAATGAAATTTAGTTCTTCATGGGTGAGATTGAATATAAAAAAGAGTGTAGAGAAAGGGAATTTTTACCTACGACCCAGTTGCTTGTTTGGTTCTTCATTGGTTTCTTTATTCGAGAAGATGATGTAAGAAATTCGTGAAGACCCTTTGCTGGAACTTCGGTTCTTGTTGTAGAAATGATGAGTGTAGGAAATTTTATTTGTGGATTTTAATGGGGAGGATGAAACCATGGAAGCCATTTGTGAAGTTCTGTAATTTCTGTTCAGTTCTTCAGTTTTTCTCTCTCTCACCGTCTCTGACTTTACTTTCGTAATCAACTCGGTTATGAATGAGTTAGAGCATCGTGTTTCTTTTTTGACCATAAAAAGAGTCGGGTTGACTCGTGGTTGAAAAGTGGAGTACTTTCTACTAAGAAATGGATACTTTTAAGGACGACAGCTCTTTTTTTAAGGACGACAGCACCGGGGACGGGTACTTTCCAAAGTGGGTGAGAGCGGGACTTGGGAGTCTCGATTCTTGCGTATCATCCCATGTTTTTTTTTCTTTGAATTCTCCGAGTTTGTCTCGAATAGAATTTTTGGCTATTGCCTTTCATTTGCTGTTCTCGTTGCCAAAAGCAGAGCCCAAGTTTCTACTGTTAAGGCAGTTGTAATTCCCAATGGTTGTGCTAGAGCCATTATCGTTCGTGCGTCGGAGTCCCTGCAAATGAAACCTGCACCCGCAAAACCCGGATGACCCCTGGCCGTTCCATCAATGTTGATCTTAATCCAGTTCATGTTCGGAGTAGACCATCATACCGAGATTGTTGAGATCCTTTTGGTGCTTCTTGAGTTGTTGAGTGTCGGTGAATCTCCCGGTAGGATCGGAGGTAAGGATTGTAGCGCCGCCGAATATTCTTGTTGTTGTTTTTGAGCCCAAGCTATGATTTCTACCGTTGTTGTTTGCTTTTGGCGGTATATTAGATCATTCCTATCTAACCATAAGGTCCACAAAAGAAAACAGAAGGTGGAGATCACAAATGTTGGTGCTGGTTGTTATAGGATTTTGGAGATGGTTGTATGAGTCGTTAAAGCAAAAGTGGGGGCATTGTTGGAGTTTGGTGTGGTTGAGGGCTGAGGGAGTAAGGTGTTCCTGTTAGAGCACTGCTCGGTCGAACTCGCAAGCGTTGCTATCTCAAGCTTGTTTGTCAAGTTTAGTTGTCAAAACTATAAGTCTTGATTTCTAGTCTACTTATAGCTAAGTCTCGGATTAGGATAGAATGTGTAGTTGAGATTTAGACTTCACGGCGTTCATTGATTGAAGACGAAGAACTACTAAGGGGAGCTTGTGAAACTTCATCAACAAAAGGTATGTGGAGACTTGAACTCATCTATCACTCAAAAGTATATTTCTACTCTATCTCCTATTTGAGACAAAAGTCGTATAGCTATATAAACTTTGATTATACACATTTGATATTTCAAGCTAAGTTTAACTCGCTTACATATTTCTCGAAATATGTGTTGGTAAGCTTTCGCTTTAACCAAGTTCATCTTATATTCTTGACGAAAGTCAAAAGATGATCATATGAAAATCGCCTGGTAACATCTTATATGATTTGTGTGAGACAGTCATTTGGTGTAGACTCGGAATGTTTCGTATTGATCATTTGATCACTTGAAAATTGCTTTGAAGCTAATAGTTTGTGTGAGACAGCTATTCTGTCTTCCAAGAATGTTTCAATGATTGAAATGAGAGTTTAGAAGAATTAACCATGATTGGATATAGCACAGTATGCGTACTTGTATGCTAACTGTTGCAAGTTATTCCAAGTCCGGGAACCATAGAATGCATACCCGTATGCGTACCGGCGTAAAGTTCAAGTCCGGGAATTCAACTGAGTTTGGTGGTGTACGAGAGTATGCGTACCCGTTCGCATACTGGCGGACCCAGACCAAGTCCGGCTACTTAGGTATGCGTACCCATTTGCATACTTGAGTGGGTTATGTTCTAAAATCGGTTTGTTCATGAACTAATACATTTATAAAATAAGGAATGCAATCCTTTGCAAACTGTGGATATAATGTTCATGAATTGATTCAAGTGAATCAAAATCGATTTTGCTTCAATTGTGTCTTGTATACTTCTATGAGAATTTAAACAATTGAACAACTCTGGAACTAGTTTCATTTGAGTCATTTGAACTAGTTGTGTTAAGATGAACAAGTATGATATGAAAGTGTTCATATGGCTAACTTCGGTTAACTATTGTTGAGCCAACAAGGTGTACACGTTTAGGTACGGTTACCCATATCTAAATGAAGTCACTTTTCATTTGTGTGTAACAAGCTAAGTTCGATCTAACGGTTGAAAGATATTAGCTTGAGTCTAATCAGGTTTTCATCTAACGGTGAATATTGAATGCTTTGTTACCAAGGTAACATTGATTTCAAACCCTAATTTGAACACTATATAAGGGAGAACTCTAGCAACTGGGAAACCTAATCCCCACACCTCATGTGTGATACTAGTTGCGACTAGAGTCAATTCTCCTTTAACCTAGGTTTTTCCTAAAACCATTATAGGTTAACGACTTAAAAATTTCATTGGGATTGTGAATCCAGACCCAACTATTTTCTCTGTAGTTGCGTGTTATGATCTTGCTTTACTCTATCAGATTGAGTATTATCTTCTCTAAGATTTGCTCGAGATTTAATCTTCGATAGGCTAGATAAAAAGTAGTCACAAACATCTTCGTCTCATCGTTTGTGATTCCACAATATCTTGTTTCGCTTCCATACGATTAAGATTATTGTGAGGTGATTGATATTACTAGGCTGTTCTTCGGGAATATAAGTACGGTGTATCAATTAGTTCCTGTTCACCTTGATTTATCAAAAGACGGAACAAAAACTCATAGGTATTTCTGTGGGAGACAGATTTATCTATTCAATAGACTTTTCTGTGTGAGACAAATTTGTTTATCAAGTCTTCGACTTTGGGTCGTAGCAACTCTTAGTTGTGGGTGAGATCATCTAAGGGAATTAGGTGCGTAGAGTCCTGCTGGGATTCAGAGGTGTAAGGAACGCGACTGTACCTTGATCAGTGTGAGATTGGTTAGGGCTCAACTACATTCCAGTCCGAAGTTAACTTGTAGTAGGCTAGTGTCTGTAGCGGCTTAATACAGTGTGGTGTTCAAATCTGGACTAGGTCCCGGGGTTTTTCTGCATTTGCGGTTTCCTCGTTAACAAAATTTCCGGTGTCTGTGTTATTTCTTCTCCGAATTATATTTGTTTATATAATTGAAATATCACAGGTTGTGCGTAGTTCAATCAATTAGATAATCCAACCTTTGGTTGTTGATATAAATTGATTGATACTTAAACATTAGTCTTTGGTACCGTTCAAGTTGTTTCTCATAATAATCAGGCTCACGGATTCTATCTATTTGATTTGCTGATTACATTGAGAAACAGAGATACAACACTTGGATATATTTCCATTGATTGTGTCTGACTGTCTAGTTTATTCTCTTGGAATTATATTGGATTTTGTCCATACAGATTTCCTAAACGAAATATTGGGTGTGGTTGTTAGACCTCCGTTTTTTCAGTTCCAAGATGTAGTTGCCGTTGGACAGTGTATTAGTAGGTGAGTTGCTGATTCTGGATCAACATTGCATGTAGGACAAATGTCAGAGTTGGTTAAATGGATGTGATGAAGGAGAGATAAGGTTGGTAAGCCTTCATTGATTGCTTTCCACAAGAAAATCTGTATTTTTGGTGGACACGGTAAGGTCCACAAGAATTTGGTGGGTGAGAGTGGGGGTTGGTTAGGTTGGCTATGGGTTAGACATTTGTATCCCGATGATGTAATGTATTTTTCTGATTTTGAATGTGGCCAGATAATTTTGTCCCGGGGCTATCTTGGGGAAGGTGGATGTTTATGATTTTTTTGGCCAAAAGATTGGGGAGAGTGTTTAATTTTTCTTGGTCCCATTTATGAGAAATTGGATCAATGATATCAGCTACCTTTCGGATCGGGTTACATTGAGTTGGGTCTAGGTTTGGTGAGTGTGGGATCCAGTTGGATTCTATTGGTGTTGATAACCCATTTCCAATATGATGAAATGTCAGTTGTTGCATGGTAGGGACGATAGCTACCAGTTGTCTCCATTGGACACTGGAAAAAGATGGTATGTTATCAATGCCTTGAAGATTTGGATGTTGATCGAGATATTTTTCACTAAAAAGACTTCCACAACTGGAGTTGGGTTGTTCGTGTAAACTCCAAATTCTTTTCATGAGTAGAGCTTTGTTATGATCACTACTTTTTATTATGCCTAGTCCTCATTTAGATATAGGTTTTGTTACCTTGTCCCAACCTATAGGATGAAGCTTTTTAACTGACAAATCATGTCCCAGAAGAAATTTCTGGTGATACGATCTATTTGTTTGTGAACATTGACGGGAAGGTTTTGCGTTTGCATAAGATGATTTGAGGTGGGGATTAGGGAGGGATGTTTTAATGAGTACCAATCTTCCCGCTTGATTTAGAAATTTTGTCATCCATCCTTTAGCTTTTCGAGATAATCTTTGTAGGTTTGGTGCAAAAGGGTGGTTAGATGCTCTTCCTTGTTTGAACCGGACTCCTAGATAGATTGGAGGTTTTGATGTTGTCGGCATATCGAGGAATTGTTGAAGATTACTAACCTTGATCGGATCCAATCTCGGGTGATGAATGATAACTGATTTGGAAGTATTAATTACCTGGCCCGCCGAAGTGCCATATGAGTGAAGCAGGTTCTTGAGATGAAGATTACTCTGGGTAGAGGCTTTATATGTGATCAGAAGGTCATCAACATACATTAAATGAATAATGGGTGGTGCTTTTTTTTTGATATGCGAAGACATTGAACCAACTTTTGATTTTGAAGGTTTCCTAAATTCGTAGACAAGATCTTCACACATATTATGAAGATGTATGAAGATAATGGGTTCCCTTGTCTAATACCTCTAGTTGGACTGATATATCCATGTGGTGTACTATTTATGTTAATTGAGTATGTAACAGTTGTGACACATAACATAATGTAGTCTATAAAGATTGTAGAAAATCCCATCTTGGTGAAAGCCGTTTTGATGAATCCCCAATCTAAGTTGTCGTAAGCTTTTTGGATATCCATCTTAAGTGCTACTTTAGGGTCCTTGGTGAGGCTTGAGGTTTTTATATGGTGGAACAGCTCTCCAGCGATTGATATGTTATCATGAATTAATCTTTGCGGTACAAAGGCACTTTGATATGGGATTATTAGAAAAGGGAGTAGGGGTCTAATAGATTAACTAGGATTTTTGTAATGATTTTGTACGTGATATTGCGTAGCCCTATGGGTCTGAATTGAGAAGGTTTTGAAGGGTGGTTCACTTTAGGTATCAGCGTCAAGTTTGTGTGATTCATGAGCGGATGTATAATAAGATTATTAAAAAAAACTTTGAACCATAGCTATCACTTGGGGATGAGTTGTTTTCCAAAAAATTTTGAAAAAATTACTGGTGTAGCCATCTGGACCCGGAGCAATCTCAGAGTTTATGGAAAATAAGGCTTGTTTGATTTGTGCCACGGTTTGTTCCTTAGTAAGAGCGTCCACTTGTCTTGAAGATAATCTGGGATTGATAACTGCGAAAAGCTCTTCATCTATGACCGTAGGCTGAGCAGTATATTGTTCAGAGTAATGATTAAGAATGAGTTGAATCACATCTACTTTTTTATTAATCCAATTGTTTTGTGGATCTTGGAGTTGTTGTATATTTTTGCAGGCTCGATGAATGGTTTATTTAGTGTGGAAAAAGGTTGTGTTGAGATCTCCTGATTGTAGCCATTGAATTCTTGATCTTTGCTGCCAGTATGTTGCATGACATTGTAACAGCTCGGTGTGATCCTTTCTTAGTTGCTTTTCCTGATGTAACCAGAATTCCAGTTTATTACCTGTTTGGATAGCACATTGATGTTGAGCCCTTTCGATATTTGACGTCGATTTTTTGATCATAGTTGGAAGGTGCCCGAAAGTTTCCTTGTTCCATTCCAGAAGTGTTTGTTCAGTGGTTATGAGTTTTAATTAAAGGTCTATGGTAAGTTCAACATCTATTTTTTGTATCCAAGCTGAATCAATCACTTGTTTGAGTTGCGGGTGTGAGAGCCATAAATGTTCAAACTTGTAATTTTTTGTTCCCTACCAATCTATTGCTTTTCTTTATAATAGGATTTGAGCGTGATCAATGCTACTCTTGGGAGGTGTGTAACTGATGCATGTGGATTTGCAGTACGCCAATATGGAGTTGTTATAGCTCTATCAAGTCTTTCTAGAATGTTGTCTTGCCCCATTTGATTGTTTGTCCATGTATAGGGATCTCCCCGGAATCCAAAATCCAAAAATCCCATGTAGCGGTTGAGATTGAGCATAAGTTACTTGTCTTCCTCCCTTTTTTTCTGCTTGATATAGAACGTCATTGAAATCCCCTAGTAAAAGACATGTCATAGCTGGATTGATGTTGCTGAGTATTGATGGAAATGCTTGCCATAAGTTTTTCCTTAAATCTGGGTGTGGTGGGGCATATAAACCTGTTCACATCCAAGGTTGTTCAGGGGGTGATGGGGTGACCAAAATATTATCACCATGTTCATCACAACTCTTTTTCCAGAATTAATCTCAAAATAACCAGGAAAAACTTGTTGATACTCTATTGTTGGTGATAATGTGTGATTAATTACAAATAGATGAATATGATATTCAATGATTGTTTAGTGATGAAGAAGAATTCTTCGATCATATCCCTTATCCTGATAGCATTTTTATTTATTGTTTTATTATTTACTTCGTTTTATAACCTATACACAAAACCCCCCATTTGTGACATTTGACAACTCATAACTCCGTGCTCTTTGTGGAAACGATCCTTGATTCCATTATATTACTAGTTAATTGTGTGAAAATAAGATCATCAATTTGTTGTGCATACGACAGCCCATCATCCACCTCGAGAATCTGTTGTCAATAGTGAGTTACCTTCACCCAGTTTAATTGTCGATTGTTTTACTGTGAAAGGATTCCAACCCAACCATGGAGAACTTTTACTGGTAGGTGAGAAGCCCAAGCCTATTATCAGGATATTTCAAGACCCCAAATTTACATAACAGTCTCATACACCAATATTCTCATTCGTTTCAATCCATATCTAGTTCTAATTTAGCCATTTCTAAAGAGAAAATTGCTTCCTCTTCTATATACAACTCAAAGACATCTCCCAAGAAGAAAAACAAGGGGTGGAAAAATCAGCAAGAACATCAAGAGTGACCCAAAATGAGACTACCGATAAATATATTGTTAGTGGTTCGAAGAGAGTTGCTTGTCTTATTGATATTGACATTCTGACTAAGGAGTTCAACCAATCACATTCTTCTCAAATGGGTAGGGTGGTAGCCCAAAATCAGCCACAAGGTCGATGTTGATCCTTTCCTGGAACTGTCGAGGATTGATAATATCTTGACAGTCATCTCGATAGTTTGAGGTTTGAAGGCATTTATCAAGGCTTGCAATCCTCAATTTTATTTTATTTTATCTAAGGCATAAGTTGGTGAGTCTCATTTGAACAATCTGTTTAATTCTTTTCGTTTCGATAATTTTAAATATGTTCCTGTTATAAGTAGAAATTGCGGGAGTGTTATGTTATAAAATAATGAAATTGATCTTCAGGAGGCTAGTGTTGATAAAAATGTGGTTCACTGTTGGATTCACCAATTATTTGATCAAGATTCAAACTTGCTTTGTGTTTATGGACCACCTCGGCATAATCTTATAAATAGGATCTAGTTTATTGGATTTTGTATCCCAGCTGACTTATCCCTGATGTATGTTGGGGGGGCCTAAATGCGATCAATAATGTAAGTGAGAAACAAGGTGATAGCTAAAAATGAATTCTGCAAACTCTGAGTCAAGAACTTTATTTAAGGAAAAAGTATGATTGATATTGTATTTATTGTTGCAACCTTCATTTGGTCTAATTGAGTTGTAGTGGATGAACCAATCTTTGAAAGCACGGATAAAGTTATTTGTACTCCCGAGTGGTTTTTTATATTCCATAACAATAATGTGTTCCATCTTCCTAGAATTAGTAGTGAACATGCTCCCAATTTGGTCAACATTCATAAGACTAATAAGAGGAAAAGAAAGCATTCTAACAAATTTGAATATTAGTGGGTGGAGCATCCTGTATTCGACGCCGTTGTCCAGATTTCCTAGTATTCTAATCTAGATAACACTATATTGGTAAAATTAAAGATGTGGCAAAGGATCTTAACATTTGGTGCAGAAAGTCTTTTGAAAACATCTTCAGAACTGTGGAGGAAACCAAACAACAGATGTTGCGGATTAAAATGAAGGCTCATATAAGGGATACTAGAGATGAGGAGAAGAAGTTGTGCATGAAAATTTATAGCTTAACCTTATGTGAATGAAATATTCTGAAAAACGTAGTAAAGTGAGTTGGATATCTAATGTAGAAAAAAACACCCATGTATCTCATCTATTTATGCTTCAAGGTAAGAAGAATAATTAAATTTTTTCCCTAAAACTTCTAGATGGAAAATAAGCTACCGATGCAATGATTTTATCAATTATCTGGTGAATTATTTATCTAATCTTTTAAAGAAAGATCTAAAGGAAGACAAGCACCCCATGATTTTCAAGGAACCTATGAAGATTGATAACTCTATAAATGCCAACATCTCTATGGTTCCTACTGTTAGAGCATAGCTCATTTGAACTCATCAAGCGTTGGTGTGTGAAGTTTGGTTGTCATATTTTAGTATCAAAACTCATCTAGAGTCGCTTGATTAAATACTAGAGTCAACTTCGTTTAGGTTAGACTAGAAAGTCTAGGAATTTTGAGACATACAAGTATTACTCCGAAGACCTGAAGAATGTGAATAAGTAACGAACTACAACGACGACATCATCCTTCCACTTGAGGTTAGTAATATTGAATTGAACTGTTTCATTCCTAACGTATCTTTCAAGTCGTGATATATTGAAAACATAATTGCAAAGCTGTATATATTGTACATATTATATATAATACTCTAGCAATGTGACATGATCATAATAGTATGATCATAGTATTAAGGAATTAGACTACGAAGTATAACGCTTATTTTGAACTTCGTAGATATGACATCGACATAATCTTGTATATAGTGTTATGATTATGTGAATGGGTTATGGTGAAGATTTCATCCTAGGAAACAATGTTTTACATTTGTTTAAAAGAAGTACATTCATGAACTTTTTTTGTGAATCGAAAGGGAAATCAGTAGGTTTATTGGTCCGGCTATTCATTGCATATCTTTGGATGACCAATATGTGTGAGTTGGTAGAACCGATCTTAACTCAGGTTATGTATCTTGGTATAACCGATCATAATTCCTAGACTTATGATTGGGTATAACCGGTCCTGGTAATTGGTGTAACCGATCCTAAGTAATCACCATGAGATGGTATGATCGATCCTCGTAATTGGTGTGACCGATCCTAGTAGTTGGTCTGACCGATCATAAGTGTTGTGTGACCGATCCTTGTAATTGGTGTAACCGATCCTAGTGACTGGTGTGACCGATCACAAGTAGATACCATGTGTAGATGGAACCGATCCTTGTAATTCGTATGACCGATCACAATTAGGTACCATATTTAGGTATAACCGATCCTAGTGATTGGTATAACCGATCCGAACCCATGAATGTGACTTGGTAAGACCGATCACAACTAACCACTGTGATTTGGTATGACCAATCACACAGTAGTCTTGGAATACTGACAAACCAATTCTAAACTTGTTTGGAAGCGTGGTACCGATTCCAAGAAGCAAATCCATGTAAATATGAAATAAGGATTTGTAGTGAAAAGATGTCAACATACTTTGAACACGAGCAGTAACTCTTATCATTTATTGTTCGAAGGTATTCCTTGGTACTCAAGGTGATCCTGTGCCGAAATAAATTAAGAATCTTTTAATTATGGTTTTTGATTTTATATGCTTTAATTACCAGCAATTAATGCATAGCTCTACAAAATAAAAATTAGTAATGTGCATTTACTAATTGGAATTTTTCTATAGAGAGCTTTTGGAAAATATTGGACCAACATTTATTGGAATTATGAAAACCGAATTTGGGCATTTATTGCATATCTTGAGAATATTTTCGGTTTTGGAAATTCCTTGGTGTCCAAACATCCTTGGTCTATAAGCCAAGTTTTCATTTCTAGCAAACTATCCTAAGAGCCAGGCAAACTTCATTTCTTGTTGTTTCTGGTGGAGTAGTCTATTCGGAGAGGAAAGTATCCTAATTAGGTGAAATCTCTTACGACCACTCGTTTAAAGACTTCTGGGGGATCAAGAAGCTCTACGAGTACCATTGGTGGGAAACTAGATAATTGCAGTGTTATTAGTTTTCGATTTGATTTGATTTACTAACGGTTGTTGACACTTTGATTGCACCTAGTTTGTTTATGCTTGAGAATCTTCTCTTTCTGATATAAGATTCACTCAGACTAGATCAAAGTCTCGACGGGATCTTTAGAACTGTTGTTAGATCTAAAGGCATCTTGTGATAATCCATTGTTAACAGACTCTATTCTGTGCGTGATTGATCATAAGAGATTTAAGTGGTGTTATGCAGGTATTTGAAGATAAAAGAAGATTTGAAGACGAATAAGATTTCTTATTAGTTTTCGTATCTTGTGGATTTAGTGCACAAACCTTGATCGGCTGGGAACCAACTAGAGTCAGTTTATCTTTGATAAATCTGACTGATTAGTTGCGTGAGATCGGCATTCTCTATATTTCTCTTTGAGATATATATTGATTGAGTGCGAATCTATACTTGACTATTTCGGTAGTTAAAGATAGATTGATCTAACCAGACAAAGGAGTTTATTAGATTAAACAGAAGAGCCTTTGTCAACGACTCATCTATATCTTGTAGCAAGATTGATTAGAGTGGTTACCAAAAAGATTCTTCCTTTGCTGTTTGGAATACGATCCAAAGGACTTGCTATTCATGTGCGTGACTCTAGAAGTCGAAGGCGCAGGGTTACTGAGGGAACTAAGTAGTTAGGGGTAGTCTGGTCTTAACTATACAAAGTTGGTATTAGATTTTGTATAACGGCTTAATTCTGAGAGTATTCAAAACTGGACTAGGTCCCGGGGTTTTCCGCATTTGTAGTATCCTCGTTAACAAAATCTTGATTTGTCTTTTACTTTGATTTCAGCATTATAATTGTTATTATAATTAAGTAAAATACACAAGTACGTTAACTCCGCAATACTTGATAGTGATCCTATAGAGTTTGGTTATTACTGAAACTATTATCAAGTAACACACTTTGTTATCATATTGTCTTGATCTTGTATCCATAGTCAATCACACAAGTTATCATGTTGTTGTATTGTCACGATCTCGTATCCATAGACGATCACACGAAGTGTGAACCGAATTGTCTATTGTCTCGACTTTGTCCATAGACGATCACATTCGGTGGAGGACTTATAGGTTGAAATAAAAATATTATGGTGTATTTGGGTACCCTCGTCTTTTCACCTACTTATGAGGAAATCTGGGCTACGGTCAAGAGGACGAAAAGGCTCAAATCCCCTGGTCCGGATAGAGTGCTTGCCTTACCCAATAAAAGGTATCGGGAACTCATTGGAGATGAAGTTACGAACAATATTAAATATTGTCTCAACACTGCCCCCTCACTCCGATCTGAATCAGACAAATCTTGTCTTGACTCTAAAGTAAGAAGACACACTATTTCCACTAATTATAGGCCGCTTGCTCTCTTACTAATATCATATATAAAGTAGTGACCAAGTTTATTGCTCAAAGACTGAAAAGTCAATTTAATGAGATATAAAACCCAATTTGCTTTTATTACAGGTAGACTTATAATTAACAATATTGTGGCTGTAAAAGAGATTTTACATTTTATGTCTAATTATGGTTCAATTATAAAAGATTTTCTTTTAAAACTAAATATTAGCAAAGCTTATGACAAGATTAGTTAGAGATTTTTGAGTCATATTCTTAGGACTTTTTGGTATAGTTGGTAAGACCCATGAACTAATCATGAAGTGTATCTCCACTGGTACTTTTGGTATAGTTGGTAAGACACCATCTTGGTCGATCTTGGGAAAAATATCTCCAATGATTAGTCGCATCAAAGTACCAATAACGGAATAGGAACTCCCATGAACGTAAATTAAGGATGGCACAGGGCTTGCTCACGGCAACTTTTACCACGACAATAGTTTGGGATAGCGCCAAATTTCTTCTGTGCTAGCCTTTCTCCCTTACGCGTTGGCATAGGCCAGCGCGATCCTAAAAATTCACGGCGCCGACATAAGTATCTTCGGAGCTGTCCAAGCGCCATCCTAATTCTCTAAGCCAGTGCTAGCCTAACTTTTCTCAGCGCCAACCCTCTATGCAGCACTGGCCTAAGCTAGCGCCAACTTATACTAGTCCCAGCGCCAACCAAGCACTACCACTACTATTACCCTAGTTGAACTGATGCCGGACTAACTTAATATTAACACCTAGTGTTTTCACTCTTGGTACAACGCCAACTTCTTTATCCCACCACTCATGTGTGTCGAGTCTGAGTCGTCTCCTCTATGTCCTGAGTAGGACATATTCGTCTCCTAGCTGGGATCACTTAAACACTACCATTGGTAATTCATAATTATTGTTAAAGTACCCGGCTTACTCAATGCCCGCGTCTTTCATCACCCGTTCACTAAGGCATGTCAATGCAAATTGACACTCCCAAAGTCTTACTTCTCGTCTGTGCTTCTCAGAGATTTAAATAAGGCTTAAAATAATATACGCAGTCTGCCTATTCCTCACGAGACTCACCAGTCTTGTTAGAATCACCAAGACTCGTCATTCATGTCTAGTCAGGCATGATTAGTCGCAAGTCATATTTGACTTCAGACTAAGTAGCATCTTTCTACCAAAATTACATGAGACATCAAAGATGTCATGAAAATGGGGGGATATTTACTAAGGTAGCGGTCTACGACATGAATACAGCCATTACAAGAAGTTTCTGGAATGTTCAAATGATTAGCAGAGTAGGAGTAATGGGTGTGTAACCGTCTAGTCTTCCCCAACAAATGGGACACGGTTTCAACACATTCTCCATGACCTCCACTTTACTGCTACTTTACAACCTCCACTTCCTATGAAGTCAGAGTATACAATTATTATTTATAAAATAGATTCTTTAATATATGGAAATAATGACAGACAAACAAGGAGGGACAATTAATTACCTCCAAGCAAGTCTATTACCTAATTTTCTGAAAGAGCTTCCTCTCAATCATACATAGAACTCTTCGTACAGTAATATACGCCTGTTACAGATAACGGAATCCTACACTCCGATTTTAACACTTTATATGCTTCCCTCCCTAAGACCAACCCTTCTCCTTCTTGTGTTACCGAAGCAAGACTGGAACGGTCATTTCTTGGTTTAGGTTAGAATTCTACAGATTGATCTCTCGAATCCAAAGTAATCCACAGTAAATTTATTTTAGGGTTCAGACTTCATCAGCTTACCCAACTTTTCAATCTTTTCATTATAATCAGCTTTTACCCTAAAACAGAGAATTGCGTTTCCTCCCCAACGAAGATCGCTAATATGCATTACCTCCCCTAGAGATTTCAAATTGGCGATACCTCTTATCGTTAAGTTATCTATCTAGGTGTCAGTTAGATTATACATAAACAGTATATACGGGGCAACATTATCAAAAATAACTGAAATAACATTTCACATAAAATAAGTTGTGTACATGTGGGTCTCATCCATTTGTTGCATCCGACGGTCGTAGGAGTTATCCGATAATACAAGGTGTTAGATTTAGACTTTTCAGCTTAGTTTATGGTGGGATTCTAAGACAATGACACGTGTTGATAAAAATAAAATAAGGATTTACCACTACTCTTATTCATCTTTTTCACCACCGTCATCACCCTTTTCACCTTCTCGACCACTGCCGCGCCACCTCCATAGAATTGTTATGGTTTGGTAACTTTGACTATTCAAATTTCTTGAGATAAGAACTATGAAATACCTAAAATAAGAATTGACGCATCGTTATCTAAATCACCTCCATTGTCGCTATCATTTTCGTTGCCATCATCAATAATATGAACAAGAAGATGAAAACCAGAGTTGGAGTGAAATTGATTATGGTGGTTTGAACATTGAAGAATTACAGGCCGATTATCAATACAAGAAAGAATGCTAAAGATGAAACACTTTTTCCTTTCATTTAGGGGGTTTCAATTGGGGTTTTATCAATCAAGAAAAACTAGGATCAGTTTTGGGTGAAATTAGTTTTGGAGTTCAACTATTATTGTGCAATTGGAAATTGATCCCCACAAGATGGGACACCAAGTATTGACCTCAAATGGTTTGAAGACATCTATTTCGCGTGTCCTGTTTATTTTCAAATAGTTATATTATCACGCGCGCTGGGCTTTTTAAGGTGTTATACAGTCTTTGTTTTGATTGTATACTGCAGTTGGAATTCATAAAAGTAGTGTGACATTCCAATTAGATTAAACTCGTATAGTATAGATATGGATAAACTCAAACCACCATTAATGGTGGAAATAAAAGCTTCCTGAGTAGTTATTATTATTATTATTATAATAGATAAGGAAGTAACTACTGACAATCAGCGAAAATAGAAGTTCCCTCCCATATTTGGGGACTTTGGTTTCTCCCACCAGCTTTAGCTAAGTTCTGGAGGTCATGAAAGTTTTTGGACTTAATGTCCTTACATATAACATGTTCAAAAGTAGATAAACATCGTATGATTTTGTCCATTATGGAGTTGGTTCTCCAAATGGTTCTTCTCTTCCCTTCTTGCAAAGTCCTATTGATGTTGTTGTTCTCTCCCAGCAGATTAAAAGCCTTATAATTTAGTTGAGTAGCCCACTTTAGAGCATCTTGGACAGCTATGTAGTCCCCTTCTTCTTTCTCATGCACTCTGACTCATCTGGTTCTTCTACCAATTGTCTCACCATTTGCACCTACCCAAATTCAAGTCAGTCCTGTGATATTATCAAAATAGCTCATAAAGGCACTAAGATAATCTAATATCCTATCTCAGGGCTAACAAAAGCGAGTCTAATTAAATTTCTGGCCTGCAGGTTCATGCTCAGACTCAGGTGGTTCATTATAAGTTTTCTTGTCCTGGTTGGACAAGGGGAAGTCTTTTGAAAGGCTACTTTACAACTGGATTTTCATATGTACCAACATAAAGTTGAACATATGTTTTCCCAGGGGCCAAAAGGAGTCTGGGGATGATCAATTTTAAACCAAACATAACATCATTCAGTTAAGGTTGCAAGCCATGGGTGGCATTATCAAGGTTTAAGGAGCAAAGCTCAAACACCTCTACTGGAAGAGCAATATATTAGAGAATGTTCTTCTGTCTCAATGTTGTTCTTGCACATAACACAAATATGGTCAATATTATGAATATGCACAGACAAAATACCACTAAACGACAGGATATTACTATTTATTTTTTAGGTAAAGACTTGAATTTTCGGAATACCATTAAGCCCCCATATTTTCTGAACAAACCTATGAGAAACTTATTCTCTTTTGTGATCTAGAAGGTCATGCAACGATTTACTAAGGGATTCCCTTTGAGGATTATTAATCCACCTAAGGGTATCTTCTTTTTTTATGAACCAGTCAAACATATGCTGAAGGAGTTGGATATTCCATCCATTCTCAGGGATTACAGTTTTCTTTGAAAATATGCACATTATTACCTTTACCAATTTCCCATATACACTCTTTTAGTATCACCAGACTAGAGTAAATACCTTTCCAAACCCAAGACGCCCCATCATTACAAGTGGCATGAAAAGGATTTGTATTTGGAAGATATTTTCCTTTCATAGTCCTAGTCAAAATGGAATTGGGCTGGTGAAATAATATCCAACCATTTTTGGCTACCAGGTTCAGGCTTATCTTGTTTAAGTCTTAAGGCCATTTCCCATTTTTACATTACTTATATAGAGTTTGGCCCACTTCCTTATATAACCCCTTTAGACTCTCCAGACTTACCCTACCTCCTAATGAAAGTAGACATGTTATAGTCAAATACGTATGTTTCAAGGACCTCTTTAGTCATTACTCCTCTACCAGCCGGAGATAAGTGCTTACCTCTCAAACCCTTCAGCCTACCACTGTTAGATCATAGCTCGGTTGAACCCACCAAGCGTTGGTATGTCAAGTTTGGTTGTCATATTTTAGTGAATCAAAACTCATCTAAGAGTCGCTTGATTATGTAACTAGATACAACTTCGTATAGGTTAGACTTGAAAGTCTAGGATTATGAGACATACAAGTATTACTCGAAGACCTGAAGAATGTGAAGAAGTAACAAGCTACAACGACGACACCATCATTCCTATTGAGGTTAGTAATATTTTACTTGAACTTTTTCATTCCTAACGTATCTTTCAAGTCGTGTTATATTGAAAACATAACTGCGAAGCTGTGAATGATTATACTCTAGTAGTGAGACACGATCACATGATCATAGTGTTAAGGAATTAGAATACGAAGTATAACGCTTATCTTTTGAACTTCGTATATATGACATCGACATAATCGTATGAATGCTATTGTGATTATGTGTATGGGTAAAGGTGAAGATTTTATCCTAGGAAACAATGTTTACATTTGTTTAAAGGAAGTACATTCATGAACTTGTTTTATGAATCGAAAGAGAAATCGCTAGGATTATTGGTATTGTTATTCATTGCATATCTTTGGATTACCAATATGTGTGAGTTAGTAGAACCGATCATAACTTGTTATGTATCTTGGTATAACTAATCATAGTGCCTGACTTATGATTTGGTATGACTTTATTAGTGTAACCGATCCTAAGTAATCACCTGAGATGGTATGATCGATATTTGTAATTGGTGTGACCGATCCTAGTAATTGGTGTGACCGATCACAAAAGAGTTGTGTAGTCGATCCTTGTAATTGGTGTAACTGGTCCTAGTAATTGGTGTAACCGATCCTAGTGACTTGTGTAACCGAGCAGTAGTAATACTATGAGTATATGGTAACCGGTCCTGGTAATTGATGTAACCGATCCTGGTAACTGATGTAACCGGTCCTAGTAACCATACTGAGGTAGAACTGATCCTTGTGTTTGGTAAAACCGTAAACCCATGATTAGTGATTTGATAATTAATCAATCACATAGTTGTCTTGGAATACAGATGAACCAATTCTAAACTTGTTTGGAAGTGTGGTATAATCGATTCCAAGATTTTAAATATGAAAGAGGATTTACAAAAGATATCAACATACTTTGAACACGAACAGTAACTCTTATCTTTTATTGTTCAAAGATATTCCTTAATAACTCAAGGAGATCCCAGTCCGAAATAAATTAAGAATCTTTTAATTAAGGTTGTTAGTTTTATATGCTTTAATTACCAGCCATTAAATGCATATCTCTAGAAAATAAAAATTGGTAATGTGCATTTACTAATTGGAGATTTTCTATTGAGAGATTTCGGAAAATATTGGACAAAGCATTTCTAGGAATTATGAAAACCGATTTGGGAATTTATTGCATATATTGAGAATATTCGGTTTTGGAATTCCTTGGTGTCCAAACATCCTTGGTTTATAAATTCCCAAGTTTGCATTTCTAGTAAACTATCCTAAGAGCCAGGCAAACTTCATTTCTTGTTTTTTCTGGTGGAGCCGCCTATTCGGAGAGGAAAGTATCCTAATTAGGTGAAATCTCTTACGACCACTCGTTTAAAGACTTCTGTGGGATCAAGAAGCTCTACGAGTACCGTTGGTGGGAAACTAGATAATTACAGTATTATTAGTTTTTGATTTGATTTGATTAACTAACGGTTGTTGAAACTTTGATTGCACCTAGTTTGTTTATGCTTGAGAATCTTCTCTTTCTGATATAAGATTCACTCATACTAGATCGAAGTGTCGACAGGATCTTTAGAACTGTTTGTAGATCTAAAGACATCTTGTGATAATCCATTGTTAACAGACTCCGTTCTGTGCGTGATTGATCACAAGAGATTCAAGTGGTGTTGTGCAGGTGTTTATTGAAGATTAAAGAAGATTTGAAGACAAAGAAGATTTCTTATTTGGTTTTTATATCTTTGGGTGTGCACAAACCTTGATCGTCTGGGATCCAAATAGAATCAGATTTATTTGATAGATTAGTTGTGTAAGATCGGCATCACCTTATAGTTTCTTGTTGGAATCTATATTGATTGATTGCAAATCTAAACTCTGCTACTTCGGTAGTTGTTGGATAAATTGATCTGACCAGGCAAAGGAGTTTATTTGTTAAACGGAAGAGCCTTTGAATATGACTGGAGATATCTTCATCTGAAAGAATCAAGAGAGTTGTTACCAAACAGATTTGTTGTTCCTTTACTGTTTGGAATACGATCCAAAGGAATTGTTCCAGTGCGTGCACTTATTGAATGTCGTAAGCGCAAGGATACTGAAGAAAAAATAAGTGAACTAGGGGTAGTTGATTGGTCTCAACTATATGAAGTTGGTTTAGATTTTGTATAACGGCTTAATTCCGAGAGTATTCAATTCTAAACTAGGTCCCGGGGTTTTTCTGCATTTGCGGTTTCCTCGTTAACAAAGTCTTGCTATGTCATTTACTTTTTCTTTCCGCAATTATAATTGTTGTTATTATAATTTAAAATAAATTACACAAACGTTAACTCTGTATTACTTGATAGTGATCCTATAGAGTTTGGTTAAGTCTGAACCTATTATCAAGTAATCACACTTTGATTGTTGTATTGTCTCGATCTTGTATCCATAGACGATCACACAAAGTGTGAATACCGATTTGTAGTATTGTATCGACTTTGTCCATAGACAATCACTTTCGGTAAGAGGACTTATAGGTGGATAATTTAAAGATTGTGGTGTATTTGGGTACCCTCGTCTTTTCAATTGGTATCAGAGAAGGCAAACACGAAAAGATCTAACAATCTGTGTTTGGTGTGATCCAAGCTATAAGATATGAGTCAAAATAAGAAAAGCAAAGCTAAACGTATGGAAAACCCAGTTAACGTACATCAAGATGGTGAGAATAAGGTCTCAGAAAAGGTTAATGGAAATTGGTCTCGTAAATCTTTTCGAAAATCAATAAGAAAGTCTAAGACTGATAACTTGATTGAGAATCAGGATCCTGATCAGAAAAGAATGAATCCAAAACTAAAGGAACGTGTTTTGGATCCGACTCCAATCACTAGTGAAAAATCTTTTGTTTCTAGAAAGGAAATTTGATTCACTGGTCTTCCCAAGTTCTAAATTTCGTAAAATGTTAGAAAGGTTTTTCAAACATGTTGAAAATTATTCAGAAGAAGGAAAAACCATTGACAACCTAGATGATGTCCTATAACTTATTGTTCAATTAAATGTAAGAATCTGTGAAGGAAAGCGAGAAACACTCAGTCTTTAAAATAATCTAGCAGATTATATGGAACAAAAATTGGCCTTGTGCAATGAAGTATATCAGCAAACTTCAGAGTGTGAATTTCTTACTCAATCGCTGGAGCATTCACAAATAAGGAATAAGATCCATATAGAAGAACTTCTTACAGTAACGTGTCGAAAGGTATATTTTGATAAGTGTTTAGAAAAAAAAATTCAACAGGGAATGGATACCTTAAGGGGACATATAGAATGTCTTGAACAAAAGACATCTGCAATCTGTTTAATGGCAGATGAAGATCACATGGGTTCGAATTCAAAGAACATACCATCCTGGGCACAAGATGTAATCAAGGATATAGCATCACGCAATATTCCTGATAAAAAGGATAAATTAAAAACCCACACAAGGGCACACGATGATGACCCTAAAGAAAAGAAGGAAGATGTTACTCAAATGGTACTCAATGAGGAAGAATCTTCTCACCCTAACACTTAAACGTGTTGGAAAGTGCATCCTTACAATGCCCAATCGTTTGATGTAAGGAAGCATAAGTATCTTGGCATCTGGTATCCTGTTAATATCTCTTATTCAATATAGAGAATATACACAATCTACCTGAAAATACTTAATTTGTCCTCAGTGTAGAAAAGTTGTCTTACAGCAACTTGTGTAAACAGGATAAGTTTTTTTGTCTAAAGTATTTTTAGATACATGATCTAAAAGATCGATTCTTTCCAAAGAATCTTTGTGATCCAATAACACATGTGTAACACCCCGTGTTTTTAGCATGGCACATGCTAAAAGATGCGCCATGGCCCGAGATGAAGCTTCATCCAAAGGTTCCGTTGCATAGGAAAAGGAACATTGGCCCTTGGCCAATGCGTTGATAATGTTCAGCCATCATGGCTGAACAGTTGGCAGTGCACAACCATCATGGATGGATATTGGGTTGGCAGCGGACAGTCATCATGGCTGGACTTCGGATTGGCAGTGCACAACCATCATGGATGGATATCGGGTTGGCAGCGGACAGCCATCATGGCTGAATATCAGGTTGGCAGTGCACAACCATCATGGATGAACATCGGAGTTGGCAGTTGTAGTGAACAACCATCTTGGCCGGTTATTAAGGAAATATATGGTAATGGCCATGAATAGTAAAAGTGGGAGTTGAAGAATGATTTTTGCTCCCCTAATCAAAGTTGTAAAAATATCAAGTTAACATATATAGGGAGGGGTAGTTGGTTGAAGGTGCATATGCGGACCATGCACCAAGTAAGCTTCCTAACTTAGCCGGAAGAGTATAAATGATGCCTAAGCCTCATTTATAGCTGCGTAGACTTTCCAAGGGAACAGGTTAAGCATGGTCATTACTATACCATGCCATGGGATCGATAATGCATATCATATATGCATTTTGACGAAACGGCCTACACGGACTAGGCCATTACCATTATTGCTTGGCCACGGCCTAGCAAACGAGTTGGTTTAAGTTTTCTGTCCCTTCGAGGATGAACTACGGTCTGTGCTTGATCCCTTTAGAGTAGGGAAGGGTACGTAGGCAGCCACAATGAGTTGCAGCATTGCCGGTCCAGCACTTTGTCGCTCATATCATCTATTTGAGAGATGATTGCGGCACATTGGCCTCTCATATCATCTAAGATCGGTAGCTCGACACAGGAGATGATTGTGGCCAAACTTGGTGAGACAAGTTGATGCAGATGAGCAAGTTATAGCCTATATGGGCGCGCATGCCATAACTTACCCGGTGCGTCATAATGATGCTACGATCTTAACCTTAAAGCTAGGAAAACACACGTTCATCTTCCCTTGCAAGCATGCTCGTGGAGCATGATGCAGCTAACTTAGCTTCCACATTGTTCCAACTTACCCTTGTTCTGCAAAGGGTTTATTAAGAAAACAAAAACTTTCTTAAAACGGCCTTTTGAGGTCCTAAACGAAGGAATTTGGCTAAAATGTTGCAGCTGATGCTTTGTCTCGCAACACAGGCTCTAACTTTAGCCTTACTGCACCAATTTTTTCTGGATTTACTGAGATAATCCAAGAATGTTATAACGATGCTAAGCTAAGTATTCTTATTCAACAACTCATTGATACCCCAACTTGCAAACTCAATTTTTCTTATGGTAGTGGAGTATTACGCTACAAGGGACTATAGTAGTGGTGCCAACTTCTTTATGGCGTACCAAACTTCTTGAGGAGTTTCATTCAAATCCTATTGGGGGCCATTCAGGATTTTTGCGAACTTATAAGCGTTTGCAACATAATTTTCATTGGAAAGGCATGAAACGATCAGTTAAAGACTTTACTTATCAGTGTGATGTGTGTCAACGAAATAAAGCTGAAGCTATAGCTCCACCAGGATTATTGAATCATCTTCCTATACCTGCTGATGTGTGGATCGACATATCAATGGATTTCCATCGTCTGATCGTAAGAATTCCACATCCTTATTCTGCTAGCTCTATTGCGGATATATTTGTACGAGAGATTGTTCGTCTTCATGGGATGCCAAGAAGTATAGTCAGTGATTGAGATCCCATTTTCATGAGCAACTTTTGGGATGCTTATTTTACTCTGCAGAATACCAAACTATGTCGTGGCTCAGCATATCATCCTCAATCTGATGGACAAACAGAGGTAACTAATAGAATATTAGAATGTTATTTGAGATGTTTTGCTGGTATGAAGCCAAAGGATTGGTCTAAATGGATACCATGGGCAGAATGGTGGTATAATACAAGTTATCACTCAGCCATTAACATGACTCCTTACCAAGCCCTCTACAATCGTCCTCCACCAATAATCTCAGCTTATTTACCTGGTTCTACTTCTGTGAATGATGTTGATTTAAACTTAAAGGAAAGGGATCACACCCTCAAACTACTGAAATCCCATTTACATGATGCTCAAGCTAGAATGAAAGCATACACTGATGCTCATCGCACAAAAAGAGAATTTTCTATAGGTGATTAGGTTTATTTTCGTTTACAACCATATAGACAGAGAACTGTTGCTAACCAATCATTCTCAAAACTTTCTCCAAGATTTTATGGTCCTTTTCGTCTTCTTGAGAATATAGGATCAGTAGCATATAAGTTGGAACTACCTGCAGAAAGTCGTATTCATCCTGTGTTTCATGTTTCTCAAATGAAACTGAAGTTAGGGTCAGCTAATTCTGTTGAGCACGTTTTACCATCTGTAATTGATTATGATAAGTGGGAACCGGAAGCTGTTTTAGAATGCAAGATGTTCAAGAAAGGTTCATATGCAGGCACTAAATGGTCAGTCAAATGAATGGATCACCCAAGCGATGAAGCTACTTGGGAAGATGTAGATGAGTTGCTTATTCGTTTTCCAGAATTTGAGGCTTGAGGACAAGCCATTTTTCAAGCAGTGAGGGATGTTGCGGTGCCAACACTAAGCTAGCCTAGTTTCCTTTCATAGCTTTTCTATTTTTAGTTTGCTTTGAATTCCTTGTTTAGTTTAAACTCTATAGTTAGCATTACTTGTTTCACAAGTATTCGCAGTTATAAATACTGCTCCTGCGCATTGTAAAAGACTCAAGAATTAATACAAAACTCTTCTTCAATCTTTTCTAGTCTTCTCTATCTCTTCTTAATCCTCTTATTCTCTTAATTCTTGTGGCTAACCCCCATTCAAAGGGTATTTATCCGGGTTCTTTACCTATCATTGTTACATATACCTTGTGTTTTGGTCTAGAACCCTAACAGATCCCTGATGGTTAAAATTTTCATTTATCCTTAATTTAATCTTCTTTTGATTCATTTTGTATTCCTGAAGTTTGTAAGAAGGAAAAACTTTCTACAAGCATATAGCATTGGGTTTGTAGTTGCGGAAAATCCCACAACTACACCCGTTAAGATGACAATAACACAAAGTCTAAGTCATGGAAACCAACTCAAACATTAATGATATTATACACCACTTTGACACTAATTTGATCTTCTCAAACCTTTGTATTGAATATATGATGTTCTTAAAATGATCACAAAGATATTTGACATACAACAATGGAGGAAGTAAAGATAAAGTTGAAATTGTATGGCTTTTCTCTAGAAGTGTTTCTTAGCTCTCTTACTTGACTGAATTCTTTCTCAACCTGCCTCTCTCTCTCTATATATATATCATTTGAATTCTTATATAGGCAAATACATCAGTAGAAGACAACCAAAGTTCACATGCAAAATCTCTGTTAGCTAATCTTGTTTCAGCTTGTCTTATTCGTCAGGCTTTTAAGAGATGTCCCTGTCTATCGCGTCGTTGCTTCGTGTCTCTTTTGATGAATGTCGCGTTGCATTTATCGTGTGATTGTCCTTCGTGCTTCTTCTTTGCTATCGCGTAATTACTCTTCGCTTAATTTTCTTCTTCTTCGTGCTCGAGGTTGTTTTAGCAGAAGCGAAGCTATGGATTTGTCTTGTGCGATATTTCTCCCCCACATTTTGCCTCTTCTCGCGTTGTTCTCTTGTAAGTGGAATAATGCGAGAATCCTAGCTTCGTATTTGTGACTTTATTTCTTCTTTTACCCGACATTTTTTTGGCTTTTCCGTATGGTTATTTCCACGTGCAGTGACCTCTATTTTTCTCAATTGACACATCTAGGTTTCCATTTTGACCGGTTACTGCTATAGCCGGTTCGCCTATGTTAATAAATACTTCTGGAGACAAAGAGAGGTTCATCTTCATCTTCTTAATTTTACTCCTTCTTCTTCTATGCTTCGAAAAGACCTGCTTCCGTAAGTATCTATGTTTGCGTAAAGTTTGTCTGTTTACGAGATTTGTCACTATGTCAAGCCAATCCACTATCCCTTCTTCTAATGAATCGTCCCCTCGGTAAGTATCTATGTTTGCGTTTTGCTTGAGTTTGTAATGATCAATGGGTTTGGGTTTTTTCGTGTTTCTGTTGCTAGTGTTTTTGGCGTTCATCCTAATTTTAGTATTCCCATACTTTCTTTTGATGTTTTAGACCCATTACGTCCAAGCCTCCGGTAAACCCTGCTGGTGATCGGAAAAAGGTTACGAGAAAGGATTCTCGCAAGTGGAAACTTTCGCCTGGTAGGGAGGGTTCTCCTCAGAAGAGAAGGGGTTCGCGTAGCGGGGCTCTCGTACATGTTGTGAGTCCGTTGACACTGATGCCTGTTGCTACAGCTGTGCCAGCGAAAAGTGAGATGACAGCTAGTTTTTCTCCTCAACCCCTGTCTACACTTGCTCCTGATCGTTCCTCGGAAAGTTCTGCCATGACTTATTCTTCCCTTGATACTGTTTTCGCGAAGAGGAACATATCACAGGGGTTGTTGAGACTAATGCAGCTGCTGAAGCTTCGCAATGGTCGGGTTTAATTTCCATTGCACTGGGTTTATTGCCTCCGAAGACTGAGTCTGAGTCATCCCAACTTTCCAAGCGCGATAAACGTACTGCCGTTGAATCATAGGTTAGTTCTCTTTTTTGTTATGTTTATTTCTTTCTTCATTCGTCTTGGTTCTGATGTTTTGGTATTGTAGGAATTTCGCTGTCGTTTGGTTCAGGTTGAGGAACTTAGTAAGGCCGAGGAGATCATTGATGATTTGAGGAAACATTTTTTCGAGCTATCTTCTGGCGCGAGTGATGTTGCTAAGCTCCTCGCGAAGAATGAGGAGCTTAAAGGTGAGATTCTGTGTATCTTTTCGTTTCCTCACATGTTTTGTTTTCGCACCATCCTTCTTGATTTTTAGGCCTTTCGTACTTAAGCTTTAAACCGAAAACGCACGTCCGAACGATATGAGTTTGAATTCTCCGTGAATGATGTTTGAGTTGAACGCGACGCTCTTAAAGCTCAAATTACTCAATTGGAGAATGACCGCCTGAGCTTACGTGATCGAGTAATGGGTCTTTAAATTGACATTTCTGCTTGGCGTGCTCGTTCGGACCAACATTAGTCCTTGTCTGGTCAGCTCGCCAGGGATTTAGAGGTGTCCAATATGCTGAATCGCGCTCTTCTTGACGAGAATCGAACCTTGCCTGATGACAACCGTGGTTTAAAGGATAATAAGCTTTCCTTTGATGGCACATACTATAGGCTTCAGCGGGATCGTAATTTGTTAGAGAATTCTCTCCGATTACAGAAGGTTATATCCAATGATCTAGCTTCCCAACTAGCAAAACTGTCGGGGGAGAGAGATAAGGCTTGCCAGGACAGGGATGAAGCTTTAATGGATCTGAAGTTATCTCAAAATATTAACCGTTGTTATGTAGTTTCGCATGATCTTCGTGTAGTTGTTTCGCAGGATAAAGGTAGTCGCAAAGGATGCCATAATCGTTACTTATATTGTTTTCCTTTTTAAGTTTTGTTGTTCTTAACACATCTTTTCTGCAGAGGAAGTAGTCGTGTTGAGGAAGAAACTTGCGACTTCTCAGGAAGGTCTTACTAAGGCTCTTCGGTAACGGAATTCTGCTTCTCAACAATTTTCTTTATCTTCTCGCCTAGCAGCCGAAATTTCGCAAGAGCGTGATGATTTGAGAAAGGCCAAGGAATAACTGGAGCTTTCTTATTCTGCTTTGGATCAAGAGTATCAGTCTTTCGTAGAAGGGGATGATAGGAAATATTCCAAGGCGACCCAGCATCGCGTGAACAAAGAATCTAAGCTCACGGTTAACCGGGTTTGCGATAAGCATGGGCTCTCGCGCGAAGTTTATCCTTAAGTTCCTGTGAGCGACGATGAATAAGATGAAAAATATGAACGTGACTTCTCCTCTGGGCGATCGTGCTGAGGAATATGGTCTTGTTGATGCTGGCGATGTCGAGAGAGAAGAAGATGTCCTAAACCGGCGGATCTCTGATGTTGCTGATGCCTCAGCTCAAGCTGTTCTTGTTCCCGAGGTTATGGACTCTTCTCAGGATGCTCTTGATGTCGTTCCTTCGTAGATTTTCTCTTTTCTTTATTCGCAAGCATCTCTAACTTGGTCTTTGTTCTGGGTGCTCCCAAGCTTGGGGGAAATTTTTGACTTTGACTATTTCTTTTATTTATGCACTTAAGATGGAACAAGTAATTCTAATTCTCGTTTGACACGCCACAATTGTAGTCCCAGCCTCCCTAGTTAGAGGTTTTAAATAGTAACTTGTTTCCCCCTATTGAGGTCTTACGAGAAAATTTTGTAACTTTGTTGGGTAACTTTGCTTCGCTCTTTGCTTGCCTTCTTATAGAAAGATCTTTGCTTCATATTAAAGTTTCTTTGAGTTGATACATAACTTTCTTTCTTTGTTACATCATTTCTCCATTATGTTCGTCATTTTTTCAGATGATAATATTCGCATGGTGTGCTTCATTGTTTTCGCCTTCGATCATTGTATTCTCAACATCAGTCTCAGTTTCTTGTTGTTGACCCGCGATCTTTCCTTCGTATTTGTTGTGGGCCGAGTTATTGCTGGCAGCGTGGCCTGAGATTTCACTGTACTGTGTCTTCCATCTTGACACCAAGTCTCTCATGCTTTCACCTCGCTCTCTTTTCAGGTCAAATAGAGCGTTTCTTCCTATTTTGAGCAAATCGAGTTGTGCGTGTGTATTCATAAACATATCCTACGATGCAACTTCTATCTTCTGATGGTGTTCGTACTTCGCCATCTCGTTTAGTTCCACTACCTTTCTGCGAGATGCTATTATTTCGCCATGTTTCAACATCTTTTTTAACTTTCGCAAATTTGCATTCGCGCTAGTCATTCCACATTCGGGCTGATCCTTCGTGTTTTTCTTAAGATTTTTGTTCTAGCCTCTTTTCTGTGCCACACGATCCCTTTTTTCCAATCTTATCATGTTAATCATTCGCATTTCTGCTCGCTTATCATCTTTCACATTTTGTCTCTGTTTTTCTTTTAACTTCGCTTTTCCCTCATACTGCTTTACATCTGTTTCGTTGCATCTCTTCGCAATGGTATGGTCTCCCAAGATTTTTTCGATAACAGATGGCATGGGGAATCGAATTCGCCTATGGTAAGTTGACGCAACTCCCATTACTCCATGAATCCATGGCCTCCCAATGATGGAGTTGTAGGGCGATTCTACATCTACTACACAAAAGGTGACAATCGTCTCCAGGGTTCCTGCGGGAATGACCAGAGTAATTTTGCCCTTTGGTCTTGATGCGACACTGTTGAATCCGTAGATTGTATACGTGGAAGGGATCAGGTCTGAGTCGTTATATCCCATAGTTCTGAACGCGTGGTAGAATAATATATCAACCGCTGTCCCGGTATCCACTAGGATTTTGTTTATCGTCCATGGTCGCCCCTTCTCGTCTTCATCTTCCTCCCATTTAGAGTGCGGTTGCATAGTCATGGTGACTACCAAAGGGTCAGAGTGCATTCCTACACCTGCTGGTACATCCTCTGTTGTGAAGGAAATGGGTTGTTTCTAACATTCTTCGAGCGCACGGCTCTTGGTTACCAAGTGTATTTCCTCGCCATTACGATCCCTTTTGTAAACCCGACTTAGAACATTATCATGGAAGTTGCTGATGTCTTTGGTAGAATGGATGATTGAATTTATCTTCCTTGAGTTCTTCCCAATTTCAATGCGATGAATGACAGCTGGTTGTTGTTGTGGCGGTGCCCTTGGTGGTTCGCTTGTCTCCATAAAATGGTTCAACCTCCCTTTCTCAATTAATTTTAGCAAAAACCTTCGCACATTTCTACAGCTTGCGGTGCTGTGGCCATGAAATCGATGGTACGCGTAGAATTCACCGCTTCTTCCCCCTCGTGGAGGTTCTTACCCTATATTCCCTAGTAGTGGTATTTCTTCGGTTAATATGACATCCTCCCAGATTTTATCTATTGGGGTGTTTAATCTAAGGAGCTTCACATCATCGAATGGCGGATAGTTTGGCCTTCGCTCAAATCTTTGGTTATTATTGTACCCTTTCCTTCGATTGTTGTCGAATCTACCTCCTTGATTATCACACCTCCTCATAGGGTAATTATATCCATATTCTCTCCGAAACCATTCTTCTTCCTTGCTTGATAAAGCTACCTCTTTCGCAGTACTTTCCTTGTTCTGCTTTCCCTGCCCAATATTTGATGTATTTTCAACATTACTTATTATTCGCTGCATGAGTGTCGCACTTCCTCCTTTCGCGATTGTGATAGCCGTTAAGCTGGTGTTCATTTCTCTCTGGTTCTCTTCCAACGCTATGAATTCTTCTTGGTACTCTCTTAGTTCTTGCATATCGATTTTGTTTTTGTGTCGGAAAATTTCCACATATAGGAGATCAGTTGGGTATAGATCATTGACGAAGGCGAGGATCAAATGTCGCTCTAATACTTCTCCTGCTGATTCGCTACACATGGTTCTCCATCGCATGGTCAAGCTTCGCAAACTTTCCCCATGTGCTTTCTTCAAATTGAACGCGTTTTCAATCTCTGCTTTGGCTCGGTTGTTGGTTATGTAGTTCCCCAAGAACATCCTTTGCAATTGCGCGAATGAAGTCATTGATCCTTCCCACAAATTATCTAACCATAATGAAGCTTCTACAGTCAGGCTGGCTGGAAAGTACTTGCACAACACCGCCTGATGCTGGTCCCATGGCATTAGTGTGAGATTATAGGATTTCATGTGTTGCGTTGCATTCCCTGTCCCGTCAAAGATGTTGGAGAATGTTGGCAGAGCGCATTTCACGGGAATAGGTTCTTATAATATTTCGCGTGAGAATGACGATCTCTCCTCTTCCTCTATGGCTTCTGCCAGCTTCATTTATCCTCCTCGCCCGTTATTGTTTGTCATTGCCGCCTTGAGTTCTTCAAGTTGCTGTAGTATAGTTTGGTTCACGTTAGTCTGCTCTCTTTCCCTTTGCATGACTTCCTCTAATGCTCTTTGTTCTATCATGCTTCTTCCAAGGCCCCTCTGGCTTCTCGCTCCAAACTGGTTTCTCTTCTGCATCTCTGTCTCTCGCGTTCCGATCTAGTTCCCTTCTACTTTCGTATCTCGGCATTTCTCGTTCTGGGTTTTCTCTCCTTTCTCGATTCCTTCTCCTTTCTCTTCGCTCCTACAACCTTCTTTCTAAGTCGCGTGCATTTTCTCTTTCGTGTACTTCTCGTTCGTACTCAACATGGTTGTTTTGTACTTCTCTCTCCTCGTTATGGTGTCCTCTCCTCCTCCTCGACGAACTCCTGCTTGTCTGAGTTTCTGTTTCCCCGGTATGAGTTCGTGCTTGCATATTTTCATTAGCCGGTTATTTTCTTCCGTTAACAAGGCATTTTTTCTCGCCAAGTTTGCTCGTTCTTCCGCCGACTCTGCATCTCTTTCTCTACTTCGCTCGAGTCCCTTCCTCAGTTCTCTTTCAATTCGCCTGTTTTGTGCAAGGCGCTCTCTTAACTGTTGGATGGTCAGGTTGTCCTCGTCACCAGGATTATCGCCTCTTCCTTGTGTCGCCTTTTCTTCATCTTCTATAGTCTCAGTATCAGTCGTATGCACAATACCCTCTTCGTAGACAATTCTCTCTTCGTTGTTGTTTCGTTGCGTTGGATTTTGAGTGATGGCATCGTTGTTCTGCTGACCCATTTCTATGATAGAATGTAGACTGCGGTTGCGATTCTGTCGCTCTAACCCTCGTCTTTCTCCAGCAGATGAAGTTTCAGCTTCGCCTCTGGTTCCTCTTCTGCTTGCCACTTTGTTACTTCTTCGTGTGGCGATAACGTGCCCTGCTCTTGATGTGATTCACACCATTTTGATAATCAGAGATGTTGGTGAACAAGATTTCTCATTACCAAAGGAAGCTCGATGAGACTTGGATTGCTGTTTCAGCTCCTTAAAGGAAATCTTATGAAAGGAACTTGTCAAATCTTTCTTGTCAGGGTTTTGAGAGGTGGATGACTCTTTGGCTGGGGTCTTTCAAGCAAGACGATGGTGTGTTTATCGAAATTTCATGGTAGTGATGATTTTTCAAAGATGGGATTTCTTTTGAAATAACAAGTTGTTCTCAGAGAATGGTGGTTTCTAGCTACTAACTAGCAGGTGAGGATAATCCTCCCTGTTTCTAGCGCCAAAATGTAGTTGCGGAAAATCCCACAACTACACCCAATGAGATGATAATAACACAAAGCCTAAGTCATGAGAATCAACTTAAACATTAATGAGATTATACACCACTTGACACTAGTATGATCTTCTCAAATGCTTTATATTGAATGTATGATGCCCTTACAATGATCACAAGGATGTTTTGTACATAACAATGGAGAAGATGATATAAGACTAAGCTCTAATGGCTTCCTTTCTCTCTAAGAATAACTCTAAACTCTTTCTTACTTTACTGAATTCTATCACAACCTTCCTCTCTCTTTATCATTTGAATCCTTATATAGGTAAATACATCAGTAGAAGACAACTGAGGATCACATGCAATACCTCTGTTAGCTGATCTTATTTCAGTTTGTCTTATTCGCCAGGCTTTGGGGAGGTGTCGCTGTCTCTCGCGTTACTACTTCGTGTTCTTCTTGATGAATGTCGCGTAGTGCTTGTCGTGTGGTGGCTCTTCGTGCTTCTTTCTCTTTATCGCGTAACTGCTCTTCGCCTAATTTCTTTCTTCTTCGTGTTGGTGATTGTCTTAGCTAAGGCGAAGCTGTGGATTTGTTCTGTGCGATATTTCGCCTCTACAATCCTAAAGGTCCGCATGTTCCATCCGGCATCTTTTTTTTTTTTTTGAGGGCATCGTCTTTTTTGTTATCATTGAAGGTCCGCAGTTCAGTCCTGCGTGAGGGCATCATTTTTTTTGTTAAAAGATTTCATGAGCTCAACTGGTTGGATTCTTAGTTGTTTGAATGATTGCAGCACGGACTGAATAAGTGTGTATTGAACACACAGCATGCGCACTGCAAGTCTGGCCTGCTCTGGTAAGACAATAGTGTTGTTTGTTTGTTAGTCATTGGGAGTTTTTTTTCTTGGTCAAAGAACCTTGTAACTGTAATCGGGAAGATTTTTTTTTGTCTCACTTTGATGCAGGATAACCATTTCAATTTCATTAATTGTGTGGAGACATTTGCTTAAATGTCCGGTGACTCCGGTCATCAGCCACAATGCCGTAGCACAAAGAGGAGAAGAGATGCTTCCCTAAACCCTTGAGTCCAACTCAGACTCCAGAGCAACTACAGTCTTTTTCCGAGGAATTGAGTACTAATCAAATTCTAGGAACACACTTTCTGATATTTTCTTCTAAAACATCAAACAAACAGTAACAGCTACATAAACCCACATGGCTCCAGTATACTAATACCAGACACCCATCTGAAAAGGGTAACCATATGTGATACTCTTGGTACGTTGGGCATAAATCCTCTATAAGAATACTCCGTTTATAAGGTATAAGTAGCTAGACATGTTCAGTATTCATCTTAGAATGTGAACATTAAAATCTAAAGTACTGTATTTAACAAGCGTATATCATCATCACTCAAAAACACCATGCATTTCTGGTAAACACAATCTATGAAACAAAAAAGAAACACAAAGGCCTAATCTTTTGTGTAATTGTTGGTTGCAGACACCAATTCTCCAAACAAAAATAATTCACTCTAAAACAGAAGAATCCCAATGTAGTAGGTGATCTCATGTGGTTCTTAATTGTTGGCGTGTAGATATTGTGACTCTACACTCTGTATCTCAAGAACACTGCGGTTGGCATTCCAATAACTTATGAAAGCATTATTCTCGTAGACTAATTCCCACTGTTTTAAGTCCATATCATAAGAGCAAACATATTGCTTGGTGTGGCCCCATTTAACAGACTTGACAAAGACTTTGAATGTAGGATCTGCAAGGATTAAGAAAGGCTCATTGAATAATGCACCTTTCAACAGTCTCTCTGCGTCCGACAAATCGATAATGCCTTTCTCCACCAATTTGTTATCTTCATCACAATTTCTCTTCAAATACCATAGCTTCCACTGATATTTTAAAGGCCCCAAATCCAATCGATGAACAATCTCTAGTAGATGATTACCACATAAATCTATTACCTCACTTGGAAAATCTATTGCAGAGAAAATCTCAGTGCGCACATCAAAACTAATTATTTGTCCTTTAAGTATCTGTCCTTGTGTTAATTGAGCGCAACCTATTCAATGCATATCAGGGTTTGAGAAAACATAGATAGTTGTTCTTTCATACTGAGTTCCTTGGGCAAAGGAAACCATTGCCACACGGAAAGGCATGTAAACAGGTTTCCACTCTTTAAGTTTATCATAGAAAACAAAGCAATAGGATGAACCAGTGTGGTGCGGATATATAAAGAAGGAATTATAACCAAGTTCATCCTGACCTACCTCATGCCCTGCTTAACACGAGGTATTTAGCGACATACTAATATTAACTCGGATTGTTAAGTTGATTATTCCTTCATAAATTTAGGGGTGACTTTGTTCTAATTGTTGTTTCAGTGCCTAGTGTGAAGCAACTGCACAATCAAAAGTTGATGCACAAACAAGCCTCGGCATTAGTTAAATGTATGTTAGCACAACTTGATGAAACAATGAACACGTCGGAAATAACTGACTTTTTTAGTAACTCTTGTGTCATGAAGACTGCTATAAAATATGGAACAGTTGAATTTGTAGAGGAAGGTCTTCGGTATTTTCCTTACCTAATTTGGCAAACTTTTGGATATCAAACGATGATACAAATGGCTATTGGAGAACGAAATGAAGAGATTTTAAGTCTAATATATTTGAAACCTGTCGTGATGAGGCCAAGAATGAACTTGTTTCAAGACTAGATGATAGCAATAACGGTATCTTACACTATGCTGCCATGTTGGCACCTTCCGCTCGACTCAATTTGGTATCCGTTGCAGCTCTCAAAATGCAGAGAGAAATAAAATGGTTCAAGGTAATACCAAGTAGATAAATTCAAATTGCATTGCAGAAAGACATATTTAAAGTTAGTGTTTAGTTTTTCTATATTTCATGATCATAACTATTGCTTTCAGGGCATGGAGAAAATTGCACTAGAGAAAGATAAGTTAAATAGAAACAAAGATGGAAATACAGCTCAGTTCATATTCACGGAGGAACACAGAGACTTATTGGAGAAAGGAGAGAAATGGATGAAAGACACATCTGGATCATGCATGTTAGTAGCTGCCCTCATTACAACCGTTGCATTTGCGGCAGCTTTTACTGTTCCTGGTGGCAATATTGGCACCCCAATTTTCTTGCACAAGAAAGCATTTACAGTATTTGCAGTAGCAGATTCCTTGTCTCTTTTCTCCTCCATAACATCAATACTCATGTTCTTAGCTATATACACATCTCGTTACGCTGAAGAGGATTTTCTCAAATCTTTACCTCGAAAAATGATAATAGGCCTTGCATCTCCATTCATATCTATGGCCACAATCATGGTAGCTTTTGGTGCAGCACTTACTCTTGTTGTCGGGCATCGATTCGATTGGGCTCCAATTCCTATAGTATTATTTGGTTGTATTACTGTGGCTTTATTTGCCTTGTTGCAGTTGCCATTGTTTGTTGATATGGTACGCTCTACATATTGGCCACGCGTCTTTCGGAAACAAAGCCTTCGTATTATGAAGCCAAATAATAAGAAAAAGAAAGAGAATTGAACCAAGAAAACATTCTCTTAGTTTTATATGTGAAGATTTCTTAAGCTGTACATACATTTGACACAGTGGTTGTTAACTGAAACGTTTTTGCCTGGATTTCCTTGTTATAAAAGTGATTTTTCTCTGGTATTGCCTGGATAGGGACGGTTTTAGCCCCCGTAGCGCTTGCGGGGAAGACTTTGTTTCCAACTCAGTAATAATCTCGATAGCTAATGATTAATGAGAATTGTACTGTTTTTCTAATTTGAAATGATCAGACAAAATGTCTTTTTCAAGTTAATGCATCATACATAGGATAAAACAAAATCATGAAGTGTAGGGCAGGAAGAGTTTGTTTGTTGTATTGACATCAAGAAATTCACATGAAGTGATTCAGCTGCAAAATTAATGTGATAACCTTTTAGTGGTTAGAGATAATTTGATCTTTTCTCTACCATGCTGTCTATTTTTGATGAGTTACAAGAACACCAAATGAAAAATCAGTTCATCTTTTTCAAGGCAAGTACTAAATAGAGATAGAGACATAGAGAGGAGGAAGAAAGGAGAATGTAATACCTGCAGTTACATTGAATTCTGGAAGTGTGATGCCTGTATTAGGTATGGGCACTGCTGCACACCCATTTGTTGAATCAGAAGAAGCGAAATTAGCGATTTTGAATTCTATCAAGACTGGTTACAGACATTTTGATACGGCTGCTGCTTACCAATCTGAAGAATCTCTTGGTGAAGCCATAGCTGAAGCAATTCAACTTGGTTTAGTAAAATCTCGAGACGAACTCTTTATCACTTCTAAGCTCTGGCCCTGTGATGCTCACCCTGACCTTGTCGTCCCCGCAATTCAGAGCTCTCTAAGGTAACATATCCTACACTCCTAATTTGTTATACATAGATGCACAATGATAAAATGTTGCCATGGTGTTAAAACACTAGCTTGCCGTAAGTAGCAAATTTCCCTCTAGAAAATGTATTAGTAATCTGTTCTTCCACTATGGATACAGAAGTTAAAAAAGTGAGTGAAATTGATTATAAGTTTCCAACTCCATCAAAATTGTTTCACATGGTCGGTGTATTCATATGAATAATGTACGCAAGTAATGGCAGTAATAAATGATTTGAGTGAAATTGATAGTATAAGTTTCTTTTGTAGGAATCTAAAGTTGGAGTACCTTGATCTATATCTGATACATTTTACCAAAGGATGCTTTGCTTCCAATAGATTACAAGTCTGTATGGGCAGCTATGGAAGAGTGTCAAAAACTTGGTCTTACAAAGTCAATTGGTGTCAGCAACTTCTCTTGTAAGAAGCTGTTAACCAAGTGAGCTCCCATTTCTCTTTTTCCAGTTTCTTTAATAATGTTCTAACATTAAACAAAGTTCTGATTACTCTTTTTCTTCAAAATATTATATCTGTCCGTGTTAAATTTGATTCAAAAGGTGGAGATGAACCCAGTTTGGCAGAACTTGAAATTGAGGGACTTCTGAAAGGCTAACAATATCTTTCTCACTGCCTACTCACCTTTAGGAGCCAGGGGAACCCCGTGGGGGTCTAATGCAGTCTACGAGGAGCGAGTTCTGCATGAAATAGCTGAGGCTAAAGGGAAAACTCATGCACAGGTTTTCGTTCCATATTAAATAGAGTCAGACTAAGTTATTTTCTTATGGAGAGCTTATGATATTACAGGAATAGTTGGCAACTGAATTTTTACTTGTGTGAGTTTCAGGTGTGTCTGAGATGGGTATACGAGCAAGGGGTGAGTCTGATAGTCAAGAGCTTCAATGAGCTGAAGATGAAGGAGAATATGATGATTTTCGACTGGGACCTGACTGAAGATGAACTGCAAAAAATCGGCAAAATCCCACAGAGAAGAGGACTCCCAGGTGATTCTTTTGTCTCAGAAGCAGCACCTTTCAAGACTGTCGAAGAATTTTGGGACGGAGAAGTTTGATCCAACATGGGATTATGCAACACAATGCTCTAATAAAACATTTGTCTCACTGAAAGAGATCGGAAAATACTTGGTGCTAAGCATGAAAGAGATTGGAAAATACCTAGTGCTAAGCATGAAACCGGTCTTCCACATCCACCTGCATGAAAAAATTATTTCCAGAATGACATGACATTTTAATTTGTGTCGATTTCTCAGTCATACTAATGTGTTATCCAGAAATCTCAAGTTTCACTATCATTCTCTGATTAGAAATAAAAATAAATATTAAAAGCCTGCAAAACATGCTGCACCTGAGACAAACTATGTTTCAGAAATTCTAAAGACGGAATGTAATGTTAAAACGATATCCAAATTTACCATCTCTCTTGTTTCAGAGTCAAAAAATAAGAATAGCATGTGACCACGCGCACATGGATTCAAAATATTTACGTCAAAAAGAAAGAAATGTGCGTGAAAAATATAGCAGAGTAGGAAGCTACATTCTGCAATGCTGAGAGTAAATTTGTAACCTCAGTTATCTTAATAGGTCCATTTGAAGTGCCACTTCAAACCACAGCTTCTTCAACTATATCTTCCACATCATTTGCAACAGCTAGAGCCTCTTCCTCCGTAGGAGGTTGTACTTGTTCATCCTCAGGCAATGGCTCCTCCACATAATCATTCTCAAATGCATCAGCTGGAACCTCATAAATCCTCACCTGCGGCTTTGACGGATCCTTAACAAGCACATACTTCCCCTCTTTCAATTTCATGCACAAATCAACAATTGACTTGACAATTCCCCACATATTGTTCGTGTTCAGGTTGATTTGAGTAGCAAATTCCTTAGGCTTGTATCCAACCATGGACAAAATCGAGTGATTGAAATGATCCCTCGGGTGAACTCTAGAAACATAGCCCAATTTCATCATATCAGCACTTGCCAGTAGTGCTTGAGCAGTCCACTTAGCCAATTTATTAGCATTATTCTTAAGTTCAGTAGCCAAAACTGCTCCTCTCTGAGTTTCCAACTTCTTCCTCCAGTCAATACCTGAATACTTTGGATCAAATTCATTAAGAGCATTCAAGGTCATAAACGACTGTTGTCCATTAGATTCCACAGCACTCTGAACTTCACACCTAGCTACAAGAAACATATTATCATCAAGCTTCCACCTTCTATAACGATACGCTGCGGATGCAACTTCTTCACCTTCACCAGCAAATGGATTTGGCTCTTCAAACTCAACCTTACTACCATTCCTAACCAAAACCTGCTGCGAAAAGTTCTGATTAATGTAAGCAGCTTCAACACTCAACGAATACGCCGAATTAATATCCTCTTTAGCTTCAGGCAATGCCACTTCTTGACAAGTCTCATTAACCGATAGCAAATCAAGCTGAGAACCATCTCTCTTATCAAAAAACAACTTATTCCCAACACGCTGAACCACAATATCCCAAGAGTACACAGACCTTGGTGCACACATCAATGTAGACAAAATCGAATCAGTAGCGAACACAGTCGCTTTATCTTCATTCGCCAATCGACGAATAACAGGATCATCAGTAGTAGTAACCTTAAAGAAATTCCTATTCTTAAACCTTTCCAAACGTTTTTCATTCTTAGGGTTAATCCTATCATAACTACGATCATACGATTCTAAAGCACCACAGATTAACAAATCCTCAGGTTCTTGTACCGAAAACGATAATTTAGAGAAACTCGAAAACGGGATTTGATCTAACATGTTCCATTCAGGTTGAATATCAACAGATGATTTAAAAACTACAGATTCACGACGAGAATTATTATGATTATTATTGTTACCAGATCGATTGTAAAGACGATCACGTCTAGCTCTCTCCTTCTCTTGTTCGCGTTTCTTAGCTTCAACTTCTTCGTCACGACGCTGTGGAAGTTGACGTTGGTGTTGAAATCTCCATCTCGGAACGAACTTAGGTCTTGATGGCGCTTTTCCAATAACTTCATGGAACGGATTTGTTGCAGCATCATCGTCATCAACAGGTATAGAATCGAAGACGGAACCGTGAGCGGTGTTACGGTTTTTGTTGTTGTTGTAGTTTCTAGTCCAATCTGCAATTCGACCTAGTTTTTCAGAACGATTGAAAGGAAGAAAAGGAACGTTTGGTGGATGATTTGGGAGGAGTTGTGATGGTGTTTCCGGTGGTCCCCAACCGCCGGCGTTGAATGGAACTGCACCTACTTCGAATTCTGTCATCTTTTTTCTTTGATCTCGGTAATGGAAGATGGGGAGGATACTAGTAGGAGTAGGTTTTTAGGGCTTCCCAGATTGCAATATATATCGGCAGAAAGGCAGTGAGAAGTCACGTTCTTACTTATTACTAGGGCCTTTTCTCCAAGCCCATACTGTTGCGATACCTACACCACTGTCTATGGCTTTCCTTATGAACCCCGATTTAGGGTATACTGAAAAATTTCAGGGCATATCAAGTAGTGACAAAATAGGGTCATTAAATAGTAAATCCAAAATCCCCTTATCCAAATTTTTTGTAATGACAAAACTACCCTTTTAGTATTAGTGGTAATACTAATGATTAGTTATACAGAATCTTGATTAGTAATTAATCATAATGATTAGTGATTAAGTATAATTAAGTTATCATCAGAAAATTGATTTTCTTCACCCAAGTTCGCCGAACCACGGATAGGTTCGGCTTGAAATTATCAGCCGAACCTAACTGGTATGCTACAGAAGATGAACAGTTCGGCTGACTTGAAATTTTCATTATAAGCCGAACATTTTCCTGAGAGTTTTGAAAAAAATGAAATTAAAGGTTCGGTTTGTATTATAAATATCGTATCAGCCGAACTATATATCTTCCCAGGTTCGGCTCATATTCAAAAAATCGTATTAGCCGAACATGTTACTGATTCTATAGAAAACACTTAAGTTCATACACATTTAGGGGTTCGACTTTTTATAATGTATGTTCTCTATTGTGCAGCCTTTCTTATGATTAATCAATCAAAAGAAGTGGAATGACTATAAAAGTGTTGAGAAAGTGAAGTCTACTAATGGAGAATACCAAAGGTCCAAATTCAACTTGTTAAAATCAAGGAGATTTTATCTTCATCTTCAAAAGAATGAAAATACGAAAACAACGCAAAAAGAATGAGGTCATTCCGACATCGGACGAAGAAGTTATGGCCAAAACAAGATTGAAAGACTTGAGTCTACAGAGAGAAGTTCGGCTGATAACTCATCAGCATGACCCAGCCGAACCTAGGGTCTGCAAATTAATATTTTCGAAATGTTTAGAGATATATGTTCGGCTTGAAAGTGATTTAATCGAGTCAGCCGAACTTGACAACCACCCGGGATAAATTTCACTTCTCAGGTTCGGCCGGTAAATGTTAGTAAAGTATTAGCCGAACCTGACACTGTATTAACCACCTGAGAAGTTCGACTATCGTTTAGAAATAAATTATCAGCCGAACTATTCATAAGCACTTTCAGAGTGAAGAACAATGAACAGTTCGGCTGATAATTCGTCTCGCTAATCAGCCGAACCTCATTCTGTAACCGCAAAAATCTCTAGTTTTTTCTCAATTAACATATTCTATCGATCAAAAACAATAAAATAAGAGTTGGAGCTTCAAATGGTTGAATTTCCGATTAAATTACAATTTTTACACCTTCATCTTCAATTGGTTCATCTTCTTCAATTCATGGATTAGAAGAGGATTTAAAACGCCTGCCGTCTTCTTTTTTCTTTATACATTCCATTATATAGCTCAATCTAATGGACGATCAAATTTATCACGAATCGACAATTAATTACGGCGATGGAAAAAAAATTCGAGAGAGGAGGGAGGTGGTTCGGCTGGAGGAAGAAGAAGAGATGTTTAGGATAGAAACATATTTTGTTTGTTGTTTTTTTATTTTAGGTTCAAGGGTATATAGGTAATTGAACTACCCAATAGACACCCCTTATAAGGTCACCTAGGATGGGAAAACTATCTTGTATGCCTTGAAATTTTTTGGTATGCCCAAAAACAGGGTTCTTCCTTATGTTGTAGTTAGTTGATTTCCCAATGTAGTCTAATTGTTTCTTATAAGATAGATGATCTTTTTATTTAGGATTGTTTTTTTTTTTATAAATTCAACTATGTTCAAGCATTGAATTCAATCTATCTATTAAGTTTTCTTAATTTTGGTGGCTAATCCCCAAAATCAAAGGATTTTTATCATTAGGGTTCAATAGTTTGGTGCTGGATGCTATCATCTGATATCAGAGCAGGTTAGGTCTTCAAATTTTTTAGCAATTTCCCCCCCTCTCTTTTCAGTGGTTTTGAGAATGACGGTTCAACAATTAACGGACAAGGTTGAAGTTCTTGCTGACAAAATAGACACATTAATCGGCGGGATGTTAACATCCGACACAAAGTTTGAGTCTATCCTCACAGAATTAAGAGAATCGCGTGAAGCCTCTCAACAAGATATGAACATTCTTACAATTCTCCTTAAATGAAAAGCTACTGCAAATAATAACATACCTCTTCCTGGTGCAAATAATAAATTACACATTCATGGTGCAGTTGCGAATGGTCATCTTATTCAAGCAAGTCCTGTTAGTTTGAAGTTTCCAACCTTTGATGGAGATGACCCTGAAGGCTTTCTTTTTAAGGAAGAACAATACTATACTCTTCGTGGCGTCACGGAAGCTCAAAAAGTACTATTAGCTTCTGTTCATCTCACTGGTGATGCAATTTCATGGTATCGATGGCTCAATGAAGCTTTAGGGGAACTATCATTGCAGCTATTCTCTCGTCTACTTCGTTCTTGGTTCGGGGCTCGCAGAAACATTAATCCTTATAGCACTTTATCCAAATTAGCACAAAAAGGTAACGTTCATGAATTTATTACTGAGTTTGAAAAATTGCTGAATTTTGTGCATGGTATACCTGAGGAACATCTAGTTAGTATTTTTGTTTCTGGTTTTCTCCCCGACATTGGTGCTGGTGTTCGTTTATTTCAAATACAAAACCTTTCTCGGCTTTTGACGTAGCTTTGCGCCAAGAAGACGTTATTAATGCTGCTGCACTTTCACACTTTACAAATCCTTTGGTATGTTCTATTCAACCAAAATCATTCACAACTGTCAACACTACTCCTACACAAAAGAATAGCTTACCTTCAACTATCAAACTTCTATCATGGTTAGAGCAGAAAGAAAGACGTGAAAAGGGCCTTTGTTTTAATTGTGACCAGTTCTATAAGCCTGGCACATTTGTGAGAAGTCTCATTTATTATATTTAGAAGGAGTTTCAGGTCTTACCATTACGGAACTAGAAACTTTTGGTACTGATGACAAAGAAATCACAACTGAACAGAATAAAGGGGCTGAGACATCACCGGAAATTTCTCTTCACGCTCCGTTTCCAAACACAATGCGCATTACCGGATATATAAAAGGGAATCCTATTACCGTTCTTATATATTCAGGCTCTACACAAAACTTTTTACACACTGCGGTAGCCAAACAATGTGGTTACTATAATCAATCCAATAATGCTGCTATGCGAGTCATGATAGGAGATGGTGGATTTCTTGAAACTCGAAGGTCATGTTCTAATGTACCGGTCAAGTTACAAAATTACCAATCCTCTACTAATTTTTATCTCTTGGCAATGTGGTTGTGATGCAGTGCTTGGGGTGCAGTGGTTACAAACTTTGAGTAATATTAATTGGGATTTTAGTAAGTTGCATATGAAGTTCAGTGCAAGAGGTACAAATTTCTGCTTAGTAGGCGACAGTTCACCAACTATTATGCTTTTAGACCATCCTTCCATGCAACGCTTACTAAGTAGGGAACCACAAGGTATTATGTTGTAATTATCGTCGATCACAAAATTGTGTTCATAGACTCTTTCATAGGTTCCTTATGAAGTTGTGGAATTACTATTATGTTTATCTGATGTATTTTGTTCTCCTACATCTTTGCCTCCTTCACGTCCTCATAACCATCGCATTCCTTTGGTTCCAATTCTGCCCTAGTAAATATAAAACCTTACAGGTACCCGTATTTCCAAAATGAGGAAATTGAGAAGAAAAAAAATCGGAAATGAGAGAAGCGGGTGTAATACGTCCAAGCTCTAGTCCTTACTCTTCACCAGTTTTATTAGTTCGTAAGAAAGATGGCTCTTGGCATATGTGTGTAAATTATCGATCATTGAATAAACTTACGATAAAAGACAGATTTCCCATCCAATGGTGGATGAATTAGTTGATGAGTTGCATGGTAAAAAAATATTTTCTAAGTTGGATATGCGTTCGGGTTATCACCAGATTCTTCTACATGAACCTGATAAACATAAAATATCTTTTCGAACTCACGACGGCCACTATGAGTTTCTAGTAATGTTGTTTGGTCTTTCTAATGCTCCAACAACTTTTCAAAGTTTGATGAATGATATTTTCCGACCTTACCTTCGCAAATTTGTCCTTGTTTTTTTCGACGACATATTGGTTTACAATAATTCTGTTTCTGAACATATTCACCATTTGGCACTTGTTTTCGAAGTATTACGCTCTAACCAGTTATTCTTGAAAGAGTCAAAGTGTGATTTTGCTAAGTCTTCAATAGGATATCTTGGGCATATAGTTTCAGCTGATGGTGTTTCGGTTGAGGATGACAAGATTCAAGTATTGTCAACTGGCCTATTTCATCTATAATTAAAGCTTTTCGAGGATTTTTGGGTCTTACAGGTTACTACCGTAAGTTTGTGCAGAATTACGGTAAGATAAGTGCACCACTTACTCAATTACTGAAAGAAAAAATGTTATTCATTTGGACGGATACATCTACATATGCCTTTAAAAAATTACAAACAGCCTTAACCACTACTCCGGTTTTAGCACTTCCAGACTTTTCGAAAGAATTCGTGTTATAATGTGATGCTTCTGGTAATGGGTTAGGAGCTGTTCTGATGCAATCTAAAATATCCATTGCTTATTTTAGCAAGCCATTATCTGGTAAAATTTTAAATCTCTTGATCTACGACAATGCTTGCTATTGTTTCTGCAGTTCTTAGGTGGAGACCCTACTTGCTTGGTAGGCATTTTAATATCTATACCGAGGAAGTTGACGTTGGTGTTGAAATCTCTATCGCGGAACAAACTTAGGTGTTGATGGTGCTTTTGCAATAACTTCATAGAATGGATTTGTAGCAGCAGCAGCATCATCAACAGGTATAAAATCGAACACGGAACCCTGACCGCTGTTACGGTTTTTGTTGTTGTAGTTTTTGAAAGGAAGAAAAGGAACGTTGAGTGGATGATTGGGGAGATGTTGTGACTATGTTTCCGGTGGTCCCCAACCGCAGGAGTTGAATGGAACTTCACCTACTTCGAATTCTATCAAATTTTTTTCTTTGATCTCAGTAATGGAAGATGGGAGGATACTTCTTGCAGAATGTGTCAAAACATAAAACAAAACAAAAAAAGATGGGAGGATACTAATAGGAGTAGGTTTTAGGGTTTCCCGGATTGCAATATATATCGACAATCAGAGCCGGTCCAGAATGTGTGACGCACAAGGCCCGGCTCAGTGAAAAGCCACGTTCTTTCTTATTATTAGGACTTTTTCTCCAAACCCAAACGCTTTTTACTCTATCCATTTAGGGATCTTTTGTGTGTATATGAAAAATATAAATTAACTATGAGGCTTTTTTGAGAGCCGCAGAATTCGAATAACAGAGTGTGGCCGGGTTTGGTGGAAAGCCATGTTCTTACTTATTATTAAGGCCTTTTTCTCCTAGCTAGCCCAAACGCTTTTTACTTTGTCCATTTAGGATATTTTTTTTGTGTGTAGAAAAAATATAAAGAACGATTTTTTTGGGACATGGTTTTTTTGAGAGGGCCACGATTTTATTTTTGGTAAGACATTTAGAAGTAAATCTAAGCCACCCCTTATCCAAATATTTATATTAATATCAAAATTACCCTTCCTAATTAAGTTTGTGTAATGATTAGTTAAATGATTATGTTAAGCTAATCAATGGTTAATGTAGATTAATTCAATATTATTTTAATTAAGTTATTGAGAGAGAAGAATAAGGAGAATATAAGAGTTTCGGAAAAACTCAATTTTTTTTTATTTTTTTTTTTAATCCAAACTTTCAAACCACCCAAGCATACTTCAAATTTAGTTTTTTGTTGTTTGAATTGGCTAAAATTTATTGAAAATGAGAAATTTTATAGCTCGATTTGGGCTAAGTCAAACACGTTAGGCTACAAGATCTGAAGAACAGGTAGCCGAACTTAAATCTACAAATGTAGTCCACCATTGAGATACTTCCTCAGATGATGTTCAATGGATGCGCATTATATTTTATAGACTATACTTAAATTACAGAAACACATGACCATTAATCTTTTTCGAATTCTATATAAATAAATTAACTATGAATTACCGACTTAACATGTTTGATAATGAATACCAATTATTTTTATCATTATGATATAACTGTCAACTATTTTTCTAAGTTTTCATTATCATTTTTTAGTTGATATTTCTTTTAATTAATTGTATAAAGGTTATATCTCATATGATGTAATGCATGCACATTATATTTATTTAGATACTACAATGCTTAAATTAGAGAAACACGTGACCATTAATCTTTTTCTAATTCTATATAAATAAATTAACTATGAATTACCGACTTAACATGTTTGATAATTAGTACAATTATTTCACCATTATGACATAATTGTTAACTATTCTTTTGAGTTTCCTTCATCATTTTTTTGTAGTCGATATTTCTTTTTATTAATTGTAGTTATTATTAATTGTTAACTATTCTCTGCCGGCGTTGAATGGAACTGCGCCTACTTCGAATTATGTCATCTTTTTTCTCGGATCGGCAATGTTCAGTGATGGAAGATGGAGAGGATATTATTCAATAATGGAAGATGGGGAGGATATTAATAGCTTTTAGGGTTTCCGGATTGCTATATATATCGGCAATTCGACGTTGATCAATTGAGGAAGGTGATTCGCTTTTGGTGAGTATAAGGCGGTTGTGCAAACAAATGAGTTTAGCTATCTCGCACACACCGAGTGGCACGTGCGCAACAACACTTTGAGCATGCACCAACACTGGGTTTTTTTTCCCTTGATCTAATTCATCTGGGACTGACTCACCTAAATCTGACTGAAATCACCAATATGGCAATATGTTTATTTTTTGAGTCAGATATGACTCACGTCACTTATCTGACTTAAAATATACGAGTCAGTGACTTGGTTTCGTGAGCCAGGGACATTTTGTTACCTGATTCAAATGGATCCGAATTAGGGGTTAGGTCTGAATTAGGTATTGAATTTCCTAACTCAATATATACACTCGAGTATATGATATCACTAGTCGAAATAAAAACCTAAATTTCCATGGATTCAGCATAAAGAAAGTTTCGGAGGGACAAAAAAGGTGCTCGATCATGTACCCGTAATGACATGAGTTGTGTATGGTAATTGATGGACGTCGTCAATCAGGTAAAATGCTCTTTATCTAAAGTCACTCTCTTTTGTAGAAAACATGTCAGTGACTTGATACATTCTTAAGCATTTTTTAAGCCGTAAACCACTAATGATCTATATCAACAACGGCGGAAATATGGGGATTACTACTAGCAGCAAGATTGCGGCACAACAACAATGACCAAAGGTTTGGAATGAGATGGATTCACAAGCAGTAATACAACAACAACAACAACCTTGGTACCTACAAAGCATGCTACAGGAAATTAAGGAACTCATACAACAAGTATCGCACACAAAGATATCACACACCTATTGGGAAGCGAACCAAACAGCAGATGAATTGGAAAATCATAGCAAATCAGGCTGTAAAACACCAAACAGCACAACCGCAGTCGGCATCAACAAAAATATGGCATGACACATACCCATCCTTCCTTTCAAACATTACCACCAATGACAGAGATGGGGTGACTTTCCCTAGGAATGTAACAACTATTTGAGCCAAAAAAAAGGTGTTGGTGCTCAACTTGTTGCTAGGTTACCAACCAAAGTTTTGTACGATTCTACCAACATTTAGTCGTTTTAAGTTTTAATAAAATATTAATAGTTGTACCGAATATTAAATTATTAATCAAAATGTTGATTGCTAAAGAAGAAGAAGAAGAAGAAGAAGAAGAAGAAGGAAAAAAAAGAATTCCCATGTATTAGCGGTAACAATGTAGAAATAATTAAACACTTAACAAAACCTGGTATTGAAAAGGATAAGCTCACGCATAAACCAATTCAAGCTAAAGGAAATGCACGGTACGTATTATAGACAGCTTACATATATGATAATGGTCTTCGTTCATGAGATGTTTCACGTTTGATATCGAAAGAAGTCGGAAGGGAAAACCTGACCATCATCATTTATCCCTTCAGTCAACAGACAGTTCTTTCTGACCTTCTTTTAAATGGATTGTTTTCAATATTCATCAAACATGCTTAATTAGAATTATTTGAGCTATGATTCTGAACTTCGACGAGTTTTCCTCTTCTTTGCTTTATCTTCCTCTCTGTATCTCCCTATTCTCTCTTCCCTGTGACGCTTCTTTGATATCAGTTCTTCTTTGGCCTTCACCGCCTCATGTGCTTTTCTTTTCTCATTTTCCTTCTGCTTTTTCTTCTTCATTTGTACAGCAAGTGCCAACCGTATAAGAGGCATCTTGACTATATTTCCACAAGAAAGCTACTGAATAATACATTACATAACTATATTTCCACAAGAGCTTTATCAGGGCCATCAATAACACCCATAAGAAAACAGTTAAAATGGGAACCAAAGTTTTCTAACATCAATTTGTTCCACACGGTAAAGTGTGTTTTCCTCATCATGATAACCCTTGAAATATGACATTGCTCAAGTCATCAATGTGATTCAATTAACCACTGGATAATCTTGAGAATGCACAAATGATGTTGTCTGCATATTACCGAAAACCGGGGCAACTAAAAAATTGCTAGACAAAGTCGGAAAGAGAATAGTAATACCAGTTTATCTGATCATTTAAAGAGCCTAACCAGCAAAACAGGTAAAAATTAAGCTGAATTGTTTGAGTTGTGATCAAAAGATTGATGATTTCTCCATTTCAACAGGCTGCATTTAAGAAGAATGACAATCCAAAATAGAAATTCTACGATTTGTAACCACGTACCTTTTCGTTTTTCAACACCTGAAGCTGAGTGACAAAAGCAAGAATTTTGCACTGCAAGGGTTCCCTGATCACAGCTCGTAGCTTTCCCAGCTTCTTCTTACAAGGAGGGGGATCCTTGGGTTTTGATTCAAGTGGGAGTAAAGCTAGTAATGCGTTTGGGATTACGATCGGATTGAAATTTCTTGGTTTCCGTTCATTTAGCTGTACACAAACAAATAAAAGTCAGGTATGGAAAATTGAGAATTAAAAAATCGTGAACTAAAACCAAAGGTAACTTTTATTATGCGTTAGTTAAGTAATAGTTATGTTGAGTTGTCAATTCTGAACTTAGTGTTATACATACAAGAACGAACGGCACGTGCTATGCACGTGCACTAACCTATCTAAATCCATGGCAACTGGGGATGTTTTTCTTTTGGGTCCTACCCGTTTATTGAAAATGCAATAATTCTTAAACCTAAAATTCGAGATTTTTCTTTCATCTTCTCCGTTCTTTCTCCACCGGCACCTGCCTACACCACATTCTTCTTCCTGAATATCACATTATTCTTTCTTCTTCTCTCTTGTGGTACATGTAGACACCACTTCTACAAACAACTATTTTTCTCTCTTTACTTCTACCGCCATAACCGGAGTACTAAATTGTAGACTAATTTCAGTCCACTTCAAATATTTTTAGGGTTTCTCCAACTTAACCAACCTTCATTGTGATACAATTTCATTTCTGGAATTACTGATAGATTTAATTTCAATTTCAATGGGGTTTTCCTTCCTTTGCATGTGGAGGATATTTCTGTTAATGAAGATTTAATTTCAATTCTTACTACAGTATCGTAGTTATTGGAATTGTATCAAATCGATAGATTAAATTTGTTTGATTCGATCGCATTTGATTGATTGCTATTTTACCTCCAAATAATATTTCACACATGGGAAAACAATTTTTCAGCTTCATAGTTACCACTTTATCCTCAAATAATATTTCTAGTTTCGATTCAAACTTATTAAAGTAGGGGCAAATTGATCAAGTAAATTTGCAACTTCAACTAGGGGGGTTCCTTTATAATAGTAATAGATATGTTTGTTGTTTACATAAAAGCGCTAAAGCTCTATTCAACTGCATCCATAAAGGAAATGATAGACTAACTTTTGATATAGAAAATATTACTTTTACAATTCAGATGAATACATTGTTAGATTAGATTATATTTACAACTTTTTTGGTTTAAAATTCTTTGTTTATGTATTTTATGATATCAACAAACCAGCCTAACAAATTTAGTGCATGCAGTATACATGAAAATATAGTACTCGATAAAACAGAAAATCATTGTGCAGGTCGAGAAAAAAGAATGGGCCCAGAAGATTGTGCTGAAAATACTAGGAAGATCCTCAAGTCTCGTGTGTTTACTGACAAATATTTGTCGGATCACAACACGATGCCAAAGACATTTAATATACAAGATGAAGACTGTGGTATTATTTTTGGATCATACATGTAACTTTCCATATATTATTTTGTAAGTTATTTTAATTTCATTTTAACTAAATATATCTAATAAGTTATAATGTGGTTTTTTCGTTACGGGCGAACCGAGTCGGCTAGTCTATCAATGTATTATGCTGACCGAGATCGCTGTTTTGAAGTTGAAGACATATGTTCACAGGCACATGTTCATATCTAAAAAGTGAACTTGGAAAAATGGGTTACACATGTAGTGGATGTGGAGAACATGCGACATATAGGGTATTGAAACATTTCTCTTGTGCAGCAGCTAAAGAGAAAGTTATATTAGACAAAAATGATGCATCAATTGAAAACGGTTTTGCACCAAATAAACATATGCTTATATCATGATGAAATCTAAGTAGGAACCAAAAAAACTGATCATAAATCTCTAACGGGATAATTTGTTACAAGTGAGTTTTTATTCTTTCTTTTTTTCTTTTAAGATTGGTTGTTAAATTAATTGTTTTAACATTTATATCTTAAATAGGGAAACACATAGGGGCCCATTTATATCTTAAACAGGGAAACACATAGGGGCCTATGGTATTACCAAGTTGCACCCAAGAGTACGCATTGATCGTATCCAGTCGCGACTAAATTCATGAAATGCTTGTTAAAGAGGATATTACTAGTTGACGAACAAGCTAAAGAAATGGAAAATGCAATTCAAATTGCAGTTGAAAATAAAAGTCAACAAAGGAATTTACGTCGAAAACAAAATAAAGACTCTGAAATTCAAGAAAGAATGGATGATAAATTTGAAAGGAAAAGAAAACTGAAATCCATAAAGGTCTTGTCGTACACAAGGCACGACTAATAATTAAGTTTGACGTAATATCAAACTTTCAAAAACTTTTATATATATTTGCTATAACTTTCATTTTATTAGAACCAGAAAGATTCTTTCCAATAAAGCACATCATTTTTCCAAAGAAACCCAATTACAGTAATAATTAAACTAACATACATACATTAGACGGAATAGTTACCAACCTGGGATAAACTACCTGGCTTGATTGGGGTATACCCAGATTAATTGGGGTATACCTAATGAGACAAAACCTGGATCATTTAGAAGTAAAACAGGCCACCATTAACCATGTATTTTCTAAATGGCTAATATACCCTTGTTTAATTAACACTAAAAATTATGATTAGCTTAACTAATTGAGTTTAGATTAAAATTTTGAAAATAAGAATTCGGTAGATTAAACCTTTTGCCTGTCTTATGAATTTGATTTCGATCAAAATTTTCGGTTCTCAAAATGTGAAAAGTCGGCAAGGTCGAAGATTAAATAAGGTGTCGACTAACTTTGGCCGGCAAGGTCGACGTTTGAATAAGGTGCCGACTAAGTATAGCCGGCATGGTCTTCGGATGAAGAAAACGCCGACTATTTCTGGCCGGAATGGTCTATGAATGAAGAATATGCCGACTATCTTGGGCCATCTATCTTATGGTCGGCATATAAATATTTCCTACAATGTCGGCTATCATATAGTCGGCATGCAAATTATTTCTAACATTGCCGGCTGACTTATAGTCGGCATGCAAATAATTTCTAACATTACCGGCTGTTGAAAAGTCGGCAATGTTACCTTGCCGACCTTTAGTTATACCCAACAGAAATTATAATAGGGGTTCACTCCAGAAAAGTCATATGTCTTAAAAAAAGTTCTTGGATCAACCTCCTCTTCTTCCTCCTCTGATGATGTGCATTCTTCATAGTTGAGGGGATTGCTAGGACTCTCCATAAACCTTAGAAATTCTTCAGGATCTTTCTTACCCATCAGAAGTAACTTTCTTACAGGGCAATTCTCTTCAGTTTCATCTTTAGGATCTTCTAAAGAAGGATAAATCTTGTCAATAAATTCCAATAGCTCTGCTGCATTGCAAACAAGAAAAGGGATATCTTCTATTTTTCCCTCTGGGAACCTAAACAATACAAAAATAAAAGATATGAAAATTATACACATTGAAACATGGTTCTGGTAAGACAGTCGGCATGGTCGATAATCAGAACATTGCCGACTAATACATAGTCGGAGGGGTTGTAATCATCTACCACGCCGACTAACACAGATATGGTCCTATTCAAGAAAGATGCCGACTATTAACTCAGGAAAATCAAGTTTCTGTGACCTAAAGTTGGAACGGTACAAGTCTAAGAAAATGCCGACTAGAGATAAGTCGGCAAGGTTGGTTATTGAATACCTTGCCGGCCCTGGTTATTGTTTAACAGTCGCCATGTCTGTTATGAAAGGTCGGCATGATCTTCATGTTACGACCTTGCCGACTACCATTAAAATCTTAAGGCCGGCATCTAAAATTTCAAAAAACCCTGCCGACTAAAAACCCTAAAAATCATAGTTTTCGATTTCTAACCTAATATAACAATCAAAAAACACAAAACAATAATGGGTTTGAGTTTAGAAATCACTTACAGTCTTGTTTTCGCCGGTGGAGGGTTCTTCTCAACATTCTCATGGATTGCATTCTCGGGTTTACTCATTCCAACTTTTCCCTTACCTTTTTCCCCTGATTTGGATCTTTTGATGTTACCTGTTGAATCTCCATTCCTACTTGATCGTTTAGAATCAACCATGAAAAATCGAAATCGAAATTTTAGGTTGATGGAATAAGATGAAGGAAGGAGAAGAGGAGAGGGATTAGAGAAGATAGATTAGAAGAAGATTAAACGGTTTTTAGTTTTTAAGTTTAGGTTTTAGTTTTTAGGTTAATTAGTACAGGGGTACTAAAGTAACTTCACCCAGTTTTGGCCTCCCCTTAGTAAGGGCACTATGTCCATTTAAATCTGGGTATACCCCAATCAAGCCAGGATAAACTATACGTATGTTCTCAAATATTTTGATTTAAAAACCTTTAATTTGGAGTTTTAATCATCTTATTGTTTATCTTCATCATATTTAATGCTCATGATTGGTTTTTAGATTGTTCAAGAATGTACAACTGAATTAATGTATCGATCATTCTAATGCCATCAAATTTTGGCGTCGTTAATTGATTTATTTTGATTTTTTAGCTTGTTTTAGTAGTTTAGGATACATTTTTCTTTAGTGTTTTCAAGTTTTTGTGGTATTACAACTCGCTGAAAGTGTTTGTCATTAATCAAAAGCGAGAGGTAAACTCTGAAAACATTTTTTAAATATTAATTTAAAAAGAAAAGTTTTAGGAGATTTATCCTGTGAGTCATCATGTTTTACTTTGCAAATAACATGTACGATCCACAAGATCAAACATATAAAAGCACTAATCAATATGGTTTTCAATCTTAATCTTATGATAACTACCAACCATACCAGAGGTGTGATAAAAACAGTATTTTGGTTATTATCAATAACCTTATGGTTATTCTTACACATACCAACCTCCTTATCATGGGTATGAAAGTGAACAATCACAATGATGGGAGGATGTTATACTTTTAATCGCATATTCTCATGTTCTCAGATTCTTTCAATGCCGTGATAGATGAGTTGCATCAAGAAGTTCTTCAACGACAAAATAAACAACACTATTATTGGGAAAAATTACACCAATAAATTCAAAGGAACATGGAAAACTTAAAAATACAAATTGCTCAACTCGATGAGAATAGCAATGAGGAAGAAGTTTGGCCTCAAACAAAACCATTCTGATTTTCTAAGGATGGTAAAGATAACAATTATGAAGATGAGCAACCTTTCGAAATTCTTTGTAACAATGATGAAGTTATTCCAACTCTAGATCATAATAACGATCATTCACCTATTCAAAAGGTGGAGCCTTTGTATAATGGGATCATTGTTACAGGTGGTGTGAGGTACTCAAGAGAAAACCGTAGGGTTTGCATCAATAAACTTGATTTTCTTGAAGAATGGCCTAATTTGGATGACGAGAGTATTGAAGAGATGGTGATTGAGAATGAAACTGAATTATATAATATCACGGAAGACCCAATCGATCTTGCCAAAGATTATAATGATAACATTACTGCCGAGTTTCTGGTTAAGGCACAAACATATGGAGAATGGGTTTTAAAGAGTTTGATAGAGGACCAAAATACGCACAAGGTAAGTAATTCATTGGAGTTCTTTAATAATGATGAGGATCCAGTAAATCAAGACATTATGAGATGTTTTTTCTAATTGTTTGCATAATTACATATATTTTGATCCTCCTTTGCTCATCGAAATAGTTCCCTAAAGAGTTGTTAACTCGACTTTTAAGGAACTACCTCACTTAGGATAGGATATATGTTCTTCTAAAGTTCTCATCGGTTACTTTGCTTTTAAGTATCCACCACTTGATGTGTTTGATTCTAGAATTGTGTAGATTCACTGGGAGGAACCTATTGAAGTTTCCACATTCTATGTTCTCTTTACACTTCTGGGTGCAGAAAGAACTAAGTGTGGTGGAAACTTCCACCAAATAATAGTGTAACTAGTACTCAATTACACTAACATTTGTGTAAATATGTTATTGGAATTGCAAAACATTATTTGGGAGGGTTCCAAAGTTTTCAAATTGTTGGTGAACGGACGATAACAAAAATATCGGGTTGACGGCGTAAAACCAAGTGTTACGTGGGAGGCAATCCATTAGTTTTGTATTTCTATCCATTTTGTTATTAGTTTTTATAGTTTTCATATGATATTTTGCATTTCCATCTTAACTTTTACAAAGTCTTATATCTATAATAAAAGTTCTGACGAAAAAAATATTGTCAGAAAATTATGTCTGCCCACCTTTTATCAAAATAGATCTAGAGACTTCGCTCGTAGACCGATTCGAGTGGTTGAACCCAATTTGTAAAGATGACTGACTCATCTTTATTTTCCTATAAAAGAAAATATGAATTCGGAGTCTGTTAGATTGGAGCGATCGGCCTGGAAAATTGTGTTTCAGTATTTCCCATAAATCTTTTCAGACTGCGCCTCTATTCGGAGGCATAACTGTCAGACCTTTAATCGAAACTTTGTTCCCTTTTGGCACTTTATATAAAACACGTAGGAAAACAACTTTCATTTAGGATGTTTTGCTTAATTCCCTATACATTTGTACATTTTTCGAGGTTAGTAGGATGTTACGTTAGAAATCAGTAATTTTGGTTTTGAACACTGAAGACAATATATAGTTTAAGTGCAGGGAAGTAGTTAAAAATGTTTTTTGAAACGAAGAGAGTACCAAGTACACCAAAATATTTTCGATATCAACCTATGCAACACCTTGTGTAATCTAATATAGACACGAGCTGTCAAGGAGATTACTTAAACAAGATGTACACTTGGTATAAAGTTCAAATCTGAACCGATCTATGGGATCAAACCAAGTGTTGATTAATGTACAATGTTATTATTTTAATAACAACAATTATAATGTGAAAAGTAAAGTAAAGGCACATAACAAAATTTTGTTAAAGACGAAAATTGCTAGGAAGAAAAACGGACCTAGTCCAGTTTTAAATACTCTTAAAATTAAGACGTTATACAAACAATACTACACCTTTGTATAGTTGAGACCAAGTAAACTAACTCAAGTTATTCAGTTCCTTCAGTATCTTCGCTTCTACAACCAATCTGGTCTACGCACATGAATCCTAAGATAAAGTCCACTATCTTAAGTTGCTTTAAGTGATGTGATGACTTTAACCACTCAACTCATTTGGATCGTAATCCGAAATAATAAGAACTTATTTGTTTCAGTAACTTCTATATCAATCTCCCAGATCAACAAGTTAATCAGAGATGTAATTGTGTACTGAAAAAGCGGGGGTCTAACAACCTCACCCAATATTTCGCTTAGCAATATGTATGGACTAACTCCAATATACTTTCAAGAGAATCAACTAAACAGTCAGACTCAATCTTAATAAAAAGTATATCAAAGAGTTATATCTCAATTTCTCGATTCAATCCGCAATCAAACAAATGGGAATTTACGATCCTGATTGAATACAAGAGAAATAACTTGAACGGTACCAAAGACCAATGTTCAAGGATCAATCAATTTCAATCAACAACAAAAGGTTGGATTTACCAATTGATCGATTCGACGCACAACCTGTGATATTTCAATTATATAACAAAATATAATGCGGAAAAGAAATAACACAGCCACTAGAATTTTGTTAACTAGGAAACCACGAATGCAGAAAAACCCGAGGACCTAGTCTAGATTTGAACACCACACTGTATTAAGCCGCTACAGACACTAGCCTACTCCAAGTTAACTTCGATCTGGAATGTAGTTTAGACCTAATCAATATCACACTTATTCAAGGTACAGTCTTGTTCCTTACATCTCTGATCAAAGAAGGATACTGCGAACTTGATTCCCTTAGATGATCTCACCCACAACTAAGAGTTGCTACGACCCAAAGTCGAAGACTTGATAAACAAATCTGTATCACACAGAAAAGTCTATTGAATAGATAAATCTATCTCCCACAGATATACCTACGAGTTTTTGTTCCGTCTTTTGATAAATCAAGGTGAACAGGAACCAATTGATAACCCGAACTTATATTCCCGAAGAACAGCCTAGTATTATCAATCACCTCACAATAATTTTAATTGATTAACGAAACAAGATATTGTGGAATCACTAACGATGAGACGAAGGTGTTTGTGACTACTTTTTTATCTTGCTTATCGGAGATATAAATCTCAAGCCAATCTTACGATTGTACTCAAACACGATAGAAAACAACAAGATCAGATCAAGCAACTACAGAGAAAATAGTTGGGTCTGGATTCACAATCCCAATGAAGTCTTCAAGTCGTTAACCTACAGGGTTTCGTGAAAAACCTAAGGTTAAAGGAGAATCGACTCTAGCTTATGTAACTAGTATCACATAAGAGGTGTCGGGATTAGGTTCCCGGTTGCTAGAGTTCTCCTTTATATAGATTTCAAATCAGGGTCTGCAATCTAAGTTACCTTGGTAACGAAGCATTCAATATTCACCGTTAGATGAAAACCTGATTAGATTCAAGCTAATATCTTTCAACCGTTAGATCGTACTTATCTTGTTATACACAAATTAAATGTACCTTCATTTAGGTTTGGGTAACCGTACCTAAACGTGTACACCTAGTTGGTTCAACAACAGTTAACCAATAGTTAGCCATATGAACACTTTCATATTAACCTTATTCATCTTCACCATAACTAGTTCAAATGACTCAAATGAACTAGTTACAGAGTTGTTCAATTGGTTAGATCTCATAGTAGTATACAAGACACAATCGAAGCAAAATCAATTTTGATTCACTCGAATCAATTCATGAACATTATAGCCACGGTTTGCAAAGATTGCATTCCTTATTATATAAATGTTTTAGTTCATGAACAAACCGATCTTAGAAAGTAACCTGCTTAGGTACGCAAATGGGTACGCATACTTAAGTGACCGGATTGAGTTTGTTTTTACTTCCAAACTCATGCAGAAATTCACGGACGTGAAACTTCTGCCAGTATGCATACGGGTACGCATACTTACCTGGATTTCCAACAACCGCCAGTACGCGTACGGGTACGCATACTTTAGGTTCCCGGTTTTGGACTTTTACACAAATGTGAGAACACACTATGTTTATATCCAAACATGGTTACTTGTTCTAAACTCTCATTTCAATCATTGAAACTTTCTTAGAGGATGTAAAAATAGTTGTTATCCACAAACTATTTTCATCAAAGCAATTTTCAAGTTATTGAAATAATCAACATGACTTTCGTCACGAGGAAAGATGAACTTTGCCAAAGAGAAAGCTTACCAACACATATTTCGAGAAATAGATAAGCGAGATAAACTCGGCTCGAAATAGCAAATGTGTATAATCGAAGTCTATATAGTAATACGACTTTTGTCTCAAAATAGGAGATAGAATAGATAGACTTTTGAGTGATAGATAAGTTCAAGTCTCCACATACCTCTTTGTTGATGAAGTTCCACAAGTTACCTTGAGTAGTTCTTCGTCTTCATTCGATGAACGTCGTGGAGTCTAAATCTCAACTGCACTTACTATCCTAATCCAAGACTTAACTATAAGTAGACTAGAAATCAAGACTTATAGTTTTGGCAACTAAACTTGACAAACAAGATTGAGATAGAAACGCTTGCGAGTTCGACCGAGCAATGCTCTAACAATCTCCCCCTTTGTCAATTTTAGTGACAAAACTATCAATACATATGGAATACCAAATAAATAAACTTTGTAGCTTCTCATCCAAATGATCTCCTTGGTTCTTCAACATTACTCGAAATCTTCGTCACTTCCAAGTACTCCAATGATTCTAATTTTTTTCAATTTCGCATCATTGTTGTTGAAGATCCGTAGCTATAACAATGAGAAAACAGTAGCTCTCAATCATTGTTATATAGTGTCATAGTATTATTACACAGCATCAAAGTTCAATTGTATCACAACTTCGACAACAATACTATGGTGATATGTATTACTCCCCTTAGTCAATACTCCATCTCACATGAACCCACACCCCACACACATAATGATCCGAAAACAATATGTATTTGTAGTGTGAACTACATATTAATTCTCCCCCTTTTTGTCAATAAAATTGGCAAAGGTACGAAAATTAGTGGGATCCTAATGAAATTTCCATAGAGACACTTCATGACCAAAAGAGAAGCACATATCAACTTTTTTAGATGCAATCATATAGCCGAAACTAAATGCATTCATCAAGGAGTTTATAAAGATACAAGATAACCCCTATAATATTCCACAGACGCACTCCCCACAAAGATTTGGCAATTAAGCACAAGTTCAAATAAGAATTCTCTCCCATAAAATGTCATTCCCAAGAGAACAACAAGAGCGACCTTACTTTCACAAGAAAGGAAGGATTTCTTTGGACATTAACAAATCACATGAAACATGAATTTGTATCCAAAAATCTCAATTAAATTAACCACAAGAGAACCCATGATTAATTTAATCGGAAATGCTCACATAAGAGAACTTACGGAGCCGCACAGTATTTATATAAAGATATGGATCAGGGAAGACCAATACTGAAGAATAAACAAAGATTCATTCTATTTTTCATCACTATTTGCACAATGACATACAATAGACTTAATCTTTGTAAACAAAAGTTCATCCTTTCTTCCATCAATATTTGCATAATGATATAAAAGGCTTAACTTTTGCTTGTCAAAAGCTCATTTCAATCTTTTATCAATACTTGCATACTGACATATGAATGACTTAACTTTTGACCACGTATGGGACAATCATAGTTCACAGACGCAAACACACATATCCCATAACAAGTTTCAATATATAAAACCATAAAGATTAATACTGAAAAATCATCTTCCAAATAAACTTTAGAATTTAAATAAATAAATCTAAAAACATTGCAAGATGAAGATCGTTTGACATAGCTATGTGTACTCACAATAATGGCTATTCCAAACCCTAGTTATCCTTCTTAAAACACAAGAATAAATTCTCATAAGAAGTTTCCTAGACAATTATTCAATCAAGAGCAAGTTATCATTTCACTTACTTTGAAGACTCTTCTCGTACTCCCTATAATCATCAAGCTCATCTTCGATTAAATCAATTCTGGATTCGAGATTATCCATCTTGTCTTCAAGTCTTTTGGTTGAAGATTCGAGTTCACTCTTCAAAGCACGTACTTGTTCCAAGACAAGGTTCATAGTTAATGAGAGTTTCTCAAAATGAGAGACAAGAGGAGTCACGTCAGAGGAGGAATCACGTTTGTCATGACTCATCTCATTATCAGAAGAATCGAAACGAACTTTCTTAGAAGGAAAGAGAACAGTCCAGACATTATCTTCTTTACTAGAAAGACTTGATGAGGACATGACAGCAACGATAAATGAAATGCTCTTTCTGAGAAGAGAAATCTTCAACTTAAAAGGAAGAAGATAAGGGATAGATTTCCAAAATGACCTTTGATAAAAATCGTAAAAGAATTTTGGATATCCCAAAAGATTAGGAAAACTGTTTATGTAGAGGAACGATTCTTAGCAAAAAATCGAAACTAGAACACAGGAAGAGGAACTAAAAACAAGATAGGAGATAAACAACCAAAAATTTTCTTTAATACCCTCTTGAAGATCATGGTTCTTGCTCAAGGGAAAAACAAGAACAATCTTAGATCCTGTTACAATTTGTAACAATCACCCTCCAATACATGATCGGGTGGTATCTTATGAGAGGATGAAAATTTCATAATCCCTTGTTTCCTATTTCTCTTTACGGATGGAAAAACTAGAGTAAAATTCTTCCTTTCCTGTATAGTTCTGAATACCCTTTTTTATCGATTTTTGCAAACTATGAGTGGTTCTGAAAAATCTCTTTTGAAAAGACTTTCTTAGGAGATTTTCTTTTCTTCTTTTGACAAGGTAAATCAGAAGATAATTTTTTAAGAACCTTTGAGGACATGGTTTCTGGATCATCCTGCTTTTTATACAAGACAGACAAATAATTTGTTATGTCATTGTATTCTACTATGTCATCCTCATTACAAGGATATAACATCTTTTCAGGAGTAATATGCTGATTAAAAGAGTTTATCGAAGATACTCGATTTTTCTTCTTAGAATCACAATTGCGAAGAGTAGCAATTTCCTGTTTTAATTCATTCAGTTGGCATTCCATATTTTTAATCCTTTTAATCCAAGATTCCTTCTCTAGTTGATATATGTTTTCTGGAGAAGTAGGATCATTTATCATGGAATCATCAGAAATGTTAGAAGAACAGGTGTGAATATCGGAAAAGTAGTTGAGAGAACTTTCGCAGAGACCTTCCTCAGGACAGTAGTCAAGAGTAGCCATCCATGCTTTTGTTAACTCACTAACCTTCCTATCAGGATTATCAGAATAGACATGAACACACTTATAGCACTTGGAACAAGTTCTATTATCATAGTTTTTTTGAACTTTTTTATCCTTTCCATTGATCGAAAACAATTTCATTTGAGACTTTATTAAAGCAATTCTTTAATTGTTGTATAAACAGTGAAAGAGTTGAATTAAAGCAATTCTCATCCTTTGTAACAATCAACTTAGAACGTCGAGATTTTTTATCAGATGTAGCAACAGGGTTGCACGACATGTGACGTATTTCTCTTTGTTTTAGCTCAAGATAAAAAATCTTTAGTTTTCCCACAAGAGTATTTCTGGAAAGCACATCAAGGTTATTTCCTTCAACGATGGCGTGTTTCTTAGAATCGTATCTAGATGGCAGAGATCTGAGAATTTTCATCACAATGTCCTTTTCAGGAATAGTCTTACCCAATGAAAAAGATGCATTAACAATTTCAAACACTTTGTGATTAAAATCATCAAATGAATCTTCACTGCCATACGAAGGTTTTCCCAATCAGAATTTAGGTTTTGAAGCCTAGCTTTTCTTTCACGGGTATTCCCTTTAAATACGGTTTCTAAGATATCCCAAGATTCTTTAGACCGAGTGCATGTATTCACATGGTGTTGAAGAACTGGGGTAATGGCATGGATGATTGCATTCAATCCGTCAGAATTTTGCTTCGCAGCAAGAATCTCGGCAGCATCATAATCACCAATATCCTTTGGAACAGTTACAGTGCCTATTGTAACAACCGGAGGACTATAGATATTAAAAACGTAAACCCATGATTGAAAATCACGTGCTTGAAGAAAGGCACGCATCGCAATTTTCCACCAAAGGTAATTCGAGCCATCAAAGACTGGTGGTACGTTTATTGAGATAGCACTTCTATCCATAGAGTCAGATCGCTACAAACACCGACTTTTGAGGTCTTAAACGTGTTTGCCTGCTCTGATACCAATTGAAAAAGCGGGGGTCTAACAACCTCACCCAATATTTCGCTTAGCAATCTGTATGGACTAACTCCAATATACTTTCAAGAGAATCAACTAGATAGTCAGACTCAATCTTAAGAAAAAGTATATCAAAGAGTTATATCTCAATTTCTCGATTCAATCTGCAATCAAACAAATAGGAATTTGCGAGCCTGATTGAATACAAGAGAAATAACTTGAACGGTACCAAAGACCAATGTTCAAGGATCAATCAATTTCAATCAACAACAAAAGGTTGGATTTACCAATTGATCGATTCAACGCACAACCTGTGATATTTTAATTATATAACAAAATATAATGCGGAAAAGAAATAACACAGACACCAGAATTTTGTTAACGAGGAAACAGCAAATGCAGAAAAACCCCGGGACCTAGTCCAGATTTGAACACCACACTGTATTAAGCCGCTACAGACACTAGCCTACTACAAGTTAACTTCGGACTGGAATGTAGTTGAACATTAATCAATATCAAACTCATTCAAGGTACAGTCGTGTTCCTTATGTCTCTGATCCCAGCTGGATACTACGCACTTGATTCCCTTAGCTGATATCACCCACAACTAAGATTTGCTACGACCCAAAGTCGAAGACTTGATAAACAAATCTGTATCACACAGAAAAGTCTATTGAATAGATAAATCTATCTCCCACATATATACCTATGAGTTTTTGTTCCGTCTTTTGATAAGTCAAAGTGAACAAGAACCAGTTGATAACCCGGACTTATATTCCCGAAGAAAAACCTAGTATTATCAATCACTTCACAATAATCTTAATCGATTAACGAAAAAAGATATTATGAAATCACAAACGATGAGACGAAGGTGTTTTGTGACTACTTTTCTATCTTGCATATCGGAGATATAAATCTCAAGCCAATCTTACGGTTGTACTCAAACACGATAGAAAACAACAAGATCAGATCAAGCAACTACATAGAAAATAGTTGGGTCTGGCTTCACAATCCCAATGAAGTCTTCAAGTCGTTAACCTACAGGGTTTCGTGAAAAACCTAAGGTTAAAGGAGAATTGACTCTAGCTCATCCAACTAATATCACACAAGAGGTGTCGGGATTAGGTTTCCCAGTTGCTATAGTTCTCCTTTATATAGATTTCAAATCAGGGTTTGCAATCTAAGTTACCTTGGTAACAAAGCATTCAATATCCACCGTTAGATGAAAACCTGATTAGACTCAAGCTAATATCTTTCAACTGTTAGATCGAACTTAGCTTGTTATACACAAATGAAATGTACCTTCATTTAGGTTTGGGTAACCGTACCTAAACGTGTACACCTAGTTGGTTTAACAACAGTTAACCAATGGTTAGCCATATGAGCACTTTCACATCAACCTTATTCATCTTCACCATAACTAGTTCAAATGACTCAAATGAACTAGTTAGAGAGTTGTTCAATTTCTTAGATATCATAGTAGTATACAAGACACAATCGAAGCAAAATCGATTTTGATTCACTCGAATAAATTCATGAACATTATAGCCACGGTTTTCAAAGATTGCATTCCTTATTATATAAATGTTTTAGTTCATGAACAAACCAATTTCAGAAAGTAACCTGCTTAGGTATGCAAGCATACTTAAGTGACCGGATTGAGTTTGTTTTTACTTCCAAACTCCAGCAGAAATTCACGGATGTGAAACTTCCGCCAGTATGCGTATGGGTACGCATACTTACCCGGATTTCCAACAACCGCCGGTACGCGTACGGGTACGCATTCTTTAGGTTCCCGGTTTTGATCTTTTACACAAATGTGAGAACACACTATGTTTATATCCAAACATGGTTACTTGTTCTAAACTCTCATTTTAATCATTGAAACTTTCTTAGAGGATGTTAAAATAGTTGTTATCCACAAACTATTTTCATCAAAGCAATTTTCAAGTTATTGAAATAATCAACATGACTTTCGTCACGAGTAAAGATGAACTTGGCCAAAGCGAAAGCTTACCGACACATATTTCGAGAAATAGATAAGCGAGATAAACTCGGCTCGAAATGACAAATGTGTATAATCGAAGTCTATATAGTAATACGACTTTTTTCTCAAAATAGGAGATAGAATAGATAGACTTTTGAGTGATAGATAAGTTCAAGTTTCCACATACCTCTTTGTTGATGAAGTTCCACAAGTTCCCTTGAGTAGTTCTTCGTCTTCATTCGATGAACGTCGTGGAGGCTAAAGCTCAACTACACTTACTATCCTAATCCGAGACTTAGCTATAAGTAGACTAGAAATCAAGATTTATAGTTTTGGCAACTAAACTTGACAAACAAGCTTGAGATAGGAACGCTTGCGAGTTTGACCGAGCAATGCTCTAACAAGTACAAAGGTTCTTCTGTTTAATCATTTACTATTATATTCACTGTACACATATTCTAGACTTTCAGTACTTGAATTTTATTGATCAACTTTATAAATATTCGCTAGAATGAGAATTACCAAGCACATTCATATCTGCTCTCAGATGAGCCATATGTATTCATAATAGTTCCAATATATAATATTTACAATGAATACAACTACAACCAAGTTTGTTACACAACACAGTGCTAGTAACTCTGCTACAGAGCACCAATGCAAGCACAACTTGTGCAAGTGGCAAAATGTAGATGGCCAAGTACTAACACTAGCACCATGGCCTGGTACAAGTTCCCATGGCATTTTCCTTGTGCTAACGGCCATTGGCCAGCAACATCATCTTGTCGCGCTGGGTATTACCAGAACCAGATACGGATCCCACGACGCTTGCTATTACCAGCGACAACTACAATTTCCAAGTCAGCATCATATCTCCTACCGATGGTGCCTTCAATACCAGTAGCAACACTTCCCTGCATTGGCGGTACCCAACACTATACTAACTAATTTCTCACGCATTTGCATCAGCATTACTCCTACTCAGTGCTATGTTGTCCCGTCGCTGGTGCTTGCTAGGACCGACACTACCCTGCACCATCAAGCATGTATTCTTTGATGCATCATTGGAATAACACCAAGCTTATCGCATCTTTTTTGTTTCTAAGTGGGAATCTCTTGATGCTTTGATTACTCGCTCGATGCCCTGAGTTACAAATATTCTAAGAGTGAGCCCTCTCAGCTAAGATCACCCAAAACACCATCATTGGCAATTCATATTACTGCGTACCCAACATACTCAAATAGTTTGCATCACTAAAGATCATCGCTCACACCTTGTTTCTTAAAGCTTATCGCGCATAACTCACTACTTAGAGCTCATTGCTCACATCCTACTGCTTAGAGCTTATCGTTCACAACCTATCTCTTGGAGCTCAATGCTCATCAGAACTTGTTACCTAATGTATTTTTCTCATACTAATATCATCAGAATCAAAACTGGTCAGTCCACTTAATTAAGTAGTGAACTGAGCATCTTTCCTCACTAATTAAGTAAGACACTCTTACAACTTAGCCAATAATAGTAGCAATACTTAAGTTATACTATTACAATAAGATTTTGGTTTTACGGTATACAACAAGTGCATTATAGCAATCACTCACGATGGAAAAGTAAATAAATCGTGTGGATGACTGAAGGAGTGAACATAGTAGTGAGCATGCAACTGGAGTTTGTGACCTCGCCACTTTCTCCACGGTCCCCACTCTTCCATCCTTCCATAACTTCCACTACTTACAAGATCATCGACGATTAATCGAAGAAGACAATGTTGAAAGGAAAAAGAAGAGAAGCAAAAAAAAAAAAAAAATCTCCCCAAACCCTATTGTGCGGCTAGGTAAAGGAAGGAGGGGTCTGATTTTGGTTTTTTGTTAATAGATTAGGATAAGGTTAAATTTAAATTTTGGTGGTTATTAGTTTAGTTTTAATTTTAATTAGGGTTAAGGAAAATTAGTAATGTCTACATTTTAGGACATCCCTTATAATTATAGGGTATATGGCCTTATAAAACAATGGTGCCCAAAAAAAAGGTTGGTCCCCTACAAATCATTATACTTTAAGGGAAGTTGAAATTTAGGACCAACAAGTACTAGGCTTGAGAGTGTTGGAATAGAAACTCCAAAGCCCAATAACTTTGGTACTCTCATCAAAGCTAGGGGTGTGCAAAAAGTCCGGAACCGCGGATTTCACCCGTATTCGTCTGCAAAATTACGGGTGAAACCCAATCCGAAAGATCTATGGACCGGTCATGGGTGGGATTCTCAAATCCGCACTTTTAGCGGTTTGGTTGCGGTTGGATATTGAAATCCGCTGATTCACCCGCACCGTAGCATAGCTCATAAAAAAGGAGAAGATAATGAAAAAGGAAGATAAGTTATGAGATTGACGAAGAAAAGTTGGAATTTTATGATTTTATAAAGCAGAAATGATGATTGTAAAGATGGCATCGAGTACTAGTAGTAGAAATGACTAATGATTTCATCAACTCAAATATGATTAGTTTTGATCTCTAGTTTATGTAGCCAACTTGGTTCAATTTGTAGAGAAGTAGAATAGAAAGAACAGTGAGTGGCTTAAATCTAAAACTTGGTTAGCTATCCTGGAGCTAGTGGGGAATTTATTTAGTGGGAAATGGATAAATACCCTTATTATCCATGGGCCTTCACAAATGTCCTTGTCCACTATATTAATACCCCTGGTCCAAAAAAAGAAAGAAGGAAATTCAATTAATTATGCTTCCTTTAATACCCCTCTTAGAATTTTATTTTTTAGATCCGGGAGAAACGATCTCTCTTCTCGTTTTTATTTTTCGGCATCACCACTACCCCCTCTGCCATTACCGTCTCCTTTCCACCGCCACCGCCACCGCCACCATCCTCATCTTTTCTACCAGCCTACCACCACCACCATCTCTATCCCCACCACCGCAACCATCTCCATCTCCACTATCAACAACATTTAAAATTATGAAGAGAAATATTTTATTCGTTGGAAATCAATCTCAGATTCAGAAATAAAGCTTGATAATCAGCATCATCAGTTTATATTCTTCTTCTTCTTACAACATTTTAGAAATGAAAAATCATAATCATCAGCAACAATTCATCTTCTACTTTTTCCTCATCTTCTTCTTTTCTTATTATCGGCGATTTGAATGTCAGCTAAATATTTAGGTAATCCATAGATTTGATTTTTTAGGTTTCGTTCGCGAGTAACTTTGAGTTGAAACAGAGAACCAATATCAAAGGAATTCCAGGATTTGAGCGGTGGATCAGGTTTGTTTCGACACCCTAGAAATCTTCAATCTTCATTTCCTGTATTTTCACATTATTTGAATTTGGATGTGTTTATATTATGTAACTCAGTTAGTAAAGATTTTAGTGATGTTACAAATTGTTGCATTTCAATTATAGTAGTACGTATCATTGTTTGATTAAATTCAGTGGTGGTGGCGGTGTGTTGGTAGTGGTTTTGGTGCTAATAAATTCAGCGGTGTTGGTGATCTGTTGGGGTTGGTGGTAGTGAGTGATGAACTGGTGTTGTATTGGTGATGCTGTTGGGTTGGTGGTAGTAATACTTGGATAGCTTACAACACCAGCACAACCATCTACAATCTGATAAATCTGAAGGAAAATGTCTAGTTGGTGGTGGAGAGGTTTCATTTTTGCATTTTTGCAAGGTACTTTCTTTTAATTTTATGTCAATGGTTGAGGTTTATTATCCAATTTGAAGTAGTCGCCTTCTAATGCCTGGTCATATCCCCTTCATTAATGTCAGTTGTATACGACTTTCTGACATTTCTTTTCCTTTTTTTTTTGTTTTCAATTTAATGTTTGCAGAAAAGAATATCCCATCATAATTGTTTGATAGGAAAGCTCCTGATCAACTATTGTTCCTGTAAACCATCGAGCTATCGAGCTCATACTCTTATAAAACATTTTTTTTTAATTGTAGTCATTTATGGGCACTACATACACACTAATCATGTTTATACTTCTCTTTATGCTGCATGTAACTTGTTTGTTGGGGCGAAGTAATGTTGATATCCACTTTTTAAGCCAGAACCTTAAAAACCATACGGAGACCAATAGATGGGTTTGAATTAGTTTCATAAGTATTCCTGAGCTGTGTTGCCTTGGGTAGTGCTCGTCCGACTTGTGACACCATAATATTTGGAACGAAAGAGGTGAAAGGTCACCTTCCTACTAGAGGTCGGTCATCAGGTAAATATCAAAATATAGTTTGCTCTCTTGCATCCGTCAGTACTATTGTAACATATTTATTTCGTCTGGTAATATCAAAATATAGTCTGCTCTCTTGCATCTGTCAGTACTATTGTAGCATATCTATTACAAGTCCTAGACCGTGAAATTGCAATGCTCGTTACTACTTCATTCATTGGCAGTATTAGGTTTCTTTATTCTCTCTTGGTGCATTTGTTGATTCAGTCATTACATTTGTTAGAATAGTGTGAGATTGAACTGCAAACACATTGAAGTAGCTATAGACGAACTTGTGGTGTAATGGTATCACAACTGACTCCATGTCAGAAGATGCGTGTCCGATTCACGTCGGGTTCACTAATTTTAGTACATCAATTATCTGGGATCAACTTTGGTTGTTAACACTAGATTTTGGAATCAACTTTGGTTGTTAACACTAGATTTTGGAATCAACTTTGGTTGTTGACACCATATTTTGGGATCAACTTTGGTTGTTGATACCATAAATAATCTGAACATTTTTTGAATTTTGAATTTTGTGGATCAACTTCGGTTGTTGACACTATATTATGTATTTATTTTATTTTCTGATTTTTGTTTCGGGGATCAACTTAGGTTGTTGACACCATATTATGAGATCTATTTCGGTTGTTGACACCATGCTATTATTATTTTATTTTTTTTCTGATTTTTGTTTGTGGGATCAACTTCGGTTATTGACACATATTATTTATTTAGTTATTTTAATTTTTTGATTTTTGTTTTTTGTTCTGGGGATCAACTTCGGTTGTTGACACCATTTTTTTCTTCTTATTTTCTGATTTTTGGGGATCAACTTTGGTTGTTGACACTGCCGGCGACGGACTGGCGGTGGTGCTGACGGCGACGGCGGTGGTGACGGTGGCGGACCTGCGGTGAAAGTGGTGGTGTTCCAGTGGTGGTTGTGGTGTCCCGGTGGTGTAGTGGCGGTGGCGGTTAGTAGGTGGTGTTCGTTGAGCGGTGTTAGTGGAATGTGAATGTTGGTGGTGGTGGTGGTGGATATGTGGCGGTGCTAATGGTGGTGGTGCAGCCGTGAAGTGGTAGAGAAAGAAATTTGTTGTATTTTGGAATATAGAAAATTATTATATGAACGAGGGTATTGAGATAAATTTTTTGTAAATGGATAAGCCTTTTAAATAATATAGGTATATTTATTGTTGTATAAGGGTATATATGTTGGATGTCAAAACTAGGGGTATATAATTAATATACCCGTTAGTTATGCAGTCATTGCAGTGGGTCTTACCGCCACCTCAACCATCTTGTTTGGCTATGGTCATGTCATATCGTCATCAGAAGGGGTATGAGAAGTTGGGAACCTTGAATCACTGATTTTCTAATCTGAACGTTGGGGTAAAAGTGAAAACACCACTGAACTAATCAAAAATACCGGGAGTACGGAACATTTTATTAGTATAGACTTTGATTATTCAATTTTTTTTTTACTAAATTCGTGGTTAATCCGCATCCGGTCCGTATCATCCGTTGATTCGCGGATGTCAAATCCGCGGGTGATTGGGCCGGATACGGTTGGATTTTCTAAATCCACAACTTTGACGGATTGGACGCGGGTGACCCCTAATCCGCATCCGTCCGTCCGTTGCACACCCCTAATCAAAGCATACCCCGGAATGACTGATGCTACAATGGGTGCACACAAGCTGAAGTGAGTATGGTCTAACAATGACCACTTCGTGTTGTTAGAATCGTGGGCGACACCACTAGCACTGAGAAGGAAAGTACTTCCGCAAATAGATCTTTTATTTTAAGCATTTCCCGTTCCCAAATAGGTTATCAGATACCGTATGTGCATCAAAGTTACCAAGCTGTTTATCTATTCTATTATATAAAGCCAACTATCCTTAGTTGAAGCTGCAAATTTTTGTATCCATTTTAACCTTGCTTTAAAATTCAACACACATTTTGTATAATTTAATAGGGGCATAACAGTAATTAAATTAGTAAATTATTTTCATTGTTATTTTTCCCTGTGCATACATTTATAATAGGGGCATAATAGTAAGTTAAGTTATTTGGTCGGGTGAGTCGGGGAAACAAGTTCTCCTCCGCTCTCTTTAGTTAATGGCTCTGCAATTCAATCGGTTGATCTCCAAATATCACCCGCAAAACCAACAAAAATTAGTACCTATTGACTTCAATTGTTTAAATCAAACACTGCATTAAAAAAACAAAACAATTTCACTGCAAATATGTGATTGTTGGGGGTACTTATTCGACTATGAGAAGATGATGATGATGATGATGTTGTGATTCAAGGAATCACTGTCGTTGCCGTGGAAGGAAAACTAGAAGGAGTAGATGAAGATATTGATTTTGGGGTGGGGTGGGATGATGCAGGTGTTGTAGGTAGTGGAAACGGCCAGCCGCAGCGAGAATGGAGAAGAAATTGTTTTGGGTTTATACCTAGCTAGGATGAGTTGCTAAGATCAACGGGTAAATAATTTTATAAGACGATGGCTAGGATTAAATTGAGAATATGGGTCTGTTTTGAATGAGGTCGGCACGGTCAGGAATAACAGCACGAGTAAAAGCGTGTGCCGGCCATTCTTGTGATAACAAAAAGAAAAACAACCCCTAAAATAGATGAGCCATCCGAAAACAAAAAAGTATGGATTCCAACATCTATTAGCTGCTTATGGGCAAACAACTTCAGAATTAGCATGAGCATCTCATCAATGGATGTTGATACCAGCCAACTCCTACATAAGAATTGATTCTGGTGGTAAAACTAGTACTACTATTGGGTTGGTTTGTGATGAAGACCCCAAACGGAGACTAAAACAAGTAGCTTTCACTTAAATAATGAACTGAGACTAAATAAAAGTTAAAAATCCACAAGCTGATATAAGTTGACCACTTTTAATTAGCTAGTCAAGTCACTTTCCTTCTAGATGTGCTTCCCACTAATGATGTAGAACATAAGTTTGAACAAGAAAAGTTTGTTAAATTCCATGTTATTAATAAATGCGCTCTCTGGTATCATTAAATGAAGATTTTGTAAAATTCACTCATTGCGTTGCTAGAGGATAAAGATTCTGATCTAGTGGCTTAAAAAACATCAAGGGAGCGCGCGACTAATGGCGTTTCAACTAGTACTCCATCCAGTGGGGCGATATATCTATATTCTGTATTTAGCATTGATGATTTTTTTTTTCTTTTTTTCTTGGGAAGTCTTTGCGGGTAAACACAGGTACCACAAAGTTTGCAAGGCTCATGCCCACACGCCCATTAGTACAAATAAGATAAAGTTCATTTTAAGTTAATCACTTTTAGGTGGAAAAATTGTTGGTTAAGTGCATTGTAAGAAGCCAAACATATCTAATACTCCATAGACGTACAAACAAATTAAGTGGCGGCATTGGCTAGCCAACCTTGTGCATGATATATGCAACCGAAACAAAGACAGTATTGCCTGTTGGCCTATGTGGATAGATAGATAAAGTAAATAGCTCCACTAAAAACACATAGTATTCACACTGTAAAGATAAAGACGTGTAAAAATTTTGTACGTCTGGCTACTTCAACTCTCAAAAGGCGATTACAAGCATAGCTAAGCCAACATAGCATGAAACAAGACCGTCTTTACAGGACAGTTGTTAGGTTACGGTGCAGCTGTGCAGATTTTGAGTTGCATGTGACTTTCCGGGACATAACGGGTAATTTAGGCACAAGGTGCATTTTGGCCATGAGTGTCAAATGAAATGAGAACTAACTAATAGTCCCACATGGATGAGTTCGCAGTGCTAATACCAAAATGAGAGTGATAAATAAGGATGGAAAATGCTCAAGCAAAGTCATGATCCTGCAGGCAGATAATGGGAAGTGATGAGTGGTCAAAACTAAAATGTTGGAAAATCTAATTCCAGATATTAAGATTCAAACTTATTTTTGAGCGGAGTCAAACACTAAAATGTTGGGTTGAACTTGATCGGCTAGCATGGTGATAGCTTTATGAGATTCATATTTTTATCGGCTGTTTTGAGTTGGATTTGAGATTTTGGGTTTTTATCGGCTGTTTTGGGTGGATGATTTTTTTAAGTTCTCTTGACTCTTTTTTCTTTGTCCTCTTCATTAGGTGATTGATTCCTTATTCGGTCTCCTTTTTTTGTGTTAGTTGTATTTATTGGGTTGAAGTACCTCTTTTTCAATGAATCTTTTCCTATTGTCCGATCAAAAAAAAAAAAACTTTGACTCAATGGATTAGAAAACTGTTTTCTTCTCCTCCCATCAACACAAACTTTTGAGCTACAGCAGTGGCTTATAACCGGCCACAACTTTTGAATGAAAAACATTGCCGGTGGTCAAGAGGGTCTAGCCGGATTGTTTACTATCTTATGATTACGATGGTAGTACCCACTGGGCTGGAGGACAAACACAAAGCTACGAACCTAATTATCCATTTATTTATTATCCAAGTCCAATATTTATTAATTAAATAGGGTTTGAGAAAGCAACTCTGGCCTCTGGGACTGTCCCAGGAGAAGAAGACGATGGATGAGTTGAGTAATGATGCTCTTTCGCTTCCTCAACTTCCATGTGACTGCATAATAAACAACGTACTCACAAGGGTTCCCGGTAAAAGTTTGGCTCGATTCAGGTGCGTATGCAAACAATGGAATGATTTATTCAATGATACTTTCTTCATTAATCTTCACAGAAATCAACAAGACGTAGGGAATCTCGTATGGTGTAAAAAACATACCGATCAGAATGGAACAGAAGATACATATAGTCTTGTTTGTTTTGATATCCGTAAGAAGGAAGAATGGATTATTCCATTCCGACCACCACAACATCTTGATATAAACAATAGCTTTATTCAGATTCAATCACATGGTGAATTTCTTTTACTAATAAGCATTGCAAAACAGAAGTGTGCGTGGCAGTACTCCCTTTATAACCCTATTACTAAAGGTTCAATACCTCTAGTTGCGCGTTACCGCGGCGGTCCTATTTGTTTAGCATATGACTCGACCACTTCAAAATATAAGCTGGTACATCCAGGTATATATCCGCACCACACTGGTTCATCCTATTGCTTTGTTTTCGATGATCATCGTAAAGAGTGGACACCTGTTTACATGCCTTTCCGTGTGGCAATGGTTTCCTTCGCCCAAGGAACTCGGTATGAAAGAACAACTAGCTATGTTTTCTCAAACCCTGATATGCATTGGATAGGTTGCGCTCAATTAACACAAGGACAGATACTTAAAGGACAAATAATTAGTTTTGATGTGCGCACTGAGATTTCTCTACAATAGATTTTCCAAGTGAGGTAATAGATTTATGTGGTAATCATCTACTAGAGATTGTTCATCAATTGGATTTGGGGCCTTTAAAATATCAGTGGAAGCTATGGTATTTGAAGAGAAATTGTGATGAAGATAACAAATGGGTGGAGAAAGGCATTATCGATTTGTCGGACGCAGAGAGACTGTTGAAAGGTGCATTATTCAATGAGCCTTTCTTAATCCTTACAGATTCTACATTCAAAGTCTTTGTCAAGTCTGTTAAATGGGGCCACACTAAGCAATATGTTTGCTCTTATGGTATGGACTTAAAACAGTGGGAATTAGTCTACGAGAATAATGCTTTCATAAGTTATTGGAATGCCAACCGCAGTGTTCTTGAGATACAGAGTGTAGAGTCACAATATCTACACGCCAACAATTAAGAACCACATGAGATCACCTACTACATTGGGATTCTTCTGTTTTAGAGTGAATTATTTTTGTTTGGAGAATTGGTGTCTGCAACCAACAATTACACAAAAGATTAGGCCTTTGTGTTTCTTTTTTGTTTCATAGATTGTGTTTACCAGAAATGCATGGTGTTTTTGAGTGATGATGATATACGCTTGTTAAATACAGTACTTTAGATTTTAATGTTCACATTCTAAGATGAATACTGAACATGTCTAGCTACTTATACCTTATAAACGGAGTATTCTTATAGAGGATTTATGCCCAACTTACCAAGAGTATCACGTATGGTTCCCCTTTTCAGATGGGTGTCTGGTATTAGTATACTGGAGCCATGTGGGTTTATGTAGCTGTTACTGTTTGTTTGATGTTTTAGAAGAAAATATCAGAAAGTGTGTTCCTAGAATTTGATTAGTACTCAATTCCTCGGAAAAAGACTGTAGTTGCTCTGGAGTCTGAGTTGGACTCAAGGGTTTAGAGAAGCATATCTTCTCCTCTTTGTGCTACGGCATTGTGGCTGATGACCGGAGTCACCGGACATTTAAGCAAATGTCTCCACACAATTAATGAAATTGAAATGGTTATCCTGCATCAAAGTGAGACAACAAAAATTCTTCCCGATTACAGTTACAAGGTTCTTTGACCAAGAAAAAAAACTCCCAATGACTAACTAACAAACAACACTATTGTCTTACCAGAGCAGGCCAGACTTGCAGTGCGCATGCTGTGTGTTCAATACACACTTATTCAGTCCGTGCTGCAATCATTCAAACAACTAAGAATCCAACCAGTTGAGCTCATGAAATCTTTTAACAAACAAAATGATGCCCTCACGCAGGACTGAACTGCGGACCTTCAATGATGCCCTCACGCAGGACTGAACTGCGGACCTTCAATGATGCCCTTTATAACAAAAAAGACGATGCCCTCAAAAAAAAAAAAAAGATGCCGGATGGAACATGCGGACCTTTAGGATTGTAGGGGCGAAATATCACACACAAAAAAATCCACAGCTTCGCCTTAGCTAAGACAATCACCAACACGAAGAAGAAAGAAATTAGGCGAAGAGCAGTTACGCAATAAAGATAAAGAAGCACGAAGAGCCACCACACGACAAGCACTACGTGACATTTATCAAGAGAACACGAAGTGGTAACGCGAGAGACAGCGACACCTCCCCAAAGCCTGGCGAATAAGACAAACTGAAATGAGATCAGCTAACAGAGATCTTGCATGTGATCCTCAATTGTCTTCTACTGATGTATTCACCTATATAAGGATTCAAATGATAAAGAGAGAGATAGGTTGTGATAGAATTCAGTAAAGTAAGAAAGAGTTTAGAGCTATTCTTAGAGAGAAAGGAAGCCATTAGAGCTTAGTATTATATCATCTTCTCCATTGTTATGTACCAAACATCCTTGTGATCATTGTAAGGGCAGCATACATTCAATATAAAGCTTTTGAGAAGATCATACTAGTGTCAAGTGGTGTATAATCTCATTAATGTTTAAGTTGATTCTCATGACTTAGGCTTTGTGTTATTATCATCTCATTGGGTGTAGTTGTGGGATTTTCCGCAACTACATTTTGGCGCTAGAAACAGGGAGGATTATCCTCACCTACTAGCTAGTAGATAGGAATCACCATCTCTGAAAACAACTTGTTATTTCCAAAAAAAAATCCCTTCTTCAAAAGGTCAACACCATCATAAAATCCCGATAAACACACCACTGTTTAGTTGGAAAAGGTTCTGAACAGAGAATCACTCACCCTGATAAAAAAGCTTTGATAAGTTTCTCTCATAATACTTCCCCCAAACAACCAAAACAACAATCAAATCCCCATCAAGTTTCTTTTTTACCAACGCTTCTGATTAACAACATGGTGCGAACTGCATCAAGAGCAGGGCACGTTATTGCTACGTAGAGAAGCAACAGAATGGCAAGTAGGAGAGGAACCAGTGGCGAAACTGAAAATTCAGCTGCTGGAGAAAGATGAGGGTTAGAGCGACAGAATCGCAACCGCAGTCTACATTCTATCATAGAAATGGGTCAGCACAACAACGATGCCATCACTCAAAATCCAACACAACAAAACAATAATGAAGAGAGAGTTATATACGAAGAAGGTAGTGTGCACACGACTGATATTTAGACTATGGAAGACGAAGAACAGGCGACGCAAGGAAGAGGTGAGAATCCTGGTGACGAGGACAACCTGACCATCCAGCAATTAAGAGAGCGCCTTGCACGAGACAGGCGAATTGAAAGAGAACTGAGAAAAGGACTCGAGCGAAGTTTAGCAAGAGATGCAGAGTTGGAAGAAGAGCGAGCAAAATTGGCAAGACAAAATGCCTTGTTAACAGAAGAGAACAATCGGCTAAATGAAAATATGAAAGCGCGAACTCATACTGGGGAAACAGAAACTCAGACAAGTAGGAGTTCGTCAAGGAGGAGGAGAGGACGCCAGAGTGAAGAAAGGGAAGTGCAAAACAACCATGCCGAGTACGAACGAGAAGTACGCGAAAGAGAAAATGCATGCGATTTAGAAAGAAGGTTGCAGGACCGAAGAGAAAGGATAAGGAATCGAGAAAGGAGAGAAAACTCAGAACGAGAAACGCAGAGATACGATGGTAGAAGGGGAAGTAGCTCGGAACGCGAAAGCCAGAGATGCAGAAGAGAAACCAGTTTAGAGCGAGAAACCAGAAGGGCTTTGGAAAGAAGCTTGGTAGAACAAAGAGCATTAGAGGCAGTCATGCAAAGGGAAAGAGAACATACCAACGCGAACCAAACTATACTGCAGCAACTTGAAGAACTCAAGGCGGCAATGAAAAACAATAAAATGCGAGGGGGGAAAATGAAGTTTGCAGAAGCCATAAAAGAAGCTGAGAGATCGTCATTTTCGCGCGAGATATTACAAGCACCTATCCCCGTGAAATGTACTCTGCCAACGTTCTCCAGCATTTTTGACGGGACGGGGAATGCAATGCAACATATGAAAGCCTATAATCCCACGTTAATGCCATGGGCTCAGCATCAGGTGGTGTTGTGCAAATACTTTCCAGCCAGTCTGACTAGAGAAGCTTCACTATGGTTCGATAATTTATGCGAAGGATCAGTGACTTCATTTGCGCAATTGCAAAGGTTGTTCTTGGGAAATTACATAACCAGCAACCGAGCCAAAGCAGGAATTGAAAACGCGTTTAACTTGAAGAAAGCGCATGGAGAAAGTCTGCGAAGCCTGACCACGCAATGGAGAACCATGTGTAGCGAATCATCAGGGGAAGTATCGGAGCGACATCTGGTCCTCGCCTTCGTCAATACTTTTTACCCAACTGATCTCTTGTATGTGGAAATATTCCGACACAGAAATAAAATCGATATGCAAGAACTAAGAGAATATCAGGAGGAATTCATAGCATTAGAAGAAAAGCAGAGAGAAATGAACACCAGTATGACAGCCATCACAGCTACGAAAGGAGGAAGTGCGACACTCATGCCGCGAATAGCTAGTAATGTTGAAAGTACCCCAAATGTTGAACGAGGAAAGCAGGCGAAGGACAGTACTGCGAAAGAGGTAGCCCTTTCAAGCAAAGATGAGGAATGGTTTCGGAGAGAGTATGGGGATAGGCTTCATGCATACAACTTCCCAGCAAAGAGATATGACAACCAAGGAGGTCGATACAACAATGACCAAAGAACAGGATATAATGATAACCAAAGGTTTGAGCGAAGACCAAATTATCCACCGTTCGATGACATAAAACTTCTCGGACTAAACACCCCAATAGAAAAAATATGGGAAGCGGTCTTATTAACTGAAGATATACCCCTACCAGGGAACATAGGGCAAGAACCTCCACAAGGGGGAAGAGGTGGCGAGTTCTGCGCGTATCACCGATTCCATGGTCATGGCACCGCAGTATGAAGAAACGTGCGACGAATTTTGTTGGGATTAATTTAGAGAGGAAGATTGAACCAATTTCTGGATGCAGGCGAACTACCAAGGGCGCCGCCACAGCAGCAGCCGGCTATCATTCATCGCATTGAAATCGGACAGAATTCAAGGCAGATAAATTCAATCATTCACTCCACTTAAGATATCAACAACTTTCACGATAATGTCTTAAGCCGGGTATACAAAAGAGATCGAAATGGCGAGGAAATACACCTGGTAACCAAGATCCGTGCACTCGAAGAATGGCAGAAACAACCAATTTCCTTCACAACGGAGGACACGCCAGTAGGAGCGGGAATGCATTCTGACCCTCTAGTAGTCACCATAACTATGCAACCTCACTCAAAATAGGAAGAAAGTGAAGGTGAGAAGGGGCGACCGTGGACAATTAACAAAATCCTGATGGATACTGGAAGTTCGGTTGATATATTGTTCTACCACGTGTTCAGAACAATGGGATACAACGACTCAGACCTGATCCCATCCACATACACAATCTACGGATTCAATAGTGTTGCATCAAGACCAAAGGGCGAGATTACATTGGTCATTCCCGCAGGGACTCTAGAAACGATAATCACTTTCTGTGTAGTGAATGTAGAGTCGCCGTATAATGCTATCATCAGGAGGCCCTGGATTCATGGGGTGATGGGAGTCGCGTCAACTTTCCATAGACGAATTTGGTTCCCCATGTCGTCAGGAATTGGATAAATTCTAGGAGACTGCACCAGCGCGAAGAGTTGTAATGAAGCAGATGTAAAGCAGTACGAGGGAAAGGAAAAATTAAAAGAGAGACAAAGACAGAATGTAAGAGATGATAAGCGAGCAGAGAGGCTGGTGATCAATATGATAAAGGTGGAAAAAGAGAATCAGACAGCGAAGAAAGGGCGCCGGAACAAAATTCTAGGGAGAAAAACAAAAGATCAGCCCGAATCCGGGATGGCCAGCACGAGTGCAAATTTGCGAAAGATAAAAAAAGATATTGAAGCATGGTGAAACAAGAACGCCTCGCAAAATTAATCAGTCGCAAAGTTTATTCCCCGAAAAGATAATGGAACTTAATGAAACAGCAAAGCACGAACACCATCAGGAGATAGACGACTCTTTGCAAAAAATATTTGTGAATACTCATGCACAACTCGAATTGCTCAAAACAGGAAGGAAAATCATGTTCCACCTGAAGAGAGAGCAAGGTGAAAGCCTACAAGATTTGGTATCAAGATGGAAGACACAATGTAGCGAAATCATAAACCACGCTGTCAGCAACCACCCAATTAGCAGCAAAAACAAAGGAAGAATCGTGGAACGACAGCAAGAAACTAAAGCTGATCTTGAAAAAACAATGATTAAGGGCGAAAGCAGTGAAACATGTCGTGCAAAAGCTACTATCTGAAAGATCAAACACAAGGGCGAAATGATGTAACAAAGAAAAGCAGGCTATGTATCAACTCAAAGAAACTTTAATATGAAGCAAAGTTCTTTATATAAGCAAGCAAACAAAGGCGAAACAAAGTCTCCGCGACAAAGTTACAAAATTTTCTCGTAAGATCTCAATAGGGGGCAGCAAGTTACTATTATAGAACCTCTAACTAGGGAGGCTGGGACTATGATTGTGGCGTGTCAACTTAATTCGCGCAGTCGTGCGACGGCGTTTTAGCATGATCGCGTAAGAGGCGACCATAATTCCTAACGCGCGTCACAATTGGGGCATCCTGGAGAAGTTACTATTGGGGCAAAACAAAAACCTCTTCGCTTGAGGCCACTGAGAACGAACCAATTAGCGAAAAGTTCTCCGGTAAGGGGTGTCGAAACATAGCCAGTGGAGATAGTAGATGGCCTGGCATGGTTCTGCACTTGGTCCAAAGAAACCCCACTTAGGGTGTGATCTCACACCCGGAGCCACATAGGCGAAAGGAAAGAGGTCACGACAACACTGGTCGTTGCATAACTGGATGGGAGGATCCCAACTGAAATGGTTAGGGGTGACTTCCTTGAAGGGGCGATTCAGGGGGAATATAAATGGATGGCACCCTCCACTAGGGAGATGATTGTGTCAAATACGGTAATGTATTGGGGCTTCTTACTCACAGGAGTATCTAAGGCCTGGTATATTGTCGCAGAAATAACCTGAGGAGGTCAAAATACTAACATAGTTAAGGCGAGATCGATGGCCAGTGACTCGCAAGAGCACATGGAACTGAGATTTCGTCACCCAATGTTGAAGACCCTACCCAAGGCGACCATAATTCCTTTAAGTTATCTATGTGGGGAGGCAATAAGACCTTAATTAGGAGGCAAATAAGACCTACGAACTCGTACGAACATAAGGAATGCGAAAGATACAGAGGCATGAAGGAGACACATTCCCTCGAGCTAAGTATTACACAATTTATAAGTTCAAATATTCTAGTGACCGCAACGTAATAGGAAATTCCTCAGAAAATTTCTATATCGTCATGCTTATCCTAATATCATGTACATAATAAGGATCCGCTTCGCACGCACATATCAAACCCCTAGTATGCGATAAAATCTCACACACACGGATCGCAAAACAAATAGTTAGCATGCATTTAGTCTTCGTCTTTGGCATTTATTGATATTCACAAAGAATTTGGATCTACTCCTCGCATGTTAATACCTTATCATCTTAGAAAGCATGACATAGCTCACACAAAACGACGTTTTCATAATAAAAAGAGATGATAAACTACCCTCGGAGGTGGGAAGCAGAGGCAAGTATGGGAATATTAAAACTTATGTGCTTCCCACCCCCTTAGTCGAATACTTAGAAACATGCTAAGACATACTAAAGTTAAATAAAAACTAGAATTACTTGTTCCATCTTAAGTGTAAAAATAAAAGAAATAGTCAAAGATAAATTTTGCCCCCCAAGCTTGGGAGCACCCAGAACAAAGAACAAGTCAGGGATGTTTGTGAATAAAGGAAAGAGAAAATCTAAGAAGGAACGGCATCAGGAACAGCCTGAGAAGATCTTGTAACCTCAGACACATGAATAGCTTGAGCGGAGGCATAGGCAACATCAGAGACCTGCTGGTTTAGGACATCTCCTTCTTTCTCGACGTCACCAACATCAACAGGACCAGATTCCCCAGCACGGTCACCCAAAGGAGAAGTCGCGTTCAGATTTTCCTCCCCTTCATCATCACTAACGGGAACCTGAGGATAAACTTTGCGTGGAAGTCCATGCTTGTCACAAACCCAGTTGACTGCGAGCTGAGACTCTTCGTTCACGCAACGTTGGGTCGCCTTGGAGTACCTTCTATCAGCCCCTTCCATGAAAGACTGATGCTCTTGATCCAAAGCGGAGTAAGAATGCTCCAATTCCTCATTTGCCTTTCTCACATCGTCGCGCTCCTGCGAAACTTCAGCTACTAAATGAGAAGATGAAGAAAACTGCCGCGAAGCAGAATCCCATTCCTGAAGAGCTTTAGTCAAACCCTCCTGAAAAGTCGCAAGCTTCTTCTTCAGCACGACTACTTCCTCTGCGGAAAAAAGGGTGTTAGAACAACAGAACTTAAGAAGGAAAGAAAGACAGAGGCAACAATTATGGAAGCCTTCCCTACTACTTTTATTCTGCGAAACAACTACACGAAGATCATGCGAAATTACAGGGCGATGATTAGCATTTTGAAATAATTGAAGATCTTCTAAAGCTTTATCTGCTATGACAGGCTTCATCATTTTCCTTCGACATTCTCGCTAATTTTGATGCCAGATCGTTTGACACATCCTTCTGAGATTGAAGGGAGCTATCTAATAAATTACGATCCCTAGAAAGCCTATAGTACACACTATTAAAAGAAAGCTTGTTATTCTTTAGACCGCGAACGTCATCAGACAAGGTTCGATTCTCGTCAAGAAGAGCGCGATTCAGCATATTGGACACCTCTAGAGTCCTGGAAATCTGACCAGACAAGGAACAATGCTGGTCCGAATGAGCACGCCAACCAGAATTGTCAATTTGAAGACCCACCACTCGATCCCGTAAACTCAGGCGGTCATTCTCCAACTGAGTAACTTGAGCTTTAAGGGCGTCATATTCACCTCGAGCATCATTTGCGGCAAATTAAAGTTCGTATCGTTCGTATATGCGTTTTCGGTTTAAATCTTAATTACGAAAGGCCTAAGAATCAAGAAGAATGGTACAAAAATAAAGCATGCGAGAAAACAAAAAGATACACAGAATCTCACCTTTAAGCTCTTCATTCTTCGCGCGAAGCTTAGTAATATCACTCGCCCCATAAGATAGCTCGGATAACTGCCTCCTCAAATCATCAATGATCTCCTCAGCCTTACTAAGTTCCTCAACCTGAACCAAACAACGGAGAAATTCCTACAATCCCAAGGTATCAGAACCAAGACGAATGGAGAAAGAAATAAACACAACAAAGAAGAGTTAACCTCAGATTCGACAGCAGTACGTTTATCGCGCTTGGAAAGTTGAGACGACTCAGACTCAGTCTTTGGAGGTGACAAACCCAATGCAATGGAAATTAGACCCGACCATTGCAAAGCTTCAGCTGCCGCATTGATCGCAACAACACCTGCGGTCTGTCCCTCTTTCGCGGTAACAGCATCAGGAGAAGAATAAGCTACGGCAGAACTCTCCGTAGCGCGATCAGGAACTAATGAAGACAGGGGTTGAAGAGAAAAGCTAGCTTCCATCTCACTTTTCGTTGGCGCAGCAGCAGCGGCAGGCATCAATGTCAACGGACTCACAACGTGAATGAGAGACCCGCTACACGACCCCTTCTTTATTGAGGGGAGCCCTCCCTACCAGGCGACAATTTCCGCTTGCGAGGATCCTTCTTCGTAACCCTTTTCTGATCACCAGCAGGGTTTACCGGAGGCTTGGACGGAATGGGTCTAAAGCAAAAGATTCAAGTATGGGAATACTAAAATTAGGATAAACACTAAGAACACTCACAACAACAGCAGAAAAACCCAAGAATACGAAGAACTCAAAAAAACTCAATTGATCATTAGAAATTCAAGCAAAAACATAAACATAAGTACTTACCGAGGGGATAATTCATTGGAAGAATGAACAGCGGATTGGCTTGACATATTGGCAAATCTTGCAAACAAACGAGCTTCACAGGGGTAGGTCCTTTAAGCAGAGAAGAAGGGGAAGTAAGAAGAAAATGACGAAAATAAATCTCCCTCTCTCTCTCTCTCCAGAAGTATTTATTGAAGCATGCGAACCGGCTATAGCAGTAACCGGTCAAAATGGAAACCTAGATGTGTCAATCAAGAAGAAGAGAAGTTACTGCACGTGGAAATAATCATACGGGAAAACCGGAACACTGTCGGGTAAAAAAGGAAATAAAGACACAATGCGAAGCTAGGATTCTCGCATTAGTCCACTTGCAGAAGAACAACGCGAGAAGAGGCAAACTGTAGGGGCGAAATATCGCACAGAACAAATCCATAGCTTCACCTTAGATAAGACAATCACCAACACGAAGAAGAAAGAAATTAGGCGAAAAGCAGTTACGCGATAAATAGAAAGAAGCACGAAGAGCCACCACATGACAAGCACTACGCGACATTCATCACGAAGAACACGAAGTAGTAACGCGAGGGACAGCGACACCTCCCCAAAGCCTGGCGAATAAGACAAACTGAAATAAGATCAGCTAACAGAGATCTTGCATGTGATCCTCAGTTGTCTTCTACTGATGTATTTACCTATATAAGGATTCAAATGATAAAGAGAGAGGTAGGTTGTGATAGAATTCAGTAAAGTAATAAAGCGTTTAGAGCTATTCTCAAAGAAGAAAGGAAGTCATTAGAGCTTAGTCTTATATCATCTTCTCCATTGTTATGTACCAAACATCCTTGTGATCATTGTAAGGGCATCATACATTCAATATAAAGCATTTGAGAAGATCATACTAGTGTCAAGTGGTGTATAATCTCATTAATGTTTAAGTTGATTCTCATGACTTAGGCTTTGTGTTATTATCATCTCATTGGGTGTAGTTGTGGGATTTTCCGCAACTACAAGGATTGAACTGTGGACAGTTGGCTAATTTCCGAGAATACGTTTGGCAAAAAAAAAAAACGTCGCCGATCGTCAAGTCAAGCCGCATTGTTTACTTCCCTATGACTCAGTGGTAGTCCACTGGGCTGGACGACGAACGCAGTGCTACGAACCTGATTACCCATTTATTACCCAAATCCGATATTTACAAATTAAATAGGGTTTGAGAAAGCAACTCTGGGTCTCTCCCATAATCACGTTTACTTGAGAATCCAAGCAGACACGAAGAGGGCGATGGATGAGTTGAATGATGGAGCTCTTTCTCTTTCGCTTCCTCAACTTCCTTGTGTCTGCATAATTAATAACATACTCACAATAATTCCCGGTAAGAGTTTGGCTCGTTTCAGGTGCGTATGCAAACAATGGTGTAATTTATTCAATGATGCTTTCTTCATTAATCTTCACGGAAATCAACAAGACGTAGGTAGTTTCATATGGCGTAAAAAGGATGAAACAAAATATACATGTCGTCTTGTTTGCTTTGATATCCGCAAGAAAGAAGAATGGATTATTCCGCAACAATGTCGTGATATAAACAATAGCTTAATTCAGATTGAATCACATGGTGAATTTCTTTTATTAAGCATTAGAAAACTGAATGGTGCGAGACAGTACTCCCTTTATAACCCTATAACCAAAGCATCAATACCTCTACGAAATCGTCACCTCAATGGTCGTATTTGTTTAGCATATGACTCGACCACTTCAAAATATAAGCTGGTAGACCCAGAGATACATGCGCACAAAACTGATTCGTTTTGTTGCTTTATTTTCGACAATGATATTAAAGAGTGGAAACCTGTTTGCATGCCTTTCCATGTGATAATGGTTGCCATTTCCCAAGGAAATCCGTACGATACAACTAGTTATGTTTTCTCAAACCCTGCTATGCATTGGATATGTTACGATCGATCATCAAAAGAAGGACAGATACTTAGTTTTGATGTAAACACTGAGATTTTCTCTTTAATATAATTTCCAAGGGAGGTAAAAGATTTTTTGGCATAATTATCTACTGGAGATGGGAGGATTACTATGGTTTTCTCATCGATTGAAGCCATTTAACTACCAGTGGAAGCTATGGTATTTGAAGAGAAATTCTGGGGATGGTCGTCTTTGTGATGAAGATAATAAATGGGTGGAGCAAGGCATTATTGATTTGTCAGGCGCTGAGAGATTTTGAAAGGTAGTACATATTCGAGTAAGCCTTTCTTAATCCTTGCGAATCCTACATTTAAAGTCTTTATCAAGTTTGTCGAATATGGTTACACCAAGCAATACATTTACTCTTATGATATGGATTTAAAGCAGTGGGAATTCGTCTGCCAGAATAATGGAGCTTTCATAAGTTATTTGAATGCCAACCGCAGTGTTCTTGAGATACAGAATATAGTTCCAAATAAATAACTATACGTTCAACGATGATGGCCGATAATTAAGAACTACATGAGATCATAAATGTCTATTGCGTTACACATTGGGATTCTTCTTTTAGAGTGAAACATTTTTTTTTTAGAATTGGTGTCTGAAACCAGTAAATTACAGGAAAGATTAGACCTTTTTGTTACTTTTTTCATAGATTGTGTCTACAAGATATGCATGGTGGTTTTGGGTTATGATATGCGCTTGTTAAATATTTTAGATTTTGAATTGCACACATTCTAAGATGAACACTGAACATATCTAGCTACTTACCTGACGATGGAGTAGTTAATATTTCATTTTAGCAAAACATATAAGTTTCTCTACTGTCATTAAAATTTTAACTTATATTCTGTTGGCTTGCACTCATGGGGACGAAGTAGAGTAAGGGAAACGGGTTCTACTCAAATGTTGAAACAATTTAACATTGTTCCCCGATTTGAGCAATTAAGGATGCATGTTCGATGGATCTTCTCATGTATATTGCAAGCACGCTGACGGAGCCAAATGCCATTATATGGGCTTCTTTACTTGGTACGTAAGTTGCATGGACAAAGACTTATTCAATACTGATTTCAGATTCGAATGCATCGATCCGCTGGGAAGATGATTCAAATGTTAAAGCAGCAATGGCAAACAAAGGAGAGGTATTGAAAATGTTCCCGGTTGTAGCTCAATTAAACTACATCATATCCTTATTAGCTGCATAAATCCAGTGAAATGACTTCTTTTTTCTTTTCTTTTTTTTTTTGGCTTTAACTGAAAAGTCAAATGAATACGATGATGGATCATATCGGCTAACAAATTTTTTTTAGCTTCTTTGTATATGTTTACTATAACAACATGAGTAACATGAACTTATTTTGCATAATCTTTGGATGGAGAAAAGCTTCTAAATGGTAAATTATGTTTTCCTGAATTCAGTTTTCTTTTAAACGTCCATTCATAATCTTGATAATTTTTTATTTTTGTAATTTCAGCAAGAAACTCATAAAACGAGTTCAATGTCGAATAAAGCTATTAAAGAACAAGAGAGTTTAAATGACAATACATTTCGTAAAGACATTCTTCAGCTTCTAAAACGGACAACTGCTTATAACCGGACAAAACTTTTGAATGAAAAACGTCGCCGGTCGTCAAGAGGGTTTAAGTCTAGCCGCATTGGTTTACTTTCCTATGACTCAGTGATAGTCCACTGGGCTGGTCGACGAATACAATGCTACGAACCTGATTACCCATTTATTACCAAAACCCGATACCCGATATTTACAAATTATATAGGGATTGAGAAAGCAACTCTGGGACTCTCCCTAATCACATTTACTTGAGAATTCAAGATTGAAGAGAAGCAGACGTGAAGAAGACGATGGATGAGTTGAATGATGGAGCTCTTTCGCTTCCTCAACTCCCATGTGACTGCATAATTAATACTAACATACACACAAGGGTTCCCGGTAAGAGTTTGGCTCGGTTCAGGTGCATATGCAAACAATGGTGTAATTTATTCAATGATGCTTTCTTCATTAATCTTCACAGAAATCAACAAGACGTAGGTAGTTTCATATGGTGTAAAAAGGATGAAACAAAATATACATGTCGTCTTGTTTGCTTTGATATCCACAAGAAAGAAGAATGGATTATTCCGTTTCGACCACCACAATATCGTGATATAAACAATAGCTTAATTCAGGTTGAATCACATGGTGAATTTCTTTTACTAAGCATTAGAAAACTGAATGGTGCGCGGCAGTACTCCCTTTATAACCCTATTACCAAAGCTTCAATACCTCTACTTGCGCGTTACCTTGGCGGTCCTATTTGTTTGGGATATGACTCGACCACTTCAAAATATAAGCTGGTAGAGCCAGAGATATATGCGCACAACATTAATTCATCATGTTGCTTTGTTTTCGATGATCATCTTAAAGAGTGGAAACCTGTTTACATGCCTTTCCATGTTGCAATGGTTTCCATTCCCCAACAACATCAATATGAAAGAACAACTAGTTATGTTTTTTTGAACTCAACTATGCACTGGATATGTTGCGGTATATCGCAAGGAAAGATACTTAGTTTGGACGTGCGCACAGAGATTTTCTCTTTAATAAATTTTCCAAGTGAGGTAATAGATTTAGTAGATAATTATCTACTGGTGATGGGAGGATTACTATGGTTAGTTCATCGACTGAAAGCTTTTAATTATCGGTGGAAGCTATGGTATTTGAAGAAGGCTTCTCTTAGATATAGCCCATGCTTTTATTAACCATAACCCACATAAAATAAGTCATTAATCTAACCAAACGGATTCTTATAATTATTAACATAACCCATAAAATTATACACAATTTTTATATATAGCCCAAAATAAATCATCAAATCCCTAAATCAAAAAATATAAAATTAAGTTAATTATATAATTTTCATAATTAAAGTTATGTAATATATTACATAATTAATAATTTTCAAGAATACTCAATTTAATGTAATCATGATTGGGAGGAAGAACATCATCTTAGATTATTTTTTATAGAATAATAGTGCTTATGAAGTTTTAGAAACCTGTTTTTTTAGAAAAGAATCAAAACCTTAGTTGATTTCATATCGGTTTTCGATTGATATTGTTGTGGAGAATTTTTAAGGAAATAATTAGAATAAATAACCTCAATCCATATTACTGTAATCATGATTTAAGAAAAATAACATCATTTTAGAGAAAAGGTAAAAAGTTAGGTTTAGTTTGTTTTGGGGAAAAGTAGAAATTAAGGTTTATAATTGGGAAATTTGTAAGAATAATGAGACAACCATTAGAAATAAATTGAAGTGTTTTTAGTTTGGATCTAAAAAAGAAAAAATTAGGGTTTATATTTTGATTTTGGGGAAGAAGTAGGATTATTAGTAAAAGATTAAGACATGTTTGGTAACTTTAATTTTTCATTTTAGCTTAAATTTTTTGGGCTATAATTAATAAAAGTGTGGGCTATATTTAAGAAAAGCCTTGAAGAAAAACTCTTACGATGGTCTTTGTGATGAAGATAACAAATGGGTGGAGAAAGGCATTATTGATTTATCGGGCGCAGTGAGATTGTTAAAAGGTACATTATTCAGTGAGCCTTTCTTAATCCTTGCAGATCCTACATTCAAAGTCTTTATCAAGTTTGTCAAAACTGACCACACCAAGCAATATATTTACTCTTATGATATGGATTTAAAGCAGTGGGAATTCGTCTATAAGAACAACGGAGCTTTCATAAGTTATTGGAATGCCAACCTCAGTGTTCTTGAGAAAAAGAGTTTAGTCCCAAGTTAATAACTGCACGCTTAACGATGATGCCTGATAATTAAGAACCACATGAGATTACTTGTTACTGCAATCAACCAACCATTCACTCAATAAGCATCCAGCACCTCCTCCTTTTTTTGTTATGAGCATTGAACACCTTAACCTTGATGTCTATTGGCAACTAAAATTGAGATCATAAATTATATGGCATGCGTTTCACATTGGGATTCTTCCGTTTTAGAGTGAAATATTATTTTTTTGAGAATTAGCGTCAGCAACCAAGAATTACAGAAAAGAATAGGCCTTTTTGTTTCTTTTTTCATAGATTGTGTCGACAAGATATGCATAGTGGTTTTGGGTTATGATATGCGCTTGTTAAATATGTAATTATAAGATGAACACTGAACATATCTAGCTACATACCTTGCCATGGAGTAGTTAATATTTTTTGTAGAAAATATGAAGAATTCCAAGAATTTGATTATCAATTCCTCGGGGTAAAAACTGTACGCTGAATGACATTAATATATGCTTCTGCAAGATGCGGTGATTTATAGTGTGCTGGATGAGTAATAAGCAGAACACTTTCTGTTGCATCTATCGCCCAAAAAGTTTCTTCTCATGTGCAATCAACATAGGTTTATCCTTACAATTAAACCATTACAATAACTAATTTATTTTTCTTTTGAAAGAACATAGTTTGGTTTTTTATAATGGTGTAATATTCAATGCCTTTGATAGCCACTGGGTGATTATGTACGTCGAATGCACCTTACTGGAACTATTAATCCTAATTCCTAGAAAAAGTTGAAAAATCTAAGGACCAATGTGTCTTTAGATGATGATCCCTCATATATTGCATCTGCTGATGGTTGAATCTTTCATTTTATCCTTAATTTAATCTTCTTTTGATTCATTTGTACCCCTGAAGTTCGTAAGAAGGAAAAAACTTTCTACAAGCATATAGCATTGGGTTTATGTAGCTGTTCGTTTTGTTGTTTTAGAAAATATGAAAAAGCGTGTTCCTAGAATCCGATTAGTGATTTAGTACTCAATTTTTCGACCCCAGAGATTTGAACCCCATTTTCAGCTTTATGTACATGAACTTTGACTCAATGGATTAGAAAATCTATTTTCTTCTCCTCCCATCAACACACACTTTTGAAATGGCTTATAACCGGACACAACTTTTAAATGAAAAACGTTGCCGGTGGTCAAGAGGGTCTAGCCGGATTGTTTACTATCTTATGATTACGGAGGTAGTCCACTGGGCAGGAGGACAAATACAGAGCTACGAATGATTACCCATATATTACACAAATCCAGTATTTATTCATTAAATAGGGTTCGAGAAATCAACTCTAGGAGTCTCCCAGAATCACGAGACACGAAGAAGACGATGGATGGTGCTCTTAGACTTCCTCAACTTCCATGTGACTGCATAATCAATAACATACTCACAAGGGTTCCAGGTAAGAGTTTGGCTCGATTCAGATGCGTATGCAAACAATGGTGTGATTTATTCAATGATACTTTCTTCATTAATCTTCAAAGAAATCAACAAGACGTAGGTAATCTCGTATGGCTTAAAAAACATACTCATCAGGATGGAACAGAAGATACATATAGTCTGGTTTGCTTTGATATCCGTAACAAGGAAGAATGGATTATTCCGTTTCGACCACCGCAGAGTCGTGATATAAACAATAGCTTAGTTCGGATTCAATCATCACATGGTGAATTTCTTTTACTGAGCATTATAAAAGAGAATGGTGTGCGGCAGTACTCTCTTTATAACCCTATCACTAAAGGTTTAATACCTTTACGAAATTACCTCAATGGTCTTATTTGTTTAGCATACGACTCGACCACTTCAAAATGTAAGCTGGTAGAGCCAAAGATTTATGCGCACAACAATTTATCCTGGTGCTATATTTTCAATGATGATCTTAATGAGTGGAAACCTGTTTACATGCCTTTCCATGTGTCAACGGTTTCCATTCCCCGAGGAAGTCAGTATGAAAGAACTAGTTATGTTTTCTCAAACCATGCTCTGCATTGGATATGTGCCGATCGATCAAAACAAAGACAAATACTTAGTTTTGATGTACGTACTGAGATTTTCTCTTTAATAAAATTTCCAAGTGAGAGAGTACATATTTGTAGTAGTAATCTACTGGAGATGGGAGGATTACTATGGCTTGTTCATCCATTGAAGTCTCCACTAATTATCGGTGGAAACTATGGTATTTGAAGAGAAATGGTGGAGATCAGATATGGGTGGAGAAAGGCATTATTGATTTGTTGGCCGCAGAGAGATTGCTGAAAGATACTATATTACCCAGGCCTTTCTTAATCCTTACAGATCCTACATTCAGAGTCTTTATCAAGTCTGTCAACTGGGGATACACCAAGCAATATGTTTACTCTTATGACATGGATTTAAAGCAGTGGGAATTCGTCTACGAAAACAATGATTTCATAACTTATTGGAGTGGTAACCACGCTTAATGACGATGGACGATAGTTAAGAATCACATTAAATGACTTACTACTGCAATCAACAATCCATGCGAACATTCAGCACCTGAGCCTTTTTTTTGTTTTTTAATCAGCTCCTTGACCTTGATTTCTATTGGTATTTTTGTTCTCTGCTTTATTTTTTATAGTGAAATATCTTTGTTTTGAGAATAGGTGACTGCAACTACAGAAAGATCAGATATTTTTGTTTCTTTTAAAAATTTATAGATTGTGTCTACATGTCTAGTTACTTAAATATTTACGCATGCATGGTGATTTTGGCTTATGATATGCGCTTGTTAAATATTTTAGATTTTGAATGTGCACATTGTAAGATGAACAGTGAACAAGTCTAGCTACTTACCTAGTAACTGAGTAGTTAATCTCGGATTATATGGATGTTAATATGTCGTAGAGGATTTTGGACCATGAACAAGATTCTCTAAACTATGCCCAATTCACATATGGTTCCTTTCTGCAGATGGGTGTCTGGTATTTGCTAGTAAACTGGAGCAATTTGGGTTTATATAGCTGTTTGTTTTGATGTTTTAGAAAATATGAAAAAGTTCGTTCCTAGAATTTGATTAGTACTCAATTCCTCGGCGAAAAACAAGTTCTTCGACCAAGAAGAAAAATCACCCAATGATCAACAAACAAACAAAACTATTGTCTTACCAGTGCAGGCCAGACTTGCAGTGCGCATACTGTGTTCAAACACACTTAGATGTAACTGAAATCTTCAACCTGCTCAACTGGGAAAAGAAGCAACGGCTTGTTAAGCTAGTCTATCTTGTTCTTGTCCTCTTTTTAACCCTATTCACCTGCTTTCCAGATAGTTGTATTAAAAGACGTATACTAATCTCATGGCAATATTTTTTCCTCTTAATCTAGGTTAATAAGTAGAACACTTTCTAGGTTAATAAGCAGAACACTTTCTGTTGCATCCATCACCCAAAATGTTCATTATCTAATTTAGTTTTCTTTTGAAAGAAAATAATTTATTTTCATATGCAGTAAAGAACGCCTTTGATTGTCACCGGGTCTAGCCATGTAGTCCACTGGGCTGGAGGATAGGCACAAAGCTAAATATTCATTAATTAAATAGGGTTTGAGAAAGCAACTCTGGGACTCTCCCATTATCACGTTTACTTGAGAATTCAAGATTGAAAAGAAGCAGACATGAAGACGATGATGGATGAGTTGAATGATGGTGCTCATCCTCTTCCTCAACTTCCATGTGACTGCATAATTAATAACATACTCACAAGAATTCCCTGTAAGAGTTTGGCTCCATTCAGGTGCGTATGCAAACAATGGTGTAACTTATTCAATGATACTTTCTTCATTAATCTTCACAGAAATCAACAAGACGTAGGCAATCTCGTATGGTGTAAAAAACATACTGATCAGAATGGAACAGAAGATACATATAGTCTTGTTTGTTTTTTTATCTGTAAAAAGGAAGAATGGATTATTCCGTTTCTACCACCACAACATCTTGATAGCTTTATTCTGATTGAATCACATGGTGAATTTCTTTTACTACTTACAAAACAGAATGATGCGCAGCAGTACACCCTTTATAACCCTATTACTAAAGCTTCAATACCTCTACTTGTGCGTTTCCTCGCCGGCAGTAGTATTTGTTTAGCATATGACTCGACCACTTCAAAATATAAGCCAGGTATATATGCCCACAACACTGATTCAGCTTATTGCTTTGTTTTGGAAGATGATATTATAGAGTGGAAACATGTTTACATGCCTATCCGTGTGGCAATGATTTTCGTTGCTCAAGGATGTCAGTACGAAAGAACTAGTTATGTTTTCTCAAACCCTGCTATGCATCTGATGTGTTGGGATCGATCAAAACAAGGAAAGATAGTTAGTTTTGATGTGCGCACTGAGATTTTCTCTACAATAAAATTTCCAAGTGAGGAAATAGATTTATTGGATGATCATCTATTGGAGATGGGAGGATTAGTATGGTTTGTTCATCGATTGAGGCGTATTGAATGTAAGTGGAAGCTATGGTATTTGAAGAGAAATTGTGGCGAATGGGTGGAGAAAGGCATTATTGATTTGTCGGGCGCAGAAAGACTGTTGAAAGGTGCATTATATAATGAGCCGTTCTTAATCCTTACAGATCCTGCGTTCAAAGTCTTTATCAAGTCTGTTAAATGGGGCCACACCAAGCAATATGTTTGCTCTTATGATATGGATTTAAAGCAGTGGGAATTTGTCTGCGAGAATAATGGAGCTTTCATAAGTTATTGGAATGCCAATCGCAGTGTTCTTGAGAAAAATATTTATTAACAACTACAGGAGATAACTTGCTATTGCAATCAACCCCATTCACTCAATAAGCATTCACAGCACCTCCTCCTCTTTTTTCTTTTTTGTTACGAGCATTCAACGCCTCGACCTGGATGTCTATTGGCAAGTAAAATGACATCGGGATTCTTCTGTTTTAGAGTGAATTATTTTTGTTTTGAAAATGGGTCTCAGTGTCTGCAAGTAACAGAAAAGACTAGACATTTTTGTTTCTTTTTTTAATAAATCGTGTCTATTTTGTGTTATGTGTTTGTTATTAAATACTTTAAATTACTGACTTATTATCAGAGCAGGTCGCCTCGCCCTACAAAATTAAAATTAAACAAGTTGCAGTTGATGCCATCACGCGAGATTGAACTGCAGACCTTCAGTTTACAAGACTGGCGCTCTACCACTGAGCTATAAGGGCGGACGATTGGCAGAGATTTGGGAAACAATGGTCGTTGTGTTCTTTGAGTACGTTTGGCAAACAAAATAATAATAATGGGGCATTCCGAGAATTGAATTTGGGACCTCTCGCACCCTAAGCGAGAATCATACCACTATACCAAACGCCCTTGTCTTGCTCAAAAAGTAGACACTTCCCATTTAATTGGAACCGGGGAGGGGATCTATGTAGGAAATATGGAACTGAAAGTTACTCCAAATACTACAAAAATGTAGAAACATCGATGAATTAAAACGAAATTTTTCATTCATTGGTTTCAATAAGGTGATTTCATTTACCAAAACTTATAAGCTTGCACTCATGGGGGACGACCCGGACGAGTAGTAGACCAAGGAAAATGGGTTCTACTGAAATGTTGAAACAATTTAACATTGTTCCCCGATTTGAGCAATTAAGGATGCATGATCAATCGATCTTCTTAGTCGAGCATATGGATATCAGAGGAAGCACTCTCACGTATATTAAAAGCACGCCGACCGAGCCAAATGCCATTATATTATGGGCTTCTTTACTTCTTTTTTATAGCGTAATATATTATATTTCAGATTCGAATGCATGGATTTTCCGGTTGGAAGATGTTTTAATTTTTAGCTGCATATTTGGGTGAAATGACTTCTTTTGTAGCTTTTACTGAAAAGTCAAAGTGCCTTCTAGCAGTAGAGTAGTGGAGCAGTTTTTCAAGGAGAACCGTTTTTTCATATCCTTCAAATTCACAAGTCACCACCACCCACTACTACCACTTCATCACTCTTCTGATCTTCATTATCATCATCATCAAAACCAACTTAAATTTTGATCCCAAAACCATATTAAAACTTCAGGTCTCAAATGGATATATACGATGATGGATCATATGATCAGCTAACAAAAAGAAGCTTCTTTGTATATGTTTACTGAACAACTGAATAAGATGAACTTATTTTACATAATCTTTGGATGGAGAAAAGCTTCTAAATGGTAAATTATGTTTTCCTTGAATTCGGTTGTCTTTTAAACGTATATTCATAATCTTGATAATGTTTTCTTTATGTAATTTCAGCAAGAAACTCATCAAACGAGTTCAATGTCGAATAAAGTTATCAAAGAACAAGAGATATTCTATTATAACACAGTTACGTGAAGACATTATTCAGCTTCTAAAGAGTGGTCTAGATCGAAGCGCATTCGCCCGGGTACTAATCTACCTAGTGGAAATAGATGACTACATAATTTCAGCTTCATTAATTAAACTAATTCTATGCTTGGTTTTTTAGGTTGGGCAGCTCTCCAAAGACCAGAATATAGTGGCTGCTTATGAACTACTTGACCATTTTTGTGAATTCATTATAATGAACTTACCGTATATTCGGCGAAACAGGTAAGGCTGTTGAAAATATTATCATTGTCTTCTTCATCGTACCAAAATCGTTCGACAAAGAATTTAAGCATCTACTTTTCATTTACGGATATGTAGGGACTGTCCGAATGACATTAATGAAGCAGCATCAAGCTTGTTATATGCTTCTGCAAGATGTGGTGATCTGCCTGAGCTGCCTAAGCTACGTAAGTTGTTTGGTGACCGGTATGGGAATAGGTTTGCAATTGCTGCAGTGGAATTGCTCCCGGGAAATCTAGTGAACCGTCAGGTTTGCCTTTAACTTATTGTATATGTAATTCGGTTTCATATTTTAGTAATTTTCTGTCTTTGATTTTTGATCAAAACTCCCACATTTTTCTTTGAAACAGTTAATTAAATATCTCTCAATTGAATCAATATCGGTTGACGTCAAATTCAGATTGATGAAAGAAATAGCTCGAGAAAATTGCCTTGAAATGGATCATTTACAAACTGATATTAAGTGTTGGCAGCAATCAAATGATGTGCGGTTTGATACTATAATCATATATATCTTTCTGACTTGTGTCATATTGCATTTATTTGCTTACTAGATTTAGTTCAAGCCATATTGTTGCAACTGCAGGTTGACGAGTTTTATTCCGCGATAGGCGATTTTCATTGGGATTTACAAAACTCCGACCCTGACATCTGCATTGGGTTACAAGATGTGAAGCAAGTAGAGACTCGAGAAAGCACTAAATTTGATGCTGTGTTATCGGATTCAAGGGAACTAGTTATTGCAACGAAAGTAGACAGAACTAATTTCGAAGCACTGCCATCAGATTCCAGGGAACTGGTTATTGCAAGCAAAGTAGACATTCCAGAGAAATTGGACACAATGGGTGAACTCGAAGTCGTTTTTCAGGATAGAATTACTAGCCAGAGAAATTCAGGAATATGCAGCACTCCGAGTAAAGTCTCCAATTCTTCTGTACCAAACAAGATTGAAGCACTAACAGTAGTTACCACATCTGAGGGTTCATTTCAGATTTCAGATAAAAATATTGTTTATCTGGACGACGTTGAGGAATTTGAACCTAGCATACAAGTGGATGGCAATTTTAAGGAGCTAAGGCTCTTTATGTTTAAGTTAACGCATGTACCTCCAGGAAAAGAATGCACTGAGCAGGATAAATTTTTTGCCCATAGCAATAGAGCTAGTTTATCTGATTTATTTCTTGGCCTCGATGATGATCGAATGGAGAAACCAGTTTCATCTGATGGTAAAACAAGTTCAAGGAGTTCTACAAGGAGGAGAAGATCGAAGAGGCGACATTTATATATGGAGAACCAAATGAGCCAAACACCAACCTCAGTCTGTTCAAGCATCAAGGATATTGAATACGCCTTTTACTATAATGGTTCATGGCATAATCGCAGAAAGAACCAAAAGAGCATGTTAGTTGGTGACCGTGGGAGTTTTTCATTTAACGGTGACGAAATTAAGTCTCAACAATGGTGTGGAGAACTAAGATCTCCAGAGGAAATTCGCTTTGAGGATATGGAAGAAAACTTTCAATCTCATAAATGGAAGTGTCAGAGAAGAGCTAAGAGTATTTGTGGGTGCAATTGTGCTATCGCAGCTGAATGTTCATTATATCATCCATGTTATTTCGTCACCAGTCATGTTAACGATGATTGGGGAAGTCCAGCCTCAACTCAGACGAGTGAGAGCACAAAATTATTGGAGTGTCCAAATGGAAAAACGGGATCGGTTTCTCACTTTAAGAAACTAAGAGTAAAAAGAGACTGTAACCGCATCCAACTCATGAAAGGAGCCACAGTCCCTCAAATACAACACGAGGAAGTGATAGAGAAACTCGCACCCGTTGGTCAAGAAAATTATGCTTCGTCTCGTGAATCATGCACCAGGGAAACGAGTCCATGGAAGAACAAAAATGTACGTCCACCGTATTTGAAGGACATGATACTGCCACCACCTCAGAAGCAGAAAGCAACACCAACGGATCAGTTTATAAGGTCAGCAGTCTCGTTTCAGTATCAGCAACGTGCTAGCACTTCAAACAACACTTCTTCCTCGTCTTGCAGCCATATCCATCCAAAGCTACCCGACTACGATGATTTAGAAGCCAGATTCTTAGTTATTAAGAAAGAACATTCAGGAAGTAGTATTAGTCTGAATTGATGGGTCAATTTTTCAATAATCCTTAATTTAATTAATTTATCTTTTGTTAATTCATTTTTACCCCTGAAGTTATATTAAGGAAAAACTTTCTACAAGCGTAGCATTGGGTTTAGAGAAACATCTCTTCTCCTCCCATCAGCAACAGCATTGTGGTGGCTTATTTATGAGTCTATGACCGGACAACTTTTGCGTTGCCGACGGTCAAGAGGGTCAACACTTGGTGCCTAGCCACATACATTGTATACTTTCCTATAAGTTATAAGTGCGGGTCCGTTGAGCTGGAGGAACCCTAATAATCCGATATTTTATTTAATAGGATTCGGTTTTAGGGTTTGAAACAGACACGAAGACGATGTCGAATGATGACGGCGCTCTTTCACTACCTGAACTTCCATGTGACTGCATAATTAATAACATACTCACAAGGGTTCCCGATAAAAGTTTGGCTCGATTTAGGTGCGTCTGCAAACAATGGTATAACTTATTTAATGATACTTTCTTCATTAATCTTCAAAGAAGATATAAATATAATCATCATCAAGGAGCAGGTAATTTCGTATGGTGTAAAACACATACTGAGGATGGAACAAAACTTACATATAGTCTGGTTTGCTTTGATATCTGTAAGAAGGAAGAATGGATTATTCCGTTTCGACCACCAGAATATCTTGATATAAACGATATCTTTGTTCAGTTCTTTTTTTAAGCATTGCTCAACGGAATGATGATGGTGAGCACTGGTACTACCTTTATAACCCTATCACTAAAGCTTCAACACCTCTACTAGAGCGTTACCGCAACGGTCGTATTTGTTTAGCATATGACTCGACCACATCAAGATATAAGTTGGTAGAGACCCAAAAATACATACAAACAACACTATTTCATCCTATTGCTTTGTTTCCGATGATGATCTTGAAAAGTGGAAACACGTTTCTATGCCTTTCCGTGTGGGAATTGTTTCCATGCCTTACATTGTTGAAGGATATCAGCGTCAAAGACCTGTTTCTGTTTCCTTAAATCATGTTATGTATTGGATATGTATAAATCTTGAAGCATTACAAAAACAGATACTTAGTTTCGATGTGCGCACTGAGATTTTCTCTATAATTAAATTTCCAAGTAAGGTACTAGATGGTAATCTACTGGAAATGGAGGGATTACTATGGTTTGTTCATCGGTTGGAACCTTTTAATTATCGGTGGAAGCTATGGTATTTGAAGAGAAATGGTGGCGACGGTCTTTGTGATGAGGATAACAAATGGGTGGAGAAAGGCATTATTGATTTGTCAGGGACAGGGAGATTGGTGGAAAATACCATATTACCAGAGCCTTTCGCGATCCTTACAAATCCTACGTTCAAAGTCTTTATCAAGTTTGGCAAACGTGGCTACAACAAGCAATACATTTACTCTTATGATATGGATTTAAAACAGTGGGAATTCGTATACGAGAATGATGGAGCTTTCATAAGTTATTGGAATGCTAACCGTAGTGTTCTTGAGGAACAAAATATAGTCCCAAATAAATAACTGCAGGCACAACGATGATGACCGATAATTATGAATCACATGGGGATCATTTACTTCTGCAATCAAACAAACCAAATAGGCGGCAAGCCACAAGGTACCAAAAGCTTTCTACTGAGAAACTAGCTAGGGATTGAACGCGGATGTGTCTTGAAGAATTATGTTGATAGGTAAAACCTTGTTGTGTGCAGCATTTGGTTCTTTTCTTTACTAGAATTGCGATGAAAACAGTGCTTCTTGTTAACTGAACAGTCTTTTCTTTCCGAAAACTGGAATACAAAGTGCTTCTTGGATCAGAGAGATTCCTAGCCAGTTTGTACTGTCATGATTAATATACATCCAGCATAACTCTTAGTAATCAGTGAACAAAACAAATTAAATCAGCAGCTAGTACTTGACTCAAATGCTCGGGAGATGAAATCTACGGTATATATAATGTTGCTCATTTTTCAGAAGCATTGTCCTCAAACTCATAAAAGCATTCAAGTTACTGTAGTGAATGATGTCCCACCGCTGCTACCTCCAAAGCCCATTATTCCAATAGAACAAGAAAGCAAAACACAAAAAACCATGTTTTGCCCCTTTATGCGTAGTTTGCTTCCCATGCCCACGATCCTAGCTCCTCGTTTGATCATAACACGAGCCATTTGGCAAAATTTACATTGTCGGAAATGGTACACTGATAATTGAATGGTGCTGCTATAATCCAGATTCCAGGGCGTTTTAGTCACCATTGAGCAGCATCAAAAACTCAATAGAAATAGGTATTGAATCAATAGTTGACGGATTCCAAAAACCGACAGCAAAGCTGGAATAGCTCAGCTGGTTAGAGCGTGCTTGTCAATTTGGTTTACATTGTTTGTCTTTGCAATTAGGTGTTTGTAACGAAGACAATCGACTATTACGACCTGTCGAGCTAAGGCATTGATACTCGTGATTTAGGGAGCACTTGTCCTTGCACATGTAATACAACTTGGCAGTAGATATCTGTGAATTTGCTGAATAAAGATACATAGTTTGTTACAGTTTTGAATCGCAAATGAAAGATTAGAAATATTCAAGCACCGGTTTGGTAAAACAAAATATTACTCCTAATCTATTTCTCTAACTCTCCAAAAAGGTTACCTGTGAATGTGATTGCTAACTCCATGATCGCCATTGTAAAATTCATCCTATTTCTGAACGAAAAGTACTCATTTGTTTCCCTTCTTTTGTTCCATTCTAGCGCCTTTAATCTTACAGATAGGTTCATCTTCTTGTACAAGGAGCTTCAGAGCTGGATGAACCTTGAGGTCTTTGGCTATTATCTTCTTGCCCACATCCAACTCACTCAGATCAACTTCAATATAAGGCGGGACAATGTCTGCGGGACACAGGTACTTAACGTGCCTTCTCATGGTATTCAAATAAGCCCCTGTAAAGGTCAGGTTAACACTTTGTAACTGACATTTCAAGTAAGGTAGGCAATAAAGATAAACACCTCCGGAGGGAAAAAAAATTGTTCTCAAGCATTAAACAGAGCAAATTTCTACTAAGAAAATAATATGCAGAATGCAGTAATTGAGTTGAAGGGTATAAAATCTGCATTCTTTTGACTTTTAATATGCCTCTATATGACATAATACAAACACAGTTTTTGGCGTAAACAGACGTATCAAAATCACAACAACAAAAAGGTGAACATTACAATTCAAAAGAATGGCAGATAAAGACTTTATCGGGTAGAAAATGATGTTGGCTTTCCAAGGACATGGTTGCGGTCATGGTACAAACGCGATGTCAACAATTAGAAGATAAATCCCCTGAAAGACATCAAAAGTTTATCCAACAGACATGATATTTTACGGGTTGTGCATGCTCCTAAATATTTCATTTTACAATACCAACTTTCTTGACCTATTCTTCCAATTTCCAAATGCGATCAAGATCAACTTACCCTACCACTTATTCAAATTAAGAGAACTAGCTGGAACACATCCGGTAGATGCCTAGGTCCCGTTCAATTCAACTATGCTTTCGCTTCACAAAAACTCTCCCACCTCATGTAATAGGTTAACTTTAATAAGTAACTGGTAGTAAGAAGTGGCATTACAGTTACAAGAAAAGTACAAAATACTACTTCTCAGCTCTTTTGTGCCATCCAACTCTGGTTTTCAATCTGACTGTTAATAATCCAAAAGTAGTATTTAGGGAGAGGCACAGCCACAGTGTTCAATTAACAAAATACATTTGCAACAAGGACTAATCCAAGAAAAAGAGGACTCTGGTTATGAATTAAAAAGCTTATGATCGATATAGATATTTTCTCACAAATGAAATCGAAGTGGCATATGATTTCACTAAAGTCATTCACAGACAAGCTGCAATTTCCAAATGCGGCCAACATCATCTCACCCTAATGCTCATTCAGGTTAGGAGACCTAGCTGAAACACATCTGCTAGGTGCCTAGGTCCTGTTCCGTTGAATTATTCATTTGCTTCATAAAAACTCTCCCACCTTATGTAATACACTAGTATGTTAATTTTAATATATGTAATTGTTTAGAGTAAGAAGTGGCAAAACAGTTACAAGAAAAGCAAAACCATTACGCCAGATTGTACAAATTATTCTATTTCACTCTTTTGTGCCATCCAACTCTGGTTTTAAATCTACCGGTTGATTATCTAAAAGTAGCATCTCAACAGAAATTGGGGACACTAACAAAATAGATCGACAAAATCAAGGTCTAATTTAAGAAAAAGAGACTCCGATCAGAATCTGATGATTGGTATAAATATTTTCTCACAGAATCATAGTGGCAATGAAGTCATTCATAGATAATCTGCAAACTTAAAACGAAAGATGAACAAGGCTTGGCATGAAATAACAAGATATCAAAATGTAATATATGATTTGCACACTAGAACATCACAAATGACAAGTTTTTCTGCACACACGAATAAATAATGACAAATGCCAGTATGTTTAGGACATACCTTTTCTCAATCCAGGAGAAACATCTTCTCCTATAAACACCAGAGGAACATTAATCTTCAACAGAGCATTTGAAGGGGCCCTTAAGAAGGTGACATTAAGTACTGCATCAGTTCCCGCATCGAGATGAAGCTAACAAATGATTACAATACATAAAAATCAGATCATATGATATAAAGAAAAGAAAAATCAAGTTACGAAATAAACAGCTTTAGGAGTACATGATAAAATTGCAACGTACATACAAGTTAGAAATTGTTTAGGTGAACTAAGTTATTTAAATTCTTGGTCTTGTAACTTTGCAAAGAGATAAGCTAATGAAGTAGCTGATACTCTTGCTAAGTATGCAAGAAACAATGTGTGCTCTGTCATTTGGTCTTCTGTTCCTCCAGAATTTATTACAAACTCGCTGGAGAGAAGACAATTTACAGTTTACTACTTAATCTATTAACAAAATCTTCTTTCTTATGAGGCATGAGATCATGAGAGGCACTGTATCACTTCCACACGGCACTCAATTGCTCCATTGTGTCATTTATCAAGCCATGATTTCATACCTAAATGGCTAAATCCAAACTACAACAATCTGATTCCTCTACATTTCACCAATGAACTACAACCCCAGGGGCCATTGCCCTTTCCCCAACAGTGACATGATTTTTTCAACTAGCTATCACATTTTCATACCTAAATGGCTAAATTCAAAGCTACAACAAGCTAAGTCATCTAGCTATAACATTTTCATGCTAGAAATTAGGTTAAAACTGAACTACGATATAGGGGCAAATGCCTCTCCCCTGACATGATTTCGAACCCTAAATCCAGAACTTAATCACAAATTAGGTAAAAATATGAACTAATTAACAAAATCTAGTAAAAGGGTTTGTGATCAACGCAAACAAAACCATACCTGACGAGGCAAAACCCTCACTTTCTCAATAATCTCATCAGATTCAAAATCAGATTTGACTTCAAGATCAAACAATCTAGACTCAAACATTGATCTCCCCAAATGATTCACAAGCTTCTTAATCTGATTATTTCTTATCGAAATCAATCTTTTATTACCACCTTCTTCACCTTTCTCTTGTTCAAACACAATACTAGGTACTCTACCATCTCTTCTTTCTTTAGCAGCTATACTTTACCAGAATCAGTTCTGGGGATTGCTATGATTGTTTCTGAATATTTTGGGTTGGGTTTTGGTAAATCATCTAAGTATGTATATAATTGAGGTTTTGGGGTCACAACAATTTCTGGTTCTTGATGTAAAACTGCTGCTGCTGCTGAGAATTGAGAATAGACTCGGAGGTTTAGGGTTTTAGTGAGTCGTGATGAACGAGATATCCACATTTGGATGTGGTGATGGTTTTCTGATTAGGGTTTTGGGTGATTTTTGTTGATGGTGTTGGGGGAAAATCCTGCAAGCTTCAGTGAAGGATGTGAATCAAGAAATTATTGCAAATGTACCAAGTAGTACTAGGACCAAAATATATGACCCATTGACCCTACTTTAACATTCAGGCAATCCTCATAAGTTCATAACAATCTTATTAACAGGATCAAACCAAAGTAGCACCAATCATTTACCTAGAGTAAGGCTTCTTAGTAGCAGGACACCTCTTCTTTACTGCTCCGGCAGCAATGTCCTGCAAACAATCACCAAAAAGACAGTGGATTCTGTAAAACGACATAACACTACACCAGTTTTTGCTAGTAGATAAACATCCTCTCAAAGAAGAGAGAATGAGCTACAAGTAGCTTTTGCGAAACACCACTAGGACTACTATCATCAAGCCCACTGAGATTCAATCAGGATCAAAAGCAGACTTGCAAAACTTACTATGTTCAGTTCATACAGCCAAAACAGAATAACCATTTACATTGATGTCTTTAAAGACAAAAACAGCAAAGGTCTGACAAGAAAAACCGGACCTCGGCTATCTTTGCCTTTGAGACATCAATGTACATAACCATTTACACTACCATCTTATAAGCAAAGAAACATGTAAACTGTTGCGGGAAAGCAAAGACAGGCATGATGTACAACAAGTTTAAACTGAAGGTCAAAATCCATAAGTTAAAACTTAATAATACAAATACAACCAAGTAAAGTACTTAATAATACAAACAAGTAAGTAAATTATGGCTCGTGTCTTAAGTCTCCATTTGCCATAAGGTTGGAGAATGTAGTGCTAGACAGCCACCACGAATGAGTTTAACACAGATAGATTCTGCTACTTTCACACACATTTACGACGAGCTTTATTTATTCAAGATAAGATTATAGTGAGAATCTGGGTTCCTTGGATTACTTCTTGGGTCCAAAGGTTAAAAAAAAAAAAACTTAATTGATCTCTGAACCTACTTGAAAAGACAAATGTAACTAGTGGTAAGCCATGTACAGCTCCAATTCCTCCAAATTTTAAGCAAGTTCTACTGATGCTGTGCATTTAGCTAATCCAACTAAATTCAGGTCTCTTGTTGGGGCTTCATGATATTTGACATCCATTAAGGAAACATATACCTACATGATATTTAACGGCTCATGCTTCTATTACCAGGCACAGCTAAAACAATCAAAACAGTAAAATAACTTCAAATGATAGAAACATATACCTTCCTAGTTCTTCCAAGTCCAAACTCTGACCAGTTCTTCCAAGTTCAAATCTGACCAGTTTTTCCAAGTCCAAACTCTGATAAAACAACAAACCCAAAAATCAAAGACTAAACATACAACCGGAAAAGTGGTTAAATCAAACTTACAGCAAGTTTATCACCATCATTTTTTTCTTACAATAAATGGCAAAGTTCACAAAAAATTTCAGCATTATATGCCAAATAATTTAGGAACTCACCAGTCACGAACATGCCTAGATTATTCTCAATCATCAATAAAACAGACGAATGACATATTTGGGATAAATTTTTTGCTACATTTACAAACTTAAGAACGATACATTACACTCATGCCAATGACAGATTACATCACAGGGCCTGCTTTTGGCATGAAGACATACTACACAATTTGCCAATTCATGAATTGAGAAATGAACAAGACAGCAGTATTTAATGGTACGAATCAAACATCAATATCTGATATGTTTGAGACTGAATGCAATGCAATGCAATGGAACGTCGAGAAAGGGAAAAATAAACATCAAGCACTAGATCTGAGAGGAATGCACCGTTGGTATGTAAATGTAAGCAAGCGAAAGATTTCAAAGGCGACTGGAATCAGTTTATGGGAATATTACCTATCAAAGAACTTTTATTTTTAAAAAGAGTGTACTGACGAATCAATTTAGCAATGACCTGTTTATCTGACCTCAAATCTTTGATGTCCTGTTAGCCCTTCATATTCATTTAACTTTTCTTCCAGTAGTAAAACAAGTTCTGGCTCTATAACTCAATACTTTCACAACACAAATCAAGGATTTGGATGTTATGGGACAATGAAGGGCCCTTTGCAACGTGAATGACTCAAATTTGTAGTTAAGAAAGTAAGATCTTAACTCACTGTCTAGTCTACCTCCATTGCCATGTGTGAGTTTTACTATTTTGAATAAAGAAAATCTTCAACCATAATAACTACTGAGTACAGACTTCCTTTTCCATTCAACCATTTCAATAATGATTCTCTCATTTATAATAACAGTGAGAGTATGAATTCATACTAACTAAAACCTTAAAATTGAAATTCAACAAATCAATACATACTAATTGAAATTAAACAAATCAATTCATATACCTTCAACTTCAGTTCTTCAGAGTTCTTCAAAGTTCTTCAGTCTTTCAAACCCTAAAATGAAATTTGAAAATCAGATTATATCAGTTAGTATATATCCTTCAAACCCTAAAATTTGATTTAACAGATGATGAAATAAATACGGGCAATAATATTTATCATCATCAATAACATCACGGTATTGGGGGGAACCTTTTCATCTTAGCTTCAAAACTGAAAGGATTTCCAACAGTAGGAGCATGAGGCCGGTTAAGTGAGCATGCAGCCAGTCTTCCATTCATTACAGGTGTCAAACAGGCCGTGCCAGCCTTCCTTTTGGTGAGCCTGGACCGGGCTGACCTCTTATAAGGAAGGCAGGCCTGGCCAACCACGGTGACTGAAAATTTAACTTCACATAATCTAATTTAGAAGCCTCTCTCTATATTTACCTCTCACCCAAATAACACTCCGAGTTAGGGTTTTTGCTTCTGAATTTGTAAGAAGAAAACCCAAACTCGATCTCAAACTAAACACCAATCATTAAACTCAAAGAAATTAAACCAAATCAGAATCACCAAAAACCTTAAGCTCAATTAAGATTGACTGTAGTCAAGACACGTTGACCTTTTCCCTAATCAAAAGGTTCTCCTAGACAATGGCGATGATCAGAGCTTCTCCGATTACTGGTTTAAGCTTGGTACCTAGACCATCTTATTCTTCTTCTTCGAGTTCAAGTTCGTCTAACCGTGTTGTCATGCTTGGACGAACACCATTCCTCAATGGCGGTGGTATGCCCCTCTATCTCTCTCTCTTAATTTTGTTTAATGGAATCACTATTGAATATTTTGTAATATATGCATTGTAATTGCCGTCGTGTTAGACAAAAACTCGCCATTACACAAGGCGTTATCCTGATAAGTAAATATAGAGGGAAAAAAATATTTACACATGAGGTTGGCAACATAATGATGAACTTAGTCATTTCAGTTATACTGTAACCAAGTGCATGGCTGAGGTAGGCACGAACGAGAGGATCGTTAGTTTTGTCTTTCATAGCATAAAAAGAAGAATGGTGAGCCTAGTTAAACTCGACAAGTTACGCAGGGATTACGTATCACTAGCTAGGTCGTGTTGCATGTACGTGTCATGTTCTTTTTCTTCTGGATTACATGTGAATGCTGCCTCATATCAATGTTCCTCCGAAAAAGAACAAAGAGTGGATTATTGTTCATCGTCTTAAAGCCTCAAACTCAATTTAGAAGCACTTAACTTGTATTAGTCTGATAACTACGCACTTCTGTCGTTCGTGCCTTGTTCTTATCAATTTTTCCTGCAGCGGGATATCTAAGACTTTCAGTGCCAACCACCCAGCCTAATCGGTGCATATGTAGGGGAGCGCTTGGTACCCAAATGAACCTTTTTAATCGTTTTGCTAGAGTTGTGAAGGTGAGACGTAGAATTTTTCGTGCAAATTTTTTTGTGCGTTTTTCCTGCTATGCTTGTTCCTATATCTTATTTCTTACAATTTATATTCATTGTTCTGTCACAAGTGCAGTCTTATGTATCTTCAATCCTTAGCTCCTTTGAAGATCCAGCGAAGATCATAGAGCAAGCTGTGCTTGAAATGAACGACGACTTGGCCAAGATGCGTCAGGCTACTGCGCAGGTACAACTTATATCACACATTAGGCTTTTTTGTTTGAAAAAATGGCCACTGATGATAACAAACACAGCAGAGATATTTACATGTTTTGATGTGGACCGAGTGTTGTTTGCAAGCTTCTTCATCTTTGTGCTTACAGCATTTATTTACTTTTGTGTAGGCGTTAGCAGCTCAAAAGCGATTGGAGACCAAACAGAAAGCTGCACAACAAGCTTCTGAAGACTGGTAACATTAAATTCAAGATATAACACCTATAAAATTTAGAGGTTCACTTAGCCAGTGTTTTTTTATATAGGTACCGCAGGGCACAACTTTCTCTCGAGAAAGGAGATGAGGATCTTGCTCGAGAAGCATTGAAAAGGCGTAAATCTTATGCTGTGGGTATTATTTTCTAAGAATCTATACTGATTGTTGCTTGATTCATACATTAGACATTCTAAATGTTAATTTCTGAATCTGTGAAACCTGTGATAGGTTTATGTGGTATACAGGCGAAGTTATTTCGTAGTCTCAATTCACCACCACCCCTTTCCAACTGAATGATTATAGAAAATCATGTGTAGTTTTGGAAGATATATACCTTTAGCTAGCTAATCAGGTGTTAATGCTTTAAGGTATATAAGTAAATGAATCGTCAGATATATTCTTATTCACTTCAAGAGTGTAGGCAATTCTCTTAGTCCCTTACCAACTGTAATCTTACATTGCGGTTTTGAATGGAAACTAACTGGTCCCAAGAGATGTAGAAATTTTAAAGCATGCATTTCTTTTAAATGCTCAGGTATGTAAACAATTTGTTCAACTCTGTCAGCTTGTTTTGTGTGCATAATTATTGTCAATGCGTGCTACACCTAAATGCCCAAATAGCGTTTGTTTTCTTTGTTTTTGGTGTAAATCAGATGCAATGCTATCAAATTCATGTTTTTGTTTTTGATGTCTCTGAGACATCCTTTCCCTCTCTCGCTATTACCAATTATAAGAAATGTGGAAGAGGAGAATATACTTGTTGTATAATGCTGTTTATCGTTTGTCTAACTTTATATCTGTGGTTTGCAGGATAATGCAACTTCTTTGAAAGCCCAGCTCGATCAGCATAAGAAAGTGGTCGACACTCTCGTCCCAAATATGAAGGTAGCTTATTGACTTATCTTATTCGTGTTTAATCTTTATGCTAATAAGTTGTTTGTCTTTGGATATTTTAAAGTCACACTTTTCATAAAAATGAGACCTCTTGTTAGTTTTGATTACGAGCTTTATATAGCAGCAAATTCAGTGGTTCCTTTTTTCTTTTTCTTTTTCTTTTTCTAGCTTTTGGAAAGCAAAATACAAGAGGCAAAGTTAAAGAAAGACAATCTCATATTTCGTGCCCAGTCTGCAGAGTTTGTTCTCAACCTCTTTTTAGTTGATCTATATCTACTCACAGGTTTCCCATTTATGTTCCTTCAAATTTCATGCCTATGCCCGTTCCTTATTTGTTTCACCAGGTTTGCGACCAAAGTGAGTGAAATGTTGGGGAACTTGAATGCAAGCAGTGCTCTTTCAGCTTTTGACAAGATGGAGGAAAAAGGTAAAAGATTTGTTGTAATTCTTTTTCAGATCATTCAATTATTTGTGGGCATCACACCTCATTAATCAACTGCAAGGATTATGTGGTAATGTTACTTGTGAGTGCGGCGGTGCAACATTTCCATATTCTTTCTTTCCTTGAAGGATTCTGAGTTTTGAAAAACAGATGATATGACTCTTCCTTTCTGACAGTGATAACGATGGAATCTGAGGCCCAGGCACTTAATCAGCTAACCACAGATGATCTCGAAGCAAAGGTACCTTTTCTTCCTTCATCCTGATATCCATTTCGTTTTTGCCTTTACATTATACAATATGTCCTTGCAGTTTGCACACCTAGAGAGCTCAACGGATGACGATCTAGCCAATTTGAAGAAAGAAATTTCAGGCAGAGAAGTGGTACATGTCGCTTCTTACTTTTCACACAAATCCACCCGACAGTTATATTAGAAGTTCTAGACAGTGATGCCTGTGATTTTGGTTCCAGTACTTTGAAACACTTTGTTCTATTCACATGCTTTTAACCATGCTTCCATAATTCTTTGCATGTTCACTAGAAAAATTCTCATGATTTTTTTTTTTTCCATTGGATAGAGAAAAGAGTGGCTTCCACCTGGTAGATCAGCTGTCATTGAAATAGATGCACAGATTGAAACAGAACTAGATGAATTAAAGGAAAAGGCGAGCGAGTACTGAACTAGGGAAAAAGACGAATAAGTACTGAAGACTTGTTTTGACTTTTCAAAATTGAGAAACCTGGAACACATCGACGCGTTTTAACTTAATCTTTTCTCATCTCATTGCACTTAAAATTTTAGTGTATAGTTGAAATGGCAAGAAGTATATGTGATAAATGTGGTATAATTCATCTACCGTAGCTATCTATACATCTGTTAAACTGAACTCTACTACTTGTCCTATAACGACAAATGTGGTTCATGTTGTTCTTCCTCCGTCTGCAACTGTTATGGCATTTCTGGGGATAAATGGTGCTCCTCATAGGCAATGTTCTTGTGCTTCCTAGTCCATTCCGGGTGACTCCAAAGATAGAGGAGAGGGGTTCTAATGTTCCATTGCTCTATTTGATTTTCATCCACGTCAACAGATCCAGGAAGGTAGAAGGCCTGCAAAGAAGCCACAGATAGTTAGCAAATAATGGTCCACCCAACATTCGACTGTAACCTCAATCAAACTAAAACCATGGAACAATACCCTTCCGGAAAGTTTCTGATCGTCCTCCCAGATCAGATCATATGCCTCTCTTTTTTTATCTAGCCTGGGTAATTTAACCAAAGAAAATTAGAAAGATGGTCTGACATGTACATAGATAGAGAGTGAATTTTTGTCTGACAGGGCAAAACCTTTCTGTTTCCGGTGGAACAATGAGAATAATGAGCTTTGGTTTAAACTCGAGAGCCTTGTCAATAAACATGTTTGCTAAATGCGCTTTACACCCAAAAGGAGGGTTTAATCCCATGATCTAGTAGAAAACATTAAAAAAAATGTGAAGGTTCAATTTGTTTGCCACACTTTCAGATAAACTTGAATGTTCCAAATATTTCCACATAAATCAGGTCAGGTAAAATGGTGGATATCAAATAAGAAACACACCAGTTTAGATCCAGCAGGCAGTTCATCCCGACGAACAGTCATCCAATCTCTCCTCTCGAAATTAAAATCATTCTGCACAAAAAGGGTTTATCAATACAACAGTAGTCAGGGCATATATGGGCAGAAGAAACTAAGTAAATGGATGGCATGTGCAGACATGCCTAAGTATTCCTAAGAGTCCAAAATTTGGTACAGAGGCGTGGCTTCTTTGACCAAATAACTTGAGACATCAGATATACTTGGGACATGCTAACCAATTCTGAAATTCAATATTTAACCATTCTATGACAGAAGGAAAATGGGAGCACCTTTACTCCACTGCTACTAAAAACTGAAGTAACTGTGAAATTTACCTTAGGTGAAAGCAAGTCAAAGTTTTTAAAATTGCACATTTTCCCAGTTTCTTCAAGCTTTTTTTTCATTAAGCAACTGAAATCGTTGGCGCCACAGCAGAAGTCAACTATCTGAAAAGAAAATTTGGCATCATATGCAAAAAATGTTTTTGTTAAAACTCTTACTATTTTAGTAACGAAAAACAGATGCAGTTGACATGAAATTACAAGATACCAAAATGATACTATGAATTATCTAATAAGCTGCTGGATAAAATAATTGACGACAAGGAACCAAGCAACCTTGATGATTTCTTACCATGTCCCCGTCTTGCACATAAGGGTGAAGCTTATCAACAATCTGCACATAGAAGCTAATGCAGTCAGTGTTCATCTATTCCAGTTAGTTGCTCTTAGACTACCTAGAAGAACTGAAGAAGTTTGGTACTGCAGTTGCATCTTGTTCTAGAATACAAATGTTATGTATATATACAAGTACATCTGGGTGGAGTAAAGACCATCTAGACCTACTGCTCCTGTAAGCATTGAGGCATTCCAGTCTATAGTGAATGAACTGACGCTGAAACAGTTTGAGAACTAAGCAAGCCTCTGTTAAAGTTCATTATCAATTTAAAATTTAAAAGATAAACAACACCAAAATTTACCTCCTGAAGCTTATCCAATTTTGTGAAATGACGACCAAAAGATGTGTAGCGCATGCCATGCAGAGAAGGCGCAAGGTAGACTTTTAGCTTGTTCTACAACAATGTGCTCAATTTGTCAGCAACATGTTTTACATGAAATTGCACATGGTACCTAAAAATAAACACCTTGTTTCTTTGCGAATTTCATGATTCTTAAGATCAGCTAATCCTTCACAGGTGAGAACGTGTACGTCATCGTGATAAAATATAAGAACAAAAATTACCCTCCACTTTGATATCGCGATGAGAATGTTTGGTTGACAAACAGCTCTAGCTTCCTCTACTCTGCCATTTTTTCCTAACATGTGTACAGCAGTTCGACAAGCCTGCAAATACATCCAAGGTGCAATAATCATCTACAGACAATTAAGATTTTTAAGCACCAACAAAATTTAATGGTTAAATGAAAAACATTTACCTCAACAAACCGATCCACCTTTCCTTGAGAAATGGACTTGTCCACATTTTTTAAGAAGTTCGGATAGGTTGATGGTATAGTATGACTTCTTATAACATCCTTTAATGTTATAGTTTCTGATATTCTTTTCCTCAAAGTCAGTATCCTGCATTGCACGCATTTAAGACTCAGCAATATGATGAGAAAATGAATAATCAATTTTCACACAGTTAAGATAGTTTTATTGCACCAAGCTCTCCTAGCAAAGGTTTGAGTTGTCATACAAATTCCATAAGAAGTACCTACTGTTATTATAGAAAAAACGTTCAGCCATGGTAGCACCTAACCTGTCTTTGGTCTCACTATCTAAGACGAGAGAAGCAGCGCTCTGGAGCTTCTCAGTTTTATGGTCATGTATGTCCTTCCTTTCATCAGCTACATAGGGCTTCCCCATCTTCCTTTTTAGCGCAGTGGTACTGTTCTTTATAGGAAGGCATACCTTTTCAGCCAACTTTGGCTTCTTGGAAAAGGTTGTTTCGCTTATAAAGTGGCCAGATGGAGCACTTCTTTTCTTTAAAAGAGTCTTTCCCTTATCAGATAGCAAATCTTGCCGCTCAAATATCTTACTTTGTTCACCATGGGGAAATTTAATATGGTTTCTCTTAGGTGTTCCATATGATTCAATTTGATGCTTCCTGGGACAAGATCATCAACCAATCAAGCCGAACGCTTTGCAACAAAAGATAAAAACATCAGGAGTAAATATAAGAACTTACAAACAATATATCAGTATACGGTTGTTTGGCAGGAGACCATTCCAAGCCCGTACAGCTTCTGCATCCTCTGATACTTCATAGGCAATCCTCCTGAACAACACAATTAATGAATTGACACACAACATACTATTTTGAAGAAAATAAATACCATCAAACATAATGAGAAAAAATACTTGCTACCTAGGTAAGCATTTCCGGTGGTATGCCTTTGGACAACGTCTGCAAACAGCAAAGTTTAACTCGTGAACGTCCTTGTTCTCTCGCTCATTACACACAGAGCATTGATGGGCAGGACAAGTAAATGATTCTCCGGCGAAAATCTTTTGCTTGAACTCTTCTGCTTCAGCATTATTATCAGGGAAAAGAAGTTTTGAAACACACTCTGGATGATAGAAATATCCACAAAGTGCAGAGACACACGAGAAAACCTGAAATAAGATGTGAAAACATGAGTGCTGCATCTATGGATATCCAAATTTACAGACTGAATATATTCAAGCAAGTACTGTGCCGGTTGGAAAATTTCCTTAGATGTTTCTTTTGCTTTAGCTCTGTCTATTGCTACTACTATATCAATACTATCATCAAGTGGAGATCAGATAGATATATCTATGGCTGGAAGAGACGCGTCGAAGAAAAAACTCTAGCTACGTCTACCAAAAGGTTTAGATACTTTAAAAGCATAATGTCGGTTCTATATATAGGTTCTTCCTTCTTTTTCCCTTTTTGATGGATAGTCTAATATACTATAAACACGATAAACGCAATTGCACTGCAGCAGTTGTGTAAGTAACAGATCCATACCTCAGGCTGATTCTCTTTATCGGAGGATCCCAAAATTCCACAGACATAGCACTGGTGCTGTTTGTGTTTACAATTCTCACATAAAAAGTTTTGAATTGCCTGCACGAAACCAACAAGCTTACAACCAAAATACCATACACACTATACTACATGCGTATAAAGTTATCAAAAGATGTCGCAAGAATCGAGACCCATACTTTAACTTGATCCTTAGAAAAGCCCAGGGATTTACAATCTGACTCTACGCCGTCATGCACAGTTGCATGAAAAGACCTCAAGCACCTTCCCTCGCAGCTAAATTAAGAAAAGGCAACATCGTGGTCACATACATCAATGTTCCAAAAATAAGTATATCAACAGCAGCAATGGATACAATAAACAGGTTTAACAGGTGCGTCCTCTCTATGATGACATGTTAGCAACAGAAATTAACCTTCAAAACTCTTAACAAATACATCAAGATTTGTCAGCCCTTGGAAGTGAAGTGCTGCGCAAACTAACAGCGTTCTCTCTCTTTTTTTAGACGCACTAAAGGCAGAACAAACAAGTTCCAATTCACTCCATTTTTTTTCCATCTTTTCTCTTTCTTAAAGCTGCAATTATCTCAGTTATAAGAACCATCACTAAAGTTTGAACATAATGTAACACTGCAGACTCTAGTACTCCACCTTGGCCAAAAAAATTATCTCATACCCAAGTCATGAATAATGATAACGCATAACCTATACGTGCACTTAGTAAAATAAAAAAGCGCAATCATATTAAGAGTTTCAATCATGCATAGAGATGATATCAGTGTTCTGAACACCAGCACAGCACAAAACGCACCCTGACGTATGGTTGAGTCATAAGTGATTAAGTAAAAAACCACGTTGCTCACCATAAAATTTCACCACCATTATCACAGATTGAACAGACAGAATCAAATAGATCTGTCTCTTGATCGTCTCCATCTTCACCTTCATCGTCAAATGCTCCATCCAATTCTTCATCATCATCCACTATAAATTTAATCTTTCTTGCTTTCGGCGCAGTATAAACATCCTATACCAGACTAGTCAGTACTGCAGAGTAGCAAAAAATGCATTCATCAAAGTAAGAGAGAACAGTGGAAACACTAACCTCATTAGAGGCTTCTGCCATCGAAGGATTTTGAAGGAATGCTTGTAGAAACTGTTTCAATAAAATATTGTCAAGGCATATGATAAACACCTGAACAAAATATGGCTTCTTGCTAGCTACAATACTAGAGCAGCGTATATTTAACATAGAGAAAGTAAGCTAATAACAACAGGATCCCCCAATTTGAGATTTCTAACCATCCCTCATTACAATACACTCACATACAAATAAGAACCGACACACAAAATTCCAATTTTACTTGACATACACAAATTTATTATTCTGCTCAGCATATCCAGGCATGTATTCATAATCCTTGTAGTAGAATACAGAGGGTACTATGAAGATGTAACAACTGCTCAAACACTGAAGGTCTAGTGGTAATAGTTTAGTAACCTAGTCAAGCAGTTTCGCTCTCTCACAGAAACTTATTTGGTGAAGTCATTTTCCGAGAGAGACGAGATCTTAGATATAATGCAACTGCCAAAACGATCGATTTTCATGGAAACCAAAAATAAAAATAAAATAAAATAATTCTCAAATGCTGAAACTTAAAGTCTTAAAAGGAGACCCGAATCATACACTGTTCCTCAAATCGAAATCTATAACTAAGCCTAATTATCATATTTCAAATGGAACCGCATACAAGAACCTAATAATTAGTCTTTGCAATATTCATCTGTAATCTAAATGCTGTGCTCATCATCACCAACTTCAGAGCTAAGTGATTCGATAATATAAATGAGACTAAACCTAGCCAAAACTTTGGTGAGAGTCAAAATGCAACTCATATAAAACCCTAATACTAAAAACAATGTACCACAGTAAACCTAACCTATGCCAAAAGAAAACAATTTCTTCAATCTAAACTCGGTACCAAACAGAATGAACGAATTTCAAGGCTTCAAACTGCAGTTCGTAATAAAAATCGAATTTCCGAACAACTCATCTATAAAATGGGCAGAAACTGAGTAAATCCCGAAACTCCGCTGTTGAAAGGATAAGTTTTAAAAACAGAAATGTTAAGAAAAATAAATATCCAATTCTCAGCAAGCCAAGAGAAATCATCTGTTACACTAGAACGTCTGATTATACCCTGGAAAGCGTATACAAGCTTGCAATAAATTCATCCCTCCAGTGAGAAAAATGAAATCATAAATCAAGTCGAAAATAAATTATGCATCGATTTTGACAATGCGATGGGTATACATGTAGCACTAACTAATCATAAGGTTGTCAACCAAAGTGTCATACTATTAGTTCATTCATTCAACAGTGGATAATTGAGTATAACTTGACAAAGACAAGTCAAAATTCTCCTATTCTATCAATAAATATTTCCTCGGTGAATGTCAGAATTGTTGCTCTATAAAATATTATACATACCTTTGATTGTGATAAAGTTTCATCATGCTTCACTGCGTCATTAATTAAAGCGATGTGATCAATCAGATCATCCACAGAAGGTTTGACCTCATACAAACTGCATATGACCAAACAATATATCAGATCTATCAAACCTTTAGAGAAACATAAGAAATCTTAATCAAGTAAGTTAGCAGACCTGAAAAGTTTTCTTAAGCGATCCCAAAAGGGCTTTACTAATGTATCTGGATTCCTCTTCAGATAGTGTAGAGCACTCAATGTTATCAAAACGGTCCTGATTGTAGGCTCATAGCTCTTCCTTGGCTTTAGAAGCTTAATCCAGCTCTTCTCCTTGGAAAACACCAATATTCGAGGTTCTTTGTCTAAAAGCTCGAATTTCCATGAAATTACTGGTTTATAGATTGATTGCAGCCCACCATCTGCAGTTCCTTGCAAGAAAATCTGCTTTTCAAGGGATTCCAGATTTGCATCCGCGGTCCAACAGATAGGCAAATTGCAAAAAGTAATCGGAGCATTCCTATCATCAACAAAGTGGAAGTTGTCCACGAATTGTGCCATATCATCCACTTCATCATCTGAGCAAGCCATTTTTACTAGCCTGCTACTTTTTCGACAGAACCTAAATACAAGCGAAAGATGAAATCACATAATAAGCCAGTAGCAGATTCCCAAATAAATACACACCTTAGTGCAAATGATAACAGGTTTAAGCAATAACAAAATCTTCGAAACAGCCACAAAATTCTTAAGGAATCTCCTAATTAACAACTAGGCTAGATTTGCACTAGCAATTCGGCCATGCAAAACTAAGGGATGGAATTCTGTAACATGAAGGGTAGTAACTAGTAAGGAAAAATATCCCTAGGTCTAACAAACGCACTCCTTACAAGCACTGGTTGAGACACTATTATAAACACTACAAACTCGACACACATCAATGCTGCTTTCACTTAATCTAACCTAGTAGACCATAAGGATAATAGTCACATTGAATTTCCTGAAGAATCTAAACAAACATTTTATCATGTATGATAAGCATTTCTACTAAGAAACTCTCAAAAAGAAAAAAAAAACTAGCAAAACCAAAATCCACTGAAAAACAAGGAAAATCCTAAATAATATTGAACTAAAAACAGTGAAAATGGACTAATAATCGCAATAATGACCTAATGATGAGCAATAAAATAGTCATTTATTCCAATACCACAGAATCATTACCCTAGAAAATCCGATTGAAGCTTTTTTTTTCCTAGACAAAATACTTGTTATTCTTGTGTGGTGAGACCTATGGAGAGAGGAACTGAAGAAGAAGAAGAAGAAGACGATGAAGCTGACATTCTTCTTCCTACTTCTCCTTCATTTTATGAAAAATCTCTCTAGGGAGAAGCTTCCACTCTGCTGCTTCTTTGATCAAAATGGGAATGACACTAGTAGAAACCCTTGAATGAAAAATTCAAGTGAATATGATCCTAACACTATTTTCTTTTATAAATGACGAAAATAGCCTTATACTGTGAATAGTACGGCCTGATTTGTTTTATGACGCGTGCAGGGTTTGTTCCTGGAAATGAGAGATTACAGTAATTTCTCTTTTCTTTAATCTCATTTAATTTAATGAAATGTGTGGCGTTTAATCGAAATAATTTTAAAGTTATTTCAAGTTTATTTTTTCTTTTCTTTTATACTAAAAGAAGTTTAACTAAGTTACAAAGTTTATATTCTTGACTCAGCAATAATAAGACTTGGTGGATGTGAAGCATAAACTCTGGAAATCTAAATATCCTAGCATGCCTAGCCAATCTATCAGTTGGCTTATTACAACCTCTTCTAATAAATTTGCAATACTATAATGGATTTTTGCACAACTTGGACCTAATGTTCAGAATTAAAGATTGATGCTTCCATGCTACCTTCTGGGGGTTTATATTAAATGCATCTGCAACCAACTGTGCATCCAGCTCAAAACACACGTGATGGATTCCAAGCTCCTTTGCCCACTCCATTGCTAGCAGTAATCCACCACACCCAGCATGCTTTACCTCTAGGTATCTGTTTGCATAGATACACCTTCTTTGTTCATAAACACCTGCAAAATTTTGAATGATTAGTCCAGTGCCCGTGGAAAGTTCATAAGTCTTTTTGTATAATGTGATTGAATAAAAAGGGGTCTCTGGTGGACTCCAATGATGTTGAATTGTCAAGCTGGATGAGTGTAAACTGCTGAGTTTTATTTCTTCTTCATAGTTTTTCTTGTGCCATTATTCAAAAGTTGAATGAGTCTGATAGTACCCACTGAATTTGGTTTTATTTCCTGAAAAACGCAGTAGCATCTTGCTTTCCATCTCTCATACCGTGTTGGCCATCTTTACTATCCAATCATCCTCCATTATAATCATCATATCAATAAACCAACTCTTTATCCAATCAGCTACATTAATTTCATTTCGATGTATACTTTGACCTGCCCCTATAATAGACAACCAAACTGCTCTGGAAAAATGACACTCCATAAGTATGTGTTGTGTTGTGTTGTGTTGTTTCAATCCCTTGATTATATATCTTGCAGGTTTCACCTCCATATCCCATATTTTTTGCCATCCTTTCAATAGAAGGTACACTACCAACAACCCATTTCCAAAGAAAGTGCTTAACTTTAGGTAAAGTATTCAAGTTCCACAGTTGGCGGTTACTGTATCATGAGCTTGAACTCTGTTGTATTTGATATCCACTAGTTTCCAATATGCTTATTTAACTGTGAACTGCACATTTCTTGTTAGAGTCCGAACAAGCCTGTCTTCATTCACTATGGGTAGTAGGATTTGAAGAATTTTTCCCCCATCTATTGTATTTGATAAGGATTGCACCATAGTAACACTCCAAGCTTTAGTGTTCTGATCAATTAAATATGACACCATTGTGTAGTTACTTGCTTCTTTAACTGTTACTGATGGTCTATGTGGGAGGTTACTACCAGGTGTTAGAGCATAGCTCGGTTGAACCCACCAAGCGTTGGTATGTCAAGTTTGGTTGTCATATTTTAGTGAGCCAAAACCCATTTAAGATTCGCTTGATTATGTACTAGAGTCAACTTCGTTTAGGTTATCTTGAAAGTATTAGGATATGAGACATTACAAGTAATGCGAAGACTTGAAGAAGTGAAGAAGTAAGGAGCTACAACGACAACATCATCCTTCCACTTGAGGTTAGTGATATTTGACTTGAACTGTTTCATTCCCTAACGTATCTTTCAAGTCGTGCATATTGAAAACATAACTGCGAAGCATGAATGATTACACTCTAGTTAGACATAGTATTAAAGAATACAATACGAGGTTTATTGCTTAACCATTAAACTTTGTGTATAAGACATCGACATAATCGTTTGAATGCTATTGTGATTATGTATGGGTATAAGGTGAAGATTTCATCCTAGGAAACAATGTTTTACATTTGTTTAAAGGAAGTAAATTTATGAACTTGTTTTGTGAATCGAAAGGGAAATCGCTAGGCATTATTGGTGTTGTTATTCATTGCATATCTTTTGAACTACCAATATGTGTGATTAGTATAACCGCTCATGACTTGTTTATGTTCTTGGTAAAACTATTCACAAAGGCCTGACTTTTGTATTGGTATGACTTTTATTAGTGAAACCGATCTTAAGTAATCACCTGAGATGGTATGATCGATTTAGTGTTATTAGTATGACCAACTCTAGGTAAAGGGGAACCGATCCTAGGAAGAGGTGCAACCTATCACAAAGGGGAATCGATCCTTGTATGAGGTGCAACAAGTTTTTAGTAGATGGGGGAACCGATCCTATGGACATGTATAACAATTACAAGTTAGGTACCATATATATGTGGGAACCGATCCTAGTACCTAGTCAACCGAATTTTTGGAAAGCTAGTGTGACTAAATCCAGTACCCATATGGAGGTAGAACCGAAACTTGTTTTGGTAGAACCGTGAAACCCATGTTTGGTGATTAAGTGTTCTTGATCAATCACATAGTTCTTGAAAGTCAGATGAACCAATTCTAAACTTGTTTGGAAGTGTGGCAAATCGGTTTCAAGATTGTAAGTATGAAAGAGGACTGACAAAGTTAAGATGTCGACATACTTTGAACATGTACAGTAACGCTTATCTTTTATTGTTCAAAGATATTCCTTAATAGCTAAAGGAAAATCCCAGATCGAAAAATAAATTGAGAATCTTTTATTTAAGGTTTTTAATTTTATTTTTGGAAAATGAAAATTAGTAATATGCATTTACTAGTTGGAGATTTTCCAAGAGATTTTCGGTCAATGTTTGGACAAACCATTTCCAGGAATTATGGAAACCGAATTTGGAATATATTGCATATCTTGAGAATATTTTCGTTTTTGGAAATTCCTTGGTGTCCAAACTTCCTTGTCTATAAATATCAAAGTTTGCATTTCGAGCAAACTAATCCTCAGAGCCAGCAAAACTACCTCAGTTGTGTTGTTACTGGTGGAGCCTCCTATTCGGAGAGGAAAGTAACCTAATTAGGCGAAATCTCTTACGGCCGCTCAGTTTAAAGACTTCTTTGGGATTGAGAAGCTCTATTAGTACCGTTGGTGGGAAACTAGATAATTGCGGTTTATCTTTTGTTTTCGATTGATTTGATTGACTAACGGTGGTTGAACTTTGATTGCACCTAGTTTGTTTATGCTTGAGAATCTTCTCTTCTGATATAAGATTCACTCAAACTAGATCGAAGTTTCGATGGGGATCTTTAGACTGTTTGTAGATCTAAAGACGTCTTGTGATAATCCATTATTAACAGACTCCGTTATGTGCGTGATTGATCACAAGAGATTCAATTTGATTGTGTGCAGGTGTTTATTGAAGATCTAAGAAGATTTGAAGACAAAGAAGACTTTGAAGATTTATGATTTGGGCTCATAATCTTTGGTGTGCACAATACTTGTTTCGGTTAAAGAGGATCCAACTATATTCGGTTTATCCTTGTGGTAGATTGGATTGATTAGTTGTGTAGATCGGCATCAATACAATTCTTTGTGATTAAAAGTATTGATTGCAAAATCTTAACAATTACTTTGGTAGTTGTTGATAAGATAGATCTAAGAACCTGACAAAGGAGTTTATTTGAGATAAACAGAAGAGCCTTTTGTCGAACTCACATCACTTGGTTGAAAATAGTTGATACCAAACAGATTTGTTGTTCCTTTACTGTTTGGAATACGAACCAAAGGAATTGTTCCAAGTATGTGGCTTATTACAGGTCGGAGGCGTGGGAATACAGACGGAACTAGGTGAACTGTAGGTTTAGTTGCTTGGTCTCAACTATACGAAGTTGGTTTGATTTTGTATAATGGCTTAATCCTGAGAGTATTCAATTCTGGACAAGGTCCCGGGGGTTTTCTGCATTTGCGGTTTCCTCGTTAACAAAATCTTGCTGTGTCATTTACTTTTATTTTCCGCAATTATAATTGTTGTTATTATAATTTAAAGTAAATTACAAAAACGTTAATTCCTATTTACTTGATAGTAATCCTATTGTATTTGGTTAAGTCCGAACCTTTTATCAAGTAAACATACTTCGTTGTTGTATTGTCTCGATCTCGTATCCATAGACGATCACACGAAGTGTGAACCGATTTGTTGTATTGTCTCGATTCAGTCCATAGACAATCACTTTCGGAGAAAGGACTTATAGGTGGAAAAGTTTTAGATTGAGTTATATTTGGGTACCCTCGTCTTTTCACCAGGTAACCATATGTCCTTCCAAATTTGGACTTTGCTGCCATTTCCAATGACCCAGAAGTTGGAACTAACAATATCCATAATGTTGTAAATGCTTTTCCATGCCCAAGTGGCATTGTTTTTCTTCTTCGCATGAAGAGCACTAATATTAGGAAAGTTTTGTTGTTTTGAAGTGTTATATCCCAGCTGATACATTATCATTACATAACCTCCAAGCAGCTGTAGCCAATAGAGCTTGATTGAAACAAGATAAGTCACTGAAACCCATACCACCAAAATTAGTCTTGTCCTTTCCAAAATTAGGCCATGAAGTTAAGTACAATCTTTTGTTTTCATTTTTGCCCCACCAGAAGCCACGCTGAATTTTTTCCATCTCTTTGATAGTGGTTTCAAGAATTTTGAACACTCCCATGTGATGTGATGACATAGAGTTAAGAACACTCTTAACCATTATAGATCTTCCTACCTGATTCATAAACTTACCATTCCACTTAGTCAATTTGTTTTTCATATTATCCACCAAACTTCAAAAGGAAATAGTTTTCTTTTTATCCAGGAATAATGGTATACCCAAGTATTTCTCCTCTAATGACATTCTCTTCATTTCGAGTCTTCTTAAAAGTAGTGGACTCTATCTTATGATTCATGTGCGTTGGCCAGATTGTTGTAAGCGCAGGGATACCGAGGAAACTAGGTAACTAGGGATAGTTTACTTGGTCTCAACTATACGAAGTTGGTAGTATATAGCGACTTAGTTCTGATAGTATTCAAAATTAGACTAGGTCCCGGGGGTTTTCTGCATTTGTGGTTTCCTTGTTAACAAAATCTTTTTGTGTGCTTTTACTTTACTTTCCGCATAATAATTTGTTTAAGTTATAATTAAATTAATTGTATTTGTACGTAAATCACAAACACTTTGGATGATCCTATACCAAGTGTATACCCTGTGCTTGTTATCTTCTTGACAGTCTATGTTTATATTAGATCACGCAAGGTCGGACTTATAGGTTGATATCGAAAAGATTGTGGTGTACTTGGTACCCACGTCATTTCACATACATTTCGATCCAAATATTTGCAAATCGATTTGAAGTGTTAGTGTAGATCGTTTTTTTTTTTAAATCAATTGTAATATTCAATAGTTGACTTGTGATTCTTAACCAAGTTAGACCAAGTAAATATTGTGATTTTTCTTTTGAGGGTGTAAAGAGTCGAATCCGAGACATCCTTCCTATAGTAGCGACCCTCTACCACTGTACCAACCCAATTGTTGGTGATAGTAATCAACGTGTTTTATACCTATACTACTTCTACATTAAAGATCAAAACTTCAAGATTTTTATTTAGTTCAATGATATTTATAGGCTTATAAGTAGCTATTCGAAAATCAACATGAATCTTTGATTCACGATTTAAAAGACGATTTGATTCTCAAAATTAAAAAACGGTTCGCTTGGCGATTTACGATTTAACAACCTTACAAAACACTAATTAATAGAAAACGAACCTAAACCGTGTGTGCAATCCTGTATGTTGGAGCAGCTCGTATTATAATCATATGTTCCAATAAACTAAATGTTATGCCATGGGGACCAATACCTTCTCTGTTAACAATGGTAACACACTATTTAACGCATATTATAATTAATTCATGTAGTTTTAAATAAATAAAAAGTATTGTCAAGACACTTAAATATATCGTATACATTGTAAAGATATATGTACATGCAAATGATAATGTAAAAGTAAAAAGTGTAAAAAGTGTAATTGCAAATTAAAAAAATTGCGAAGCATATAACAACAAAATAGTACGCGCATATCATGGAGAAAAATAAAAATATATAACCTTGTTCATAAATGCAATGATGGCAAAATATGGTTTCTCAAAGCTAATAGATCACGACCTGGACCATATGTGCAAGCTCATATGTCGGAATGGTTCGAGTAACAATCGTATGTCTTAATAAATTAATTATTATATGCCATGGGCACCAATGCTTTCTTTGTAGAGGCAAAAGTCAAAAAATAATCAAACACATGTTAATTGTCTTTTAAAAATAATAATAATAACACGTGTTAGATAAGGAGGAGGTATAACATCAAATATACCGGTAGAAGATTAGATTAAATAATCGTACCTTTACACACTTTTCTCTATTTCCATTTAAAATTATTAGAGGATATAATGATATCTACAAAATTTGTCTTAAGTAGCAAAAAAATACAATATCTAGTTTCTCACCTAAACACTTAAGATTGTTAGACTTGATAATACCAAATATAACAATATTTACTATAAACACGAGAATTCATATATAGAAAATAGAACAAACATCATCAATTTATAGATTGAACCCTCAAAACAAGTTGTGACGATTAATTGAAGAAAAAAGACATGATTAAAGATGTAACTACCTCATTGGACAATATAATGAGAGACTAACCTGGACTACTATCTCTTTCTTCTTATAAAATTTTCCTTTAGGAAGTGGAAGATACTCATGTTCCTCAAAGCCTTTTTGATACCAAAAGTTTCAGAACTCCTTCCGAGTTTTTTTATAACTCCAGTTAGTTCAGTAACCACCCCTTCGTAGACATCCCTAACTTCCTTCCTTCGTAGATTAATGGCCCTACGATAGTTTTCTTTTAAAGCCTCAAATTTCTGTGCATTAGATGAATTCACATCTAATGCAAATATTTGGCCCGAAAATTTCTACAACAAAAGAAGTGGAATTTTCAAAAACTAATAAAACACATGTTAATTTGTCTTTTAAAAATAATAATAATAACACGTGTTAGATAAGGAGGAGGTATAACATCAAATATACCGGTAGAAGATTAGATTAAATAATCGTACCTTTACACATTTTTCTCTATTTGTATTTAAAATTATTAGAGGATATAATGATATCTACAAAATTTGTTTTAAGTAGTAAAAAAATCCAATATCTTGTTTATCACCTAAACACTTAAGATTGTTAGACTTGATAATACCAAATATAACAATCAAGAATATAAACAGGATAATTCATATATAGAAAAGAGAACAAACCTCATCGATTTATATCATTATATCCTCTAATTAAGCAATTAGAACTTTAGATCTTTTAAGTAACACCTAAGCAAAGACATATCAGGTGTTCGCAACTAAATATTAGTTTGCATGCCATGTTTTAGAGAAAGTGACTATACTGCTTTGTAGCATAAATAGCAACAAATGATTCGATGTTCATGATCACAAAGAATCTCACTAAGCATAATGACTTCTTAATAAAACAAAAACTGTAGAATCCTGAAACTGGTTCTACACAAATTATTAATCTAAATATTTCTACAGTTACATGATGGAGCCTGTCTTTTTTACATGAGTTGAGTTAGATTAAACCACCTAAGCCCCCCTACTTGAAATGGAAAATAACTTATTGTGCTGAACTTTAGGGGGGAAATGTCAAAATGACAAGTAAAACATAACAAGATATTCTTGACAAATTAAGTGATGCTTAAAAAAAGAAATGCTGGTAGAATTTTTAACTATGCTCAGGCTTTTTACTAAAGAAGGATCAATCTACATTAAATGCACTATACTAATCCTGCAAAATGGTTAATTGCACCTCAATTTCTTGGTATGTCTCTTCTTTGCTCTTCTTTGTGTACCTTGGTTTAAACATCTTATTATTCAATTGTGGACTTCATAATTTCTAACTTTACTAAAGTTATTTTAGCCTTCAAATATTCAGTACATGACTGATTTGTTTTTGAAACCCTGTTTCCAAAGAAAGACGTCTTGCTATGCAAAGGTATATGCTTAAGAGGTATTACATGTTTTGATGAATGCTAATCAAACGGATAATTAAAAAAAAGTATTGCTTATTCGAGAAATTATTTACTATGCAAAATATTTAATTATGTATTACATACCGAATTAAATTTAAGAATTCTCGTCTAAGTTAACAATAGATTGCAATTTTTCAGTCATGTAAGTCTAGGCATTCATTTCCTTACCGTCACAAAAATTTCAGTAAAAACACGATGGATAAGGAGGAATCGGTGCATTTGCTCCCTTCAGTAAAGTAATATAATGCGTTTCATTGAAAACTTTTATTGTATTGGTGGATGATTTTCCTCAAAACTCATGCTTTCCTTTTCATATAATTTGCAAGTCAGTTACATAGATGGTGCACTAAAACATTTATGCATGATGAGTCTAAACAAAAAGTTTTAGGTGTCAAATTAAATTGTTGTGTATTCTCATAGATATTAGAAGTAAAACAAGCTTAGTCTAACTCTACATTACAAATTTATGATAGGTTGTCGTCACAAACAAATTGTGGAATTTGATTTCTTCACCAATAACCATAATCTTCATGTCATGGCAGAAGCTTTGGTAGTTTTCCTTACCAAACAGCCAAACACATAAGTCCTTCCAACTGAGTTATAGTGATAATATACATGTTTTATTCCCTTTTGATTTCGAACTAGTGAGGGAAACAAATTTCAAATAAACATAATATATTAATGCAAGTGCGCACAATATGTAAACTACCATAGAAACTATTGTAGGAAAATTCAATATAGAAAATCTTTTTAATCACTTACCAATCATATTCCTAAAAAAATGTTGTTATGAGACCCTTAATATACAGTACTCTAGTGAAACCAGTAACAACCACCAACTTACAAAGATTGCGATTCATTTTTTTTAGTTGTTATATTTATCTTAACCTCATTGTTTTTTACTTTTGTCGATAAAAGATAATCGTAAACTATTAATTCTGTATATAAATAAATAAACATTTATGTAAAACTATTAAAGCCTGAAATTTTAAAGATGCAAGAAAAGAGTGCAATACTGGTAGTGAAATAATGAGGGTACTAAGTACACCACAATCTTTTTGATATTAACCTAAAAATCCGATACCTAATGTGATTTAATATAGACAGAGACTGTTAAGAAGACGGCAACAACAAGGTATACACTTGGTATATAAAACAAATATCGAAACCGAACCTAACGATAAGGATCAACCCAAGTGTTAGGATTAACGTACATTGTATTTACTTTTAATTATAACTACAACAATAATTATACTTGCGGAAAGTAAAAGTAAAGACACAACAATATTTTGTTAACGAGGAAATCGCAAATGCAAAAAACCCCCGGAACCTAGTCTAGTTTTGAATACTCTCAGAATTATGCCGCTATACAAAGACTACTACCAACTTCGTATCATCGAGACCAAGTAAACTACCCCTAGTTACCTAGTTTCTGAAAGTGAGTTACGGGAGGTTGAGCACGAACAGTCTCTGCCCTAAACCACGCACAGTGGTCGTTCAAAGGCTGCTTCAGTCACATGGAAGAGATTTTAGGGTTTGTCTTAGGGAGGGAAGCAGATGAAGAGAGAGATCATAGAATTCTAGGGTTTGAAGAAGAATTACTCTGAGAGGTTATGAGAAAGATGATCGTAGCTTGGAGAAATAGATGACCTATTTATAGATGAATTCTCTAATCTCAGGTCGGTGAAGATAAGGATTGCTTTCCGTGCCATGCAGAGCAATTCTCCTGTCTCTTCAGGAATAGATAAAGATAAACTAGGTTGAGTTTATCTTATTATTCCACCGCCTTTACTCTCATCCGCGGTAAGAAATAAGCCGGGTATTTCTCACACGTGCCGTAGACCGCCAGACCAAAAACCTAATTGTTATCCCCCCCCCCCCCCCATTTGTGTGAATCTGAGTCAGCCTTTGTGATGATGTGTTGAGAGAGAGAAATATTCTCTTTAACCGAGTTGGCCAAGATAGAGAGATATTCTCCGATTTGTAAGAATGACTAGGATGAGTCACGTGAAAAGGCATGGGATGTCTCAAAATTAGTGTGGAGAGTCTGAAAATGAGACTCGATTCCTACATGAGGCTCGTGCCTACTATGGGGAGTATTCAGCCTTGTCTGAGATTTCCCGAAAGATTTGAATCTCTCTGAGATTTTGAAGAGAGATTTGAATCTCTCCGAGATTTTGCAGAGAGATTTGAATCTCTCTGAGATTTTGCAGACGGTTCAAAATTTCTACGAAGATTTTCTTAAAGGATCTGAATCTCTCAGTGGCCAGCTGGGACTCATCACGAAGAGAGAGAAAAAGGTTTTGTACGCCCGATTAATGTCACTGCGAGACTTTGGCTCACTTGTTTTTTGACCAGTGTATCTTGCAGAGATGTGCTAGGAATCAATTGTCCACGTATTCATGAGGCCGACATGACCAGTGTATCTCAAAAGGATGTTCTAGGAATCTGCCGAAAGGGCCTAGAGGCAGAATAACTAGTGTATCTCGCGGGGATGTCCTAGGAATTATTCGGAAACCTCAGTAAGTCGAGTCAGAGCCTAGAGTAGACATGACTAGTGTATCTCGCGATGATGTACTAGGAATCAGTCCTTGATCTCAAATAGGATGAGTCGTGCTTACAAGAGATATACATATCTCCGTTCTGGGTCATAAGCCCGCCGGGACGTTTTTACGCATCTACAGAGCCTACATTACCAGAAGTATCTCGTCGAGGATGTATACTATGAATCATGGCATCACTGATGTGGTTTTAAAGTGGTAAGTAAGGTTGTCGTTCACTCGGACTTGTGTAGATTCGAGTTTTTAAATTTAATAAAAATATATACAAAAATATTACAAAGGGTGCGAGAGTTACTGGGATTCAGGATTTCACCGAATTCAAAACATAAGGTTCAATTATTAATTCTTTGACAATTTTAGCTCAAAAAAAACATGGACTCTATTTTTGCCAAGGTAGATTCTCAAAACATTGATTGTAAATCCTAAGCATGATGTATCAAAACACCTAAGCTAAGCATACATCATCAAATTAAATGACAACCAATTAATTCAAATCATAATTTCAATTAAAATTAATGCAAAAGTCTTAAAAAGAATTACTAAAATTACCCCAAGTATGATATTCGTCTTCCTCCGTCATCCCATTGTTGGGGTTTAGCTCTTCATGGTAAAAACATGCTCAAAAGATTGATTCATGGCTCAAAAAGTTTTTTTTTGAAGAGAAATAATAATACAACGAATCTGCAACGCTTTTCTGGCGTTTCAGAAATCACCGTTACAATGAAGTGTTGTTAATAAACGATAAATCGGTTCTGCTGTTTAAGAACGACACTCGTCTGCGACTGTTCTATGTGGGTCAATGTTCTTCGTGTTCTTCAGAAGCAGCAGCAGGTTTTCTTCAACTTTGATTTCTCGGCTCTGTGGTGTTATAAACTTCCCCTAACTTTTGACACCTCTTCTATATGACCCAACCAACCTATTTATATCAAAAAGACCGATTAAATCTCTTCCTTTCTCTTCACGGAAAAGTTCCGGCAATTTCTTGTTTTAGGATTTCTACGCGTATATGAGCTTTCCTTTTGATTCTAAACTCTTCCTTAGATAGATATCAAGCTTTGGGAAGAAAATCTTGCCTTTAGTCTCCCTGAAATTCCTAAAATAATTCATCAAAGACCCGAAACTTCCATCACCTCTGTTTTTCTCTAATTCGATCTCTAGCCAATTTGGGTTCAATCCAAAGACTTTACCAGGCCTGTGTAGTCCTAAGGAGTAAACCCAATCAATTTCAGCCCTTTAATCTCCATAAAAACCGATCAAAACTCCAACCCTAAAATCTGTCCGTGAGAACCATTTTTCCCGCCAATTTTGTTTCTAAAACGTGAAGAAGTGGAGTCCCCCTATCCAGTCCCGGTCTGTGTTTAGTAGCTGCTTGGAAATGGGTTACCCCTTATCCAAAGTGAGAGTCCGAATAGCAAATGTCCTTCCAGGTTTCTTTAACAACTTTTCGAGCCAATTTCGCCGCAAAAGCTTATTTCTCCAAAAACACCTACAAAGAGATAAAATACCAAAATAAGTACAAAAATGGGTACTAACAATATACACAATAGAGATGAAAATAGACACATAAATGCGTCTATCAATCACAACAGCTCCGTCTCACGAAGACATGCTGGAATTGTGGTTGTTCTGGTTCATAAGTCTACTGGGGACGTTTTACGCTCTACAGAACCTACGTGACCAACAGTATCTCGTCGAGGATGTGCGCTAGGAGTCACGGCATCACGACTAGCAGTGTCTCGCGGGGACGTATACTAGAAAATGTGGATAAGGGTGCCTCGAGGTCCAAAGGCGTAATCTCTCCTGTGAGAGTTGAATTTTGTCTATGGTCTTGAAATGACACTTTTGCCCCTTATCCAAATTTCACCATCTATATTAAGTCCCGTACTCAGAGTAGAACCTTGATTGTTCTATGATGAGTATATAAATGGTTACGAATCGTTCTGGCACGAATTTACAATCTTTTTTTCGGAATCCCCGAATTGATGCTTAGTCTTTGCTTGCTCTGATTATAGACTTCGAATCAACTCTGGAATTGGGAGATTTCTGGAATTTTCTATTAGGAGATATTACTAACGCGACACTTGATCCTTGATGAAGTAAAATTTCCTTTTTGAGATACTAGACTTGCGAATTAGGGTTTCTTTGACCAAAACCCTAACTTCTTCCTTCTGTGCAACTCTAAGCTTGGAATTGACCCTGGACTTGGAATCCTTTTAGGCTTTCTCATTGGGAAGCGTCATGGAAATAGAGTCTTGTAGAGGAAACTTCCATCTTGGTCGAATGGGATTTGCAAATTAGGGTTTACTTGGACAAAACCCTAACTTTCTCTCTTTGTGCGTCCTTGAGCTTCTGAGTTCGTGCAAGAGTATTTGGGGAAGAGAGGGTTTTGAGCGACTTCCTGGCTGTCCGTGAAGTTGGTAAAAATCCAATGAGAATAAATTTGCACTTGTTTTTTCAGTTACGGAGTCCCTATCCCATGTAAATTCTGAATTCAGGCTTGTACAGTACCTAAACCCTAATTTCTCTTTTGTTCGCATCTGACTTCTTCAGACACTCTGGAGAGCTTTAAGAGCTTGGTAGTCTTGCATATGTCTTGAGGGGTTAGCACCTTGTATGACGAGAACTCTTTCAATCCCTTATACTAATCAGACACACCTTTTCGAGAGAAAATGCCTATCTTTGAAACCAAGGGTATTTTCATCAAAAGCCAATATGTGCCTGATTTTTCTGACATGAAAGACTTCGTGAGATTCCTTAGGCATGGTCATGGCTTGAGAGAGGGAGATAGGCGCATGTCTAATCTTGGTTTTGAAAATTATGATCTCAAACTTCCATGTTTGAGCTAAATTCCCTTTATTTTCACCGAAATTCTGCTTTTCTGGATTCTGTTTCAATCCCGTTCTTCTTCAAACATTTAGAGAACTCAATATTCATGTGTATGAGGCCTTTGGAATGAGTAGATGAGAGCTTGGTCAGTCTCTGACTGTATCATGGCTTTCATCTTTGAAAATACTCAAAATTGCGAAATAAGAGTGTTTGGGTCAAAATCTCTTATGAGCTTTTTTTTTTTTTTTTTTTTTTGAAGAGTTGTGAGCTAAAAGGGATTGAGAGAGGTGTAGATAAACTTCCAAGAGAATGGGGAGAGGCTCGATCCTTTCTGATTTAAAATACATCCTTTTTCTGTATAATTCTTAAAATTAAAACTATTTTTCGTCAAAACCCTAATTCCCTCCGACTTTGATCCCTATGAGAAAATCCCGAGAGAATAAGTGACGTCCCACTGGCTTAGGAGAGAATTCTAACGCATGGGAATAGCTTGGCCACAGCTTGGAGGGATTTCAAAAGAAAGAAAACCCTCAGTTTCCTTATTTGATCCAAATTCCTCTAATTTCCTCTTTTAGCTCCAACTCATTTTCCTTTTGCTTCAAGGCTTCCTTTTTGAAATAAAATTGAAAGAGAAAGAGATATTTTGACATGCCATAATGTTTGGAAACCGGTCCACCTCCTCCCACGAATTCTCTTTTCATTAGAATTCCATATATTGGCCGTGGCATGCATATATATATATATGCATACACATGTGTTGTTGGATTTCATGAGCAACCTTCATTTTCTTCTTTTATACAAAAGCAACTTCATTCACATTATTCTTTATTTTGATTAAAACTTACTTTCCATCATGTCTTCAAACACGCTCAATGTTATGATTTCCAGCGATGTTAACAGTAGCAGCGATTCTGCCCCTTCTCGCTAGAGTTCGATGAAACCCACAAATTTTGTTAACTCAGGTGTAAAATGCAAATCTTCTAACCGGGTATGCATCCCTACTCTTAATTCATTATTTCTTGTTTTATTGCTTCATATTCTGACAGAATATATTTTCAGAAAATCATATAACGTTCAGGTAGGTGATTTTGTACATATGCTTGAGTCCCCGGGCAGGCAAACCATAACTCCTCCTTGCAAAACTATCCTGAAAGAAATCTACGATGAATTCCAGGTTGGTCTTGTGATTTTGTGCATGAGCACTTGCTTTATTAGAACTCGAGTTTAAGTTTCCATTCATGAAGTCAGATTTAAAGTGCTCAAAAATAGTCGTCCACTCTTCATACGTATTTGGCTTTGAACCCTCGACCCCAATCACGGAAAGAAATAGAAAGAGCTAACCAATGCAAAAGGAATAGCTTGACTCTAATTTAATTAGGTTAACCAATTAGACATAGACTTCGGTTTTCCACTTCCTCACTTCTCGTTGTGTGATAATCTGAATTGATAAAGGAGTCCTTGTCTTGTTTGGACTCTTGACATGCCCTAATATTTCAACATCGTATTTTGAATATGATGACTTTAGCAACTCTCATTGGATTAATCAGAAACATGTCTCCTAATTGATTTTCCGTTTATACTCTTCATAACACTCAGGTTGCTAATGCAAATGATAGAATTGAAACTGGTAGTGGAGTAGGAGTTACCGTGAATTTGAGTCAGATTATAGATCGTAACCCTCATTCTTTGGAGTACTCAGATGCTAACATGGAAGCTCCAATTTCTTCTTCACTTACGACCGGTCCCGCCGAGTTGTCTGGTGATGGTTTGACCGGTGGTCTTCACTTCATCCCAAGCATGGAAACTATTTACCCTGATCATGAAATTATAGGTGTCTTTAGTGTTCCTAGTCGCCATGCCTTGCTGTATTCTGAAATATGGGCGAAATTTGGTCACGTTGCTACAACTGAGGTTTTGAAACATAGATCCCATCTTGTTACATTTGTGGACGAACTTTTGTCTACTGTGGAGGAGATGCGTTCAAAATCCTTCAATGAGATTACCAAAGAATTGATATCCAAATGGGAAAAGATGATCTCTTCTTGCGAAGGCATTCGCTTCAACAAAGGATGGTTGCGCTCGGAGTTTGAGTCCATTGAAAATGAATATGCAGCTCTTTGAGAGTTCCCCGATATTTCATATCCTTATTGCTTGCCATTCATGTCTACTATCTCGTAATACCCACTAGTTGTAGCCTTCGAGATGACGAACGTCCCTTCACGGTTAGGGGAAAACTTCAGAGCCGACTGATTTTTCCGAACGTGTTTTGCTGTCATCAAGACTAAGTCACCAACTTGGAAAATTCTTGGCCTTAGTACTTTATTATACGCGCGCGAAAGTTGTCATTTGTAAATAGCAAGATTCTCTTCTACCTTAGCATGCCTGGCATGTACTGTATCCAGATCTGCTATTCGATAGAGATAGAGGCATCAGTTGCGTCCCACAGAACTCCACTTGCCATAACAATTCGAGCTAACTGAATCTTGATTTCAACGGGCAGAATCGCATATGTTTCATAAACCAAGGAATAAGACGAAACACCTGTTGAGGTCTGTGACTACTAATTTTCCCATAGTCTACGTAATGTATACAGCTCGGAGAATCTAATACTAAGTAGTATTGAAGCCTCAGTTGAACTGATAATGTTAAGTAATAAAAGGTATTCAAGATCGCAATAATAACGATGAACACAAATATAATGTAAATGCTACTAAGTTATCATGAGACACAAGAGATTACGTGGTTTGACATTTGTTTACATCCACGGGATAATGAGTGATTGTTTGTATTAAGTTGTGGTGGTTACAAAGATCTTAAATGCTTTCCAAAGTAATAGAGAGAACTCAAGTTGGAGTAAATACTTAAGTTTTAAACATTAAAGAGGTATAAGCTTAAGACTAGATCTTCTTCTCTTGGGTCTTGAATTCCCTTATTTGTTGGTGAAGCTTGGTATTTATAGCCCCTTCTGCTCCAGATATATCTTTGCTATCTTTGGACCATCGTTCCCTGTTACATCTTCCGTACAAATGGCACCTTCGTTCACCACACGCTTTCTCCAGTCGGACTTTGCCACCTCAGCTAACCCACGTTCCTTTGGGAACTACCCAGCCTCAGTACAGATTGTACCTTCGTTTACCGCCAGCCTTCACTAGTCAGACTCTGCCACCTTATTTCTCTCCACGTGCTTTGGTTAAGCTTGTAGATAAGAGATTTTCGCATTAAATACTGATTGGATATGTCATCTACCTCCAGCTGCCTCTCTCTCTATGCTAAGTTCTACTTTTCCATCTTAGCCGTCGAGGTATCCCTTCTTGAGATGAGATAAAGTATATCTGCGAAGGTTTCTTCTGCTACTCAGATTCCTGTGTGTAGCGAGGGATACACAGTTATCCTGCACGCGACCACTGAAACCGTGACACGTGCTCCACAAAATATTGATATTCACAGTTTACCCATTTTCTTTCATATTCTACCGTTTTGTAGGATTGGAAGAAAAAACTTCCGTAACGCCGTCATTTTTGCACGTACCGGTTGGGTGGTGCCCATGTGTCCTTTCATGCAATAACTTCCTCTTGAATTTTGGGACATCGAAACTTTTGGATTCTCTAGCCGCCTATAAGAAGAGAATAAAAGAAGAAATTTCATTAACTTTCCCTTCTTCTCACGAACTATTGCTCTCTATCCCTTTCTCAGATATTTTCGTTGCCTCCTTTACTTATAACTGTTGGTTTGCTCTTCGACTTCCAAAGTTCTTTCTTTCTCTTCATCAATCAGGTTAACATATACTCGCCTTTGATTTTGATATAGCTTTCCGTATCTGATAGACGCATTTATGTGTCTATTTTCATCTCTATTGTATATATTATTAGTACCCATTTTTGTACTTATTATGGTGTTTTATGTCTTTGTAGGTATTTTTAGAGAAATAAGCTTTTGAGACGAAATCGGCTCGTAAAGTGGTGCTTTACACCCCAGGATAGAGTACTAAAGTCACCCCAGAAATGCACCGGAAGCACCCCAGAAATGCACCGGAGGAACCCCGAAAAAATGTTGAAAACACCCCAGAAAAAAAAGTGTTAAAGGCACCCACAAAAATTACTAAAGGCACCCTAAAAATGGATAAGGGCACCCCCAAAGCAGCCGAGCTGCTAAAGGCACCCGAGTTTTGGATTCAGGGCACTTCACCTTCATCATTTGAAAATGGATTTTGGCGGGAAATTTCTTTTCTTCACTGGCAGTTGGTTCGATCGATTTTTGATGATGTTATGAAGAGATTAAAGGGCTGATTTCTTATGGGTAGTTGTGATATGACCTAATAAACATGTTTTGGGCTTTAGGTTCGACCGAATTTGGCTGAGTAATCCGCAAGAAGAAAATAGGGAGAAACGAGTATATCACGTGTTGAGAAAATTTTGTGGAAGATTTTGTGGAGATTAGAGCGAGTTTAACATATTTTCAGCGTGCAAGAAGTGTGTGGAGATCAAACAGATGCGTGGAGGAGATAAACAGGGGAAGAATCACGTAAATATTTTGGATTTATTAGCGAGATTTTTACGTGTTGATTGATATAAATAGGTTGATTGGGGTCTCACTGTGGGATAGAGAGTTTAGAGGGAGAGTTGGGAGCAGTTAGGAAGAACCAGAGAGTCGAGAAATCAAGTGGCAGAAAAACTCCATTTTCTGCTGCTGTGAAGAACACGAAGAACATTAGACGCACGCAGAACCGTCGTTTTTCAACAGTGACAACGACAACTGTTTGTGGGTCGTATTGCGACAGTGTCAACAACACTTCATTTTTATCGTTCTCTGTAACAGCTCGGTTTGTAACGAACAAAAGTGTTACAAACCTTGTTTTTATCAATTTTTCTCTTATTTCATCATTTGTGAACCATTTTTGAGCATTAATAAAGATGAATTTTGAGCATGTTTCCATGATAATGATGAGCTAATTCTCGCGTAATCAAGGCACGGAGGAAGCTATTTATGCATGAATAATTGGTAACTATTCTATTTTTCTCTAATTTGTATTTTATAATTCACTCAATCACTACTTTGTAGAATTTTAATTGTTTGCATAATTTTTCCTAATTAGTTGTGATTCAATTAGATAGGTTATGCTTTGGTTAGATAATCTATGCTTAAGGGATACAATTAATGTTTGAGAATATGCTTGATAATTTGTGAATTAAGAAAAAGAAATTTTAAAAATAATTAGAGTTTTGGAATCTTTATCATCATTTATTCATGTGTAATAGTGGAATCTAGTGTCTTGGTTATTTTCACTCTAAAAAAAACAAATTTGGATTAAAATTTTCTCTACTTTTAGTTTAAATAAATCTAGCTTTCACAAGTCTTACGAACTCATTCTTACCACTATCAAAATTACATCAGTATCTTCCATATTTGGTTCTGTTTCTCTTTCTTTGGTTGTTTGAAGTTGTTGTTGTATTTGCATGTGAGAATTCCGATTCTTCTTTGTCTCTTCATGTTGTATGAGAATTTGGGTTCGTTTCCATTTCGTGTTTTCACCATGAATGTATCGTGATTGCTTCTCGCTTGCAAATTTTTGAATGTGGTGATCAATCATACTCCATTTCTCTTCTTAGAAGGATGAAATCGTTTACTTTGGTTGGTTTTGTTAAACCCATGCCCAAAGTACTATCATTTTTGCCACGATCATATGTTTTGAGTCGACTGTAATTTCGGTCCGCCATTGTTGATGGACTGTTCTTCCTGTTGGTGTTATGGATTATGAGACTTCCTAAGAAGCCTGCGCGGAAGGATCCGAGGCCTAGATCGTCCACTGAGCCACCTACGCGGATGGATCATCCTGATGCTACGCCCTCTCCACCCCCTGAGGATACTGAGATACCTAAGGGACCTGAGGTAGCAGTGGAAGCTGAGGTAGAAGAAGTTGATGTTGAGGACCTTCCTCCACCTCCACCTCATTTTTAACTCCAAAGGTTTCAGCTGCGTGACAAAGATAACTATGCTAACTTGTCTTTGACTTAGATCTCCAAGTATTTTCGTCTGCATAAGTTTGACATATCTTTTGTCGATGGCCCTGATGTTCTCACTGAATCCTTAATCCGAAGCTTCCCTTATGATGAGAACAACCTCTTGATCAGTGTTGGCCAGTTGGCCGCAGGTATGCTCCTGCCTTTGTTTAGTAGAAATGATCCTTTCTACTATGATGTTTTGTCTACCAGGGATGACCCAGTGAACAAAACTCAGGTCCGAGGGATCATGCAATACACTGGTAATTTTTGGCGCGCCCTTCGTGAGTGCTGGTACCGTAGCAAGGGTTAGACTACTTTGAAGTCTTATGACCCTTTTGCTCCTTGGAGGTCTAAGAAAGAGGATTATACCCTTTCCAACTTCAATGCTACCTATGCTTATGCCATTTATAAAAGCAACCTTCTTCCTTGGTGTGTTGGCCCCGTCGTATCCATGTTACTGCTAAGAAGATTAAGGAAGGCAATAGCCTTCGTTTGCTGTAGGAGATTGACAAGACTGGGTTGACTGTTATCCCCTACTATGCTAAGCTTTTCTTGCCGAAGCCTGATCACATTCGTCTGGATCACGATGATCGCTGGGTGCGTACTCCTCTTCGTGTGGTGGGTCCCTGGGACTTTGGTTTTACTACCGCAGATCCCAATGTCCCTCGTACGACTTTCTCTCTGCCAGCTAAGTATGATGGATATCAGCCTTGGGTTTTCAACCCTGCTACTTCTCATGAGGTAACCTTCGTTTGCTATAGAAGTTTTTTTATTTTTCATCTTTATTTTGTGGACTTTGCTCAGTATTCTGATGGTTCCTTTGTAGCCTGCCCCTACTTCTTCTGCTGGGACTGCTCCGGGTTCTACTGCTGGGACTGCTCCGGGCTCTGCTGGTAACTCCGTAGCTACCAGGACCAGGAAAAGAAAGGCTTTGATTGAAGCAGCTAATCCAACACCTACGGAGGTAAGGATTATAGCCATACCTTGGTGTTTGTAGATTCCTTAGTATTTTGCCCCTGATCCTTAGCTGGCGCATGTGTTCTTCTATAGTCTTCCAAGAAGAAAGGCAAATTGAAGGATGTGATCGATGTTGAAGAATCCGATGAGGATCCTAAGGCTGCTGAGGAAGAACAAGATGACGAGGATATGAAGGACGTCGAGGATATTGCCCTTAGTCCCCATTTAAATGATATTGAGGAATATTTTTCCAAAGATAGCCCTAGTCCTCTTCGTGATGTCTCCGTGGAAAGTGACAACCTCTAAGTTGATGGTGGTACTTCATTGGTGAGCCCAATTAATACTCAAGTTGCAGCTCCTGCTTTGCTGCCAAGGGTACCCTCGTTTTCTGCTCCTGGTGATTTGCAACCTGTTGCCTCGGCTACTACTGGTGCTATAATGATATCTTCCAAGAACCTTCGTCTTCTACTGCTACTTCGCTCCACTCGAGTGGTGAGGGTTAGCAGTTCATACTTTCAGCCGAAGAAGAAGGTTGTGATTTCACTTGTCAGATTCTCCTTCAATGCTACGCCTACTTCTTTGGGAAGCGCTCAGTCTGTTTCTACTGCCCCTGCTAGCAATGTTGTTGGACCTCTACCTTCTTCACCAGATTAGACCGTACTGGGTAATCTTCCTTCTGCTGGTGATATGGACTTAGGTGGTACTTCTAGTAAAGCATTTTCTTCCATTCCCAGCTCATCCACTATGCCGTCTCTTAGTCGTGGTGAGGATTCAGTACTTGTCCCCCATGCTCGTTCTCAAGCGACTTTTGGGGTTCTTACGGATCTTGGGAAGGGTAAGTCACCTGATAACTTAAGCCTTGGGAGTTCTGACGATGCCATCCTCGAAGCCATACTTCGGGATTCGAAGGTCCCCTTTTCTGCTGAGGTTGATCGTCATTAGCTGGCTGATTGTCTGTAGGTTGCTTCAAGGTTGGATACTTTGACTGCTCAGTATCAAGTAGCCAAGGATCTATTCTTTGACCCAGACTGCCTTTGCTCTAGTAAGAGTTTTTGTGAAATCCGCAGGAGCAGCATCCAAGAGATGGAGACCTTCATGGATACCTACGCTGATTTCCTCCCCCGTCTTTCCTTGTTCTTCGTAAGTGGTTCTTATCTTATTGTTTTTCGCATTGCTTTAAACCTTCGTTTATTCTTATGCTCCGTTGCTTGCAGCTTTGCAAATAGATCGATGTCGGGTGTACCTTGTTCAAGTTTTATAGGGCTTAGTGTACTCACTTGAGTGCTCTGTTAGAGCGTGCTCGTCAAGATTATGCCTTTATTAACGCACAACAGCCTTCTTCCAGTGATGCTGCTTCTGTCACCAAGGTACCTTTGTTAGAGAGTGAACTGAGGAAGACTCAGAGGTCTCTAAAAGCTTGTTTGTTGGCTCTTGAGAGAGCTAATAATGCTGCGAAGTTTGCTGAGGAGGGAGCAAGGCTGCTGATTCTTCTTTGGCTACTGAATCTTCCTAAGTCATAGGTTCGTTCCTCCTTTCCTTTCGCTTTGTTTTTATTTTTTGTCTGGTAGTGTAGTCCTGAGAGAACCTACGCCTACCAGCTGGTAGCTCCGATGAGCTTAAACACCTTCGGGAACAAGTAGCCAAGTCGACCTCTGATGTTTGGTATTATCAGAAGAAGTCTGATAGGTTGATGAACGTGACTGTCCATAATGAGGCCCAAATCTCCCTTGAGTCTGCCCCTAACTCAGACCTTGTGAAGAAGATGGCCTTGCTTCGTAAAGAATGTGACGAGACCCTCAAGTGGAAAGAGGATCTTATTTTAAAGGAAAAGGAGGATATTGCCTTAGTTGAGAAACATCTCTCAGCTCAAGAAATTATCCGTAAAAAGTATTATGCAGATTTCGATGATGCCTGCGCTTCCTTAGCTAAGGTTACCGCAGAGCGTAACGTATTAACCTCAGAAGTCCGCTCCTTTAAAAATAGGCTTAGTGAGGTTTCTTCAATGCCTTCCTCCATGTCTCGTGCATCTATGGTCAAGATATTGGAAGAGTTAGAGAATGTTTACCAGGTCTTATCCTCTGAGGATGCTTCGCTTCGGATAGATGTAGAAGATCTCCGGACCAAACGCGATACCCTAGCTGAGGATCTTAATGCTGCTAAGGAAGATCTTGCCGAAGCCCATCATAGTTTAGAGGATTCCTTTAGACATGCTGGAGGTAGCTTAGAGTTTCCTTACTCCCGTAGCCTTCTTTGTGTCCAGCATTGCCTTTGCTCTTTACTTATCCCATGTATGTCCGCAGGTCTCTAGGAGAAGCTTGTAGGTGTGAATGCTAAGGTCAGTCATATTGAGAGCCAAGTGTCTTCGTTGGAGATAGCTCGTCAGTTTGATGCTGATGCAAAGTTTAAAGATGAGGCTCTTCAGCAGGCCAATGACCAACTTAGCGCTCAAATGATGGAGCTTTGTCGGAAATCAGCCTCGGATCTGTAGGTTCAGTCCTCTCAGATGAAGGTGCGGTTCGAGCGTTCGGCTATTGACTATATAAACAATGTCTTTGCTGAAGCGGAACTCCAAGCTGACGGGGTTGTCTTTCCCCGTCTTCCTTATCCTTGATTCTATTATCTCGAACCTTGTTTAAGTGAACTCCTCTATGTTGTTTATGTCCTCAGCTGAGGTACCTTTTTTATCTAAGATGTCTGCCTTCTTTGAAATAATGTTTTCTGGTGATTTGAACCTTTGTTATCTGCCATGCAACTTTTAAGAAATGTTAGACATATTTTGGTAAAATTATCATTTCACTTATGTTATTGCATGAATACTTTGTTTAGACGTAATGTGTCTAACTGGTCGCACAATACTTTGGTGGAATATTCAACGTCCTACCAGGATATCCTTTGGCCAGAAGGTATCATGGTGGAGAAGGTCCCTACGTGGGCAATAATTTTCCTGTAACTCTACGCGTTCAGCGCGGAGACTGCTTTACTTCGACAGGGTATCTCTATAGGGGATATCTTATTTTTTCTAATGCCTCATGAAAGGAGCCATTGCCCCGAGGATCCGAGATTGATATATGCGCAGTTATGCCTTGCCTTGCCTCATCGTCACTCTTGACGGAGGGTGTCTATTCTAACCCAATTGTATTTATCAAAGCTAATCTTTTAGCAAAAAGTTTCTTTCATTTATTAGTAAGGTTTATAATACCTTTGGTCAGGCATAGAACATGGTAGGCTATTGCCCGTTCCTTTCTTTTCCTGAGTAATCACCATTTTCTTATGGGTAGTACTTTTTTAGGTATATTGCATTCCAAGGGTGTTGTAGTACTTCACCTTTGAGGGTTATTAGGTAGTAAGACCCTTTTCAAGCAATGTCGTGTATGATGTAGGGCCCATCCCATGTCGGAGCTAGCTTGCCCCACTCCTTCTTTCTTTGATACGACGGAATTTGACGTAGCACGTATTCCTCAGCCACAAAGTTCCAAGGGATGACCCTTTTGTTTTATTACGAGCTAACCTTCGTTGATAGTTCACCATCTTTTGCAAGGCTACCTCCCTTCTTTCTTCAAGGTCATCCATCTTTTCTAACATCAAGTCTGTTGTTAGATTTTTCTCTCAAGCCTCCGTTTTTGTTGTTGGGAGTATAACCTCCATTGGGATGACTGCTTCGGCTCCGTAGGTCAACAAGAATGGAGTTTCCCCTGTAGCTGACCTTCTTGTAGTTCGATAGGCCCATAGGACATTATGTAACTGTTCACACCACCTCTTTTTGTATATTCCTAGCTTCTTCTTTAAGTTCATTGCAATGGTTTTGTTGCTTTCCTCCGCTTGTCCATTGCTCTTTGGATATATTGGAGTTGACTTGTTCTTCTGAATGTTGAAGGTATCAAACAACATGTCGATGTTCTTTCCTTGCAGCTGTTTGCCATTGTCTGAAACTATGGCGGCTGGTATTCCGAACCTGCATATGATTTGCTCAAACAATAATTTAAAGACATCTGTGTCCTTAATTCTTTCCAAAGGCTTTGCTTCCACCCACTAGGTGAAGTAATCCGTAGCCACGATAAGATATTTTCTTTTTGATGTTCCTTCTATCAAGGGTCCAACAATATCAACCCCCCATTTGACAAATGGCCAAGGGCTGATAACCGAGTTAAGCTCCGTTGCTGGTGCTTTGATTTTCTTGGAAAAGCGTTGGCATCTTTCACATCGCTTATCCACATTCTTCGAATCTTCGTCCATGCTTAGCCAGTAGTATCCTTGCATTTTGGCTTTAACCGCCAAGGATCTTCTTCCACTATGGTTGCCGGCATCTCCGCTGTGTATATCATGGAGTATTTTCCTTCCTTCGGTTCGTGAGAGGCACCGCATTAGGGGTCCGAGAAATTACCTTCTATACAGTATTCCGTCACGAAGGATGTACATTGCTGCTTTTGATTCGAGTTTCCTGGCTTCTTTAACATCGGCTGGTAACATACCTTTGTCGAGGTACTGGTGGATTGGAATTCTCCAATCGTCTTCCACTTCATTTTTGTTGGTGTCGTCTGATATGGATTGGTCTTCGTCAGACTCTTTTGCTTCTTCATCTGATTCTATCATTTCTTTGCTTGCTTTTCTTTTGTCTGCTTCTCTCATGGCCCGAGTTTGAACGACAAAAGCCTCCTCAGTGCCTGAGATAGGTCCTTCTGTCGAAGGTTCGTATATCCTTCCAATTTGTATGGCGGTGGTGCTTCTGTCCCTTAGCATAGAAGATATGAATACTAAGGAATCTGCATGCCTGTTGTCTTTTCTGCACACATGTTTGAATGCTATGTTGCTGATATTGGACGCATGCTCCTGGGCTATCTTCAAGTACGAAGATAGTACCGGTTCCAAAGTTTGGTATTTGAGCTCGATTTATCTAATGACCAGCTGAGAGTCGCTAGTCAATCGAACATCTGTCAGACCTAGCTTCCGTGCCAAGCGTAAACCATGTATGACCGCCTCGTATTCTGTAATGTTATTGGTATATTGTTCGAATTCTAACCTGAATGCGTAGATGAGTCGGTCTCCGGTAGGGGTTGTTATTACAATCCCTATGCCTGTGCCTTCTCCATTGGAGGAGCTGTCTACGAATATTTCCCACCTTCGTGAGTTCTGAGGTTCGAGTAAGTCCTCCGGTTCTTGCTTATCTTCCTCCATTCCTGGGATGTCGTCTATTTCTGCTTCATCGCTGAGAGGTAGGTCTGCCAGAAAGTTTGCTAAGATTTGTGATTTCTCAGCCTTCCTTGTTTCGAAAATTATTTGGAACTGTTTGATCATGGCATTCCATTTTGCCACCCATCCAATTTTCTCTATGCTATCGAGAATTTGACCTATCTGAGCCTTTGTGAAGACTCGGATGGTATGTGCGTTAAAATATATCCTTAGTTTTTTTGTTTCCACTACTAAGGCATATATGAGTTGCTCCACCTTGGTGTAGTTACGCTCCGCTGAACTTAGTTTCTTGCTGATGTAGTAGATGGGATTTTCTCCTTGCCCTTAGTCTCGTACCAATATTGCGCTTACAACGTAGCTTGTTGCTGCTAAGTAGAGAGTGAGTATTTCACCTGGCTCCGGTTTCTGTAAGATATGAACTGAGGCCAGGTACTCCTTGGCTTTTTGGAGAGCCTGTTCGCATTCTGTGGTCCACATGAATCTGCTTCCTTTCCTTAGCGTATCAAAAAATGCTTTGCATTTGTTCGATGATCTTGCTATGAATCTTCCCATGGAGGCTAAGATTCCATTTAGTTTTTGTACTGCTTTTAGTGATTTTGGAGATGGCATCTCCATTATTGCTCTGACCCTTTCGGGGTCTACTTCTATCCCTCGCTTAGTTACCAAGTACCCTAGGAATTTTCCTGAGTTTCCTCCGAACGTGCATTTCTCCGGATTTACTTTCATGTGAAATTTTCTCATGGCTTCGAATATTTCCCTTAGGTTTGATAGGTGGTTTTTCGCCTCTTTTCTTTTGACAAGCATGTCATCTACATAGACTTCTAGTATCTTGCATATCCATGGCTTAAAGATTTTGTCTACCAATCGCTGGTATGTTGCCCCCGCATTCTTTAGTCCAAAAGGCATCCTTGTATAGCAATACAAACCTCGTGGGGTAAAGAACGCAGTATGCTCTTGATCCTCTTCTGAAAGTGCGATTTGGTTATAACCAGAGTAACCATCCATGAAGGATAGCCTCTGGTGAACTTCGGTTGCATTGACCAGTTGGTCAATATTGGGTAGCGGGTAGCTATCCTTGGGGCATGCTTTGTTGAGATTGCTAAATTCGATGCAGATACGCACACCTCCGTTCTTCTTAGGCACAATTACCATATTGGATATCCACGTGGGATACTTGACTTCTCGTATGAATCCTGCCGTTAGGAGTTTTTGCAACTCCTTTTCCGCTGCTTCCTGGTAGATATCTGCCACCTTGCGGATACGTTGTTTGAATGGTGCAATTTCTGGTTTGAGCCGAAGGTGGTGGGAGACCAAATTCGGGTTAATTCCTGGCGTGTCTTCCATTGACCATACGAAGACATCTGCGTAATCCCTTAGTAGCCTTTGAAGTTGCATCTCCTCGTCCTCTTCTAGTAAAGTTCCGATGGTGATCATCTTTGGCTCTTTCTCCGTTCCAATGTTAATTTTCTTTGTTGGTTCTTCCGGTGAAAAGGTTGGTTTCTGAGGTTGTAGAGGAGTGCATTTCTGTAATTGTCATTTAGCAACATTGTCCGCTACTAGAGTGGCAGAGGTGCATGCTTCTTGAGCTAAGGGGGCTTCGGGGACTTTGAAGCCTCAGTTTTTTACTTCATTGGTATTCTCCCTTCGTCTTTTCCTTTCATGTTGTTGTGTAGCATCTCTTTCTTTGTTGAGTCTGACCTCCACTAGATTGCATAGCCTTGCGTCTTGTTGATCTCCTTTGATTTCCATTTCACCCATGGGTGTTGGGAATCGAAGGTACTGGTGATAGGTCGAGGCCGTGCCTCTTAAACGATGGACCCAAAGTCGTCCCATAATGACGTTGTATGGCGAAGGTGCCTCCACAACACAGAACCTTGTATTGGTTACTAAGGGTCCTGCGCGCACCTGCAAGACATTTTCGCCTTTTTGTCTAGAGACTGCTCCATTGAAACCGTATATTGTGCAAGTGGATGAATCCATTTGCTCAACTGTTAAACCCATACGTAGGTAAGGTTTATAGAACAACATATTTAACGAGCTTCCCCCGTCAATGAGGACCTTCATAACATTCCATCCATGGATTGGAAGGGTGATCACAAGTGGGTCGTTGTGCATCTCGACTTCCTGGTTGACGTCTCTTGTTGAGAATGTTAATGGCGTAGCCATCCATTCTTCCCAAGTGCTAGTAGGTGGTCCACTTAGCTTGAACACCTCGTGGGTTTCTAGCTTTCTTCTGTTCCGAGCCAACTCGAGGATATCTTCGAGTAGATCCTCCTGTCATCCGTTGGAGAATGTGATCATGTTGATGTATTTGACATCCTGAGGTAGTTCTACCCTTTTCTTGGGGACTACCTCAGTATCCGCTGGTTGTATCTGCACATACTCCATGAACTTGCCTTCGTCTATGAATCTCTTAATCGTGTTCCGCAGGTGATAGCATGTGTCAGTTGTAATGCCCGTAGTACTGGTGGTAATCACAGTACTCCTTAGCATCCTTTGTTTTATCTGGCTGCTTGATGTGTTTTGTAGTTGTAGTGGTAAAAAGGTTCGTTGCTCGAACTTGTGAAGGATTTTCGAAAATTAAATAGATTTGTTTTGACAATAATAAGAAAATACCGAGACTCTGGATTCCACCATTGACCAATTAAGTGATAAACTCTAATCAATATTCATGCAATATTCTTCTTTAAAGTGATTCTAGTATTTGCCTTTAATAGATTTTTGAAGTAATAATTGTAAGCACGAAGCATGAAACATCAAAAGTATTAAAACCAAGCATGTCCCATCAAAACACTTCACAACTATTCAATAAAAACCAATTTTTCTTTTAAGTTCTATGCAACAAATCATGTAAAATAATTGCAATAAATAATTAAAATAGAACTATACCACTTTTCATGGAACAATGGCTTCCTCCGTCGCCTCGGCTAAGGGGTTTAGCTCCTCATATTAACCACTTGCTCAAAATACATATTTGGTGTTCAAAAGTTGATTAAAAGAGTGAAAAGTGCTAAGCAGCGGATTCTGTAACAAATATAACTGTTACAGAACCTATTCATACAGAGAACTGTTGCGAACTGAAGCTAACTGTTGGAAAAATTGTTACAAAGGGTATAGAATTTGAAAGCTACGGTCACAGTTTCTGCGACTTTCTTTTACTGCTGTTCTGTGTTCTTCGTCTTCTCCGGCCACAGTTGCACCAGCAGAAACACGATTTCTTCCAATGATTTTTCTGGCTTCTCTAAGGCTCTAAACTTTCCCCTAAACTTTGTTGCTCCTCAATATGACTCGAATCAACCTATATATATCCACCAAACCCCAAAATCACTCGAGTTAATCCAAATATTTTCGTTTTTTCTTCACAGCACGTTACGGGATTTTAATCTTCTTTTTACGCGTCAACTTGGTTTCCAAACTCTCTTAAACTCTCCCAGGACTGAATAAGGACTCCATACACTCCAATCTTGCCGTAAACTCTTCACAAATTCTTTTGTAAACCGAAAATAACTCAAATCGTGAATTCTCCCTGTTTTGCTCCAACACGGATTTCTATCCCTGTTTAATCGATTCTACAGCTAATACCATACTTGTTTATCCTTAACAGGGTTAACCCAACGAAAATCAGCCCTTGAATCGCCTTAAAAATCATCCAAAATTCGAAACAGAAATTCTGTTTTCTGTAAAGAAAATTCCCGCCAATTTTTTGTTTTGAAAATTTGAGAAATGTGACCTCCCCATATCCAGTGCCGGTTTGTGCTTAGCAGCTGCTTGGAAATGGGTTACCCCTTATCCAAAATGAGAGTCCGAATAGCAAGTGCCCCCAGCTTCGTTTTGCCTCTGAGGTATCTCCGGAATTGGTTCCAGAGAGTTCGTTCGTTGCGGAGCTGTTGTTGCCTTTGTTTGTGCTCTGGGGTTATCCTTTTGGATCTCTTCAAGTATGATGTAGTGATCCTGGACAACCCGAAGCTCTCATTTGGAATCGAGGGCTCGGTTGTGAAGCTCCACGAAGATAGCCGAGGTTCTATCAAGTCCGTACTTATAGCAATTAATGCTAATTTCTGGATTGACTTTCCCGATTGCTTGGCAGGTCTTTTGCCACCTGTCTGTGTATTGCATTAATGTTTCCCGGGGTCCGATAGCTAAAGCAAATAGCCTATCTAATCCTTCCTTCGTTGATTTGTTGTACATGTATGTCTCCAAGAACACCGTAAACAATTGCTCAAAAGAGTAAATTGAGTTTGCTGGTAAATTATCATACCACGCCAATGCTGATCCCGTCAAGCTTGAAGGGAAGTACCTACAAAGTACTACCTCATCTCTTTCCAAATGGCAAGGACACGAGTGTAGTACCATAGGTGGGCTTCGGGATCAGAGGTACCATTGTACGCCTGAAACGTAGGTACCAGGCATTTTGTAGGGATAGGCTCCTTTAAGAGGCGAAAGGATAGCGGAGATGTTGTTGCTTCCTGGAGTACCTCCTCCAGCCTTGCGCCTGCGTGGCCAGTTTTCAATCCTTGTATTTCTTTCCGCATATTCTACATAAGCTCCATGACCCCAATGTTCTCGTCCAGGTGAGGCTTGAGATGTCAAATATCATATTGGATGGATCCTGAGTGGATTCTGCAACCTATTATGGAACTCAGGTTGACATATTACCATATACAGATCCAACGTTCTCGTCCAGGTGAGGCTTGAGATGTCAAATGTCAGATTGGATAGTTCCTTAGTGGATTCTGCAACCTATTATGGAACTCAGGTTGCAAGATTACCATATACAAACCCAATGTTCTCGTCCAGGTGAGGTTTGAGATGTTAAATATCAGATTGGATGATTCTGCAACCTATTATGGAACTCAGGTTGCAAGATTACCATATACATACCCAATGTTCTCGTCCAGGTGAGGCTTGAGATGTCAAATATAAAATTGGGTGTATCCTGAGTGGATTCTACAACCTATTATGCAACTAAGGTTGAAAGATTACCATATACAGACCCAATGTTCTCGTCCAGGTGAGGTTTAAGATGTCAAATATCAGATTGGATAGATCCTTAGTGGATTTGGCAACCTATTATGGAACTCAGGTTGCAAGATTACCATATACAGACCCAATGTTCTCGTCCATGTGAGATTTGAGATGTCAAATATCAGATTGGATGGATCCTGAGTGGACTCTGCAACCTATTAAGGAACTCAGGTAGCAAGATTACCATATAAAGACCCAATGTTCTCGTCCAGGTGAGGGTTGAGATGTCAAAAATAAGATTAGATGGATCCAGATTGGATTTTGCAACCTATTACTGAACTCAGGTTGCAAGATTACCATATACAGACCCAATGTTCTCATCCAGGTGAGGTTTGAGATGTCAAATTTTAGATTGGATTATTCTGCAACCTATTATGGAACTCAGGTTGCAAGATTACCATATACATACCTAATGTTCTCGTCCAGGTAAGGCTTGAGATGTCAAATATCAGATTGGATGGATCCTGAGTGGATTCTACAACCTATTATGCAACTCAGGTTGCAAGATTACCATATACAGACCCAATGTTCTCGTCCAGGTGAGGTTTTAGATGTCAAATATCAGATTGGATTGATCATGAGTGTATTCTTCAACCTATTATGGAACTCAGGTTGCAAGATTACCATATATAGACCCAATGTTCTCGTCTAGGTGAGGTTTGAGATGTCAAATATCAGATTGGATGATTCTGCAACCTATTATGGAACTCAGGTTGCAAGAATACCATATACAGACCCAATGTTCTCGTCCAGGTGAGGCTTGAGATGTCAAATATCAGATTTGATATTTCCTGATTGGATTCTTCAACCTATTATGGAACTCAGGTTCCAAAATTACCATATACAGACACAATGTTCTCGTCCAGGTTAGGCTTGAGATGTCAAATGTCAAATTGAATGGTTCCTTAGTGAATTCTTCAACCTATTATGGATCTCAACCTTCGTATATAGGACATCGACATAATCGTATGAATGCTATTGTGATTATGTGTATGGGTAAAGGTTAAGATTTCATCCTAAGAAACAATGCTTGCATTTGTTTAAAGGAAGTACATTATAAAACTTGATTTGTGAATCAAAAGGGAAATCGTTAGGCTTATTGGTATTGTTATTCATTGCATATCTTTGGATTACCAATATGTGTGGATTAGTAGAACCCATCATAATCTGTTACGTATCTTGGTAAAACTATTCACAGTGCCTAACTTATGTATTGGTATGACTTTTATTAGTGCAACCGATCCTTAGTAATCACCTAAGATGGTATGATCGATATTTGTAATTGGTGTGACCGATCCTAGTAATTGGTGTAACCAAAATACGGGATCATTTGTTTAGTCCAATTCGATTCCGGATAAGAGAAACTAAGTTAATTCTGATCTTAGTTAAACTTATCAAAAGTAAAGGATTCGGTTATTCAAGTCTAATCGAATGCCTTGACAAGAAATATTATTTAACTAACCTAGTATTTTCTTGTCTAAAGTGAAAGGTCTAAGTTATTATCTGAATAATTAGAGCCCGATGAGAAAAATAAAGTTAATTCTGATTTTTATTTTGTTATATCAAAATAAGCGATTGTATTTGTACAATCGGTTTAGCAAGGGAACTAAGTTTCTTAGTCAATTTGTTAAACTATTATGGAAAATTGCTTCGGGAAATTGTTTCCTTAATAACATATTAAAACCAAATTACTTGTAGTTTCGGTTTTGATATTGGTTATCTAAAGTGGTATGTGAAACCTTCGTGCTTAACTCTTATAGGTTGTACAATTCTTTTAGATTGTAAGATCCTTTCGGTTTTTGGTATTTGCTCGGACCTTTGTCATTTTGTGACAAAAAGAGGGAGAAATATATGGAGTAAACAAGTGATTTGTAATCACTAAGAAAAGGACAATTGTGCTTAAAGGTTATATCTAACGAAAAAGTAAAGCATTGACTAAGGGGGAGAAACATATCATATGTTTATTGTAGTTATTCGGATTACAAATGGGAAATAACAAAGATGTGCGGATTGAAAATCTACCTATCTTACCTTTAGGGGGAGTATTATCTTTGTTATTTAAATGTTAACAGCGGCATTTATGTATTGAATATATGCAGGGTTTTTTTGTTGTTGAAACTTGGAATCAAGCGTATGTATAATGAATTTTTATAATTTGTTTATCCATATGATTGTAAGAGTTTTGTCACTAAAATTGACAAAGGGGGAGATTGTTAGAGCATAGATCGGTTGAACCCACCAAGCGTTGGTATGTCAAGTTTGGTTGTCATATTTTAGTGAATCAAAACTCAATTAAAGAGTCGCTTGATTATATATTAGAGACAACTTTGTATAGGTTAGGATAGAAAGATTTGGATTATGAGACATACAAGTATTACTCGAAGACTTGAAGAATGTGAAGAAGTAACAAGCTACATCGACGACATCATCCTTCCTCTTGAGGTTAGTAATATTGTTACTTGAACTGTTTCATTCCTAACGTATCTTTCAAGTCGTGCTATATTGAAAACATAACTGCGAAGCTGTGAATGATTATACTCTAGTAGACATAGTGTTAAGGAATTAGAATACGAAGTATAACGCTTATCTTTTGAACTTCGTATAACGCTTATTGTGATTATGTGAATGGGTATGGGTGAAGATTTCGTCCTAGGAAACAATGTTTACATTCATTTAAAGGAAGTACATTCATGAACTTGTTTTATGAATCGAAAGGGAAATCGCTAGGCTTATTGGTATTGTTATTCATTGCATATCTTTGGATTACCAATATGTGTGAGTTAGTAGAACCGATCATAACCTATTATGTATCTTGGTAAAACTAGTCACAATGCCTGACTTATGTATTGGTATGACTTTTATTAGTGTAACCGATTCTAAGTAATCACCTAAGATGGTATGATCGATATTTGTAATTGGTGTGACCGATCCTAGTAATTGGTGTAACCGATCCTAGTAATTGGTGTGACAATTCACAAAAGAGTGTGTAATCGATCCTTGTAAATGGTGTAACCTGTCCTGGTAATTGGTGTAACTGATCCTGGTAACTGGTGTGACCGATCACAAGTAATACCATGAGAATATGGTAAGGAAATAAGTTGAGAATCTTTTAATTAAGGTTGTTAATTTTATATGCTTTTAATTACCAGCAATTAAAAGTCGTATCTCTGAAAAATAAAATTTGGTAATGTGCTTTTACTAATTGGAGATTTTCTAGTAGGATTTCGGTTAATTTTGGACAGAGCATTTCCAGGAATTATGAAAACCGATTTTGGAAATATTGCATATCTTAAGAATATTTCGGTTTTGGAAATTCCTTTGTGTCCAAACTTCTTTGGTCTATAAATACCCAAGTTTGCATTTCGAGCAAACTATCCTAAGAGCCAGTAAAACTACCTTGTTGTGTTATTACTGGTGGATCCGTCTATTCGGAGAGAAAAGTACCCTAATTAGGCGAAATCTCTTACGACCGCTCGTCTAAAGATTTCCGTGGGATCAAGAAGCTCTACGAGTACCGTTGGTGGGAAACTAGATAATTGCAGTATTATTAGTTTTCGATTTGATTTGATTGACTAACGGTTGTTGAACTTTGATTGCACCTAGTTTGTTTATTCTTGAGAATCTTCTCTTCTGATATAAGATTCACTCAAACTAGAGATCGAAGTGTCGACTGGATCTTTAGAACTGTTTGTAGATCTAAAGACGTCTTGTGATAATCTATTATTAACAGACTCCGTTTTGTGCGTGATTGATCACAAGAGATTCATGTTGTGGTGTGCAGGTGTTTATTAAAGATTGAAGAAGATTTGAAGACAAAGAAGATTTCTTATTGGTTTCATAATCTTTGGTGTGCACAAAACTTGATCGGCTGGGTTCCAACTACAATCGGTTTATCTTTGATAGATTTGATTGATTAGTTGCGTAGATCGGCATCAGTATTTAGTATCTTGGTAGATCCTATTATTGATTGCAAAATCTAAACGCGATTACTTTGGTAGTTGTTGATTAGATAGATCTAAACCCGACAAAGGAGTTTATGGGATTAAACAGAAGAGCCTTTGTCTAACTCATATCACTGAGATTGAATAGATTTGTTACCGAACAGATTTGTTGTTCCTTTACTGTTTGGAATACGAACAAAATGAATTGTTCCAGTGCGTGCACTTACTGAATATCAGAAGCACAGGGATACTGAAGAAACTAGGTGAACTATAGGTTTAGTTGCTTGGTATCAATTATACGAAGTTGGTGTGATTTTGTATAGCGGATTAATTCTTAGAGTATTCAATTCTTGACTAGGTCCCGGGGTTTTTCTGCATTTGCAGTTTCCTCGTTAACAAAATCTTGTTGTGTCATTTACTTTTGTTTTCCGCAATTATAATTGTTGTTATTATAATTTAAAGTAAATTACACAAACGTTAACTCCGTATTACTTGATAGTGATCCTATAGAGTTTGGTTAAGTCCGAACCTATTATCAAGTAATCACACTTTGATTGTTGTATTGTCTCGATCTCGTATCCATAGATGATCACACAAAGTGTGAATACCGATTCGTTGTATTGTCTTGACTCAGTCCATAGACAATCACTTTCGGTAAGAGGACTTATAGGTGGAAAAGTTTAAGATTGTGGTATATTTGGGTACCCTCGTCTTTTCAATTGGTATTAGAGCGAACAAACACAAAAATATCTAACAATCTGTGTTTGGTGCGATCCAACCTCTAAGACTGGAATCTAAAAATGGTTTTTATAGAACCTGATAATGATTCAGTTAACGTAAAGCAAGGTATCAAGAGTTTTGAATTAACACCTTATGGTGGCATCTACGAATCGATATCTGAAGACCTTCATGAAATCAACTCGAGAGATTCTACTAGACAAGTTAATCTTGTTAATGATGTAGAAACTGATGACAACTGGAAAGTTTGTCTACAAAAGGGGTTGGATGAAATTTCCAATGATGATGACTCAGATTTTGAACGACAAGTAGAAGAGGATATCTCAAAATACTCTAAACTACTGGATCCTTTGAAAAATAAAAAACTGAGAACCTCGGATTTTCTTGGTTTTATGACTCCTCTTTGTCGTGAGAACAAGAAACTGAAGAGGGTTTTTCAAGGATATTATAGTGGTTATTGCACCATTGACTATCTTCTTCAAGATCGTACAGACGAGCTAAATTCTAAGAAATTAGAATATGAAAATCTTCGAAGAGATCTCTTTTTGTCGGAAAAGAAACTTGCTAAATCTGAAGCAAGGGTTTATTCTCAACAAAAGAGTTTTGAAGAGAAAGAAGGTGTATATCTCTCACGAGAAAAACACCTTGCGGCTGACCTAGCTGGTGCTCTTGATAAAATCAAGACGTTGGAAGAAAAAAAATTGTACTTGAAAAAGTCCAATGATGGCACAAACAATTTATCCTCATTGTTGGTGATACACGGGGATTAGGATATAAGGAATCAAGTGCTTCCAATGATAACAATGAGATAAAATTTGTTAAAGCTACAAATTCTTCTCAACCAGAGGCTTCCACTGATGTCAAAAATGCTCCAATTTCTTGTAAATAAGAAAAACCTGTCAAGCCTAAGAATTGTGTTCAACCAGCAGCAATCAAAGAGAGCACTTCTTCTACTGTCAAGAAACCAACAATGTTGAACAAAGAAGAAGAAGAAGAAGAAGAAAACTCGTCGAGCTCCAATGCAAGAGGATCCACAAAAAGGTAACATTAAAACTCAGTCTTCATGTGTTAAGCATTGTTATTATTGTGGTAATAAGGGACACTTGCAATGGGGATGTAAAGTTCGTAAGATGCAAGGTGCACTTTCTTTTATATCAAATGAATTGGATAAGTTTGGTCCCCGAAAGAACTCAGATCGTTATTGTCCTAAGTTTAGGCAAAAGAATTATTATAATGATAGTTCAAATTTTACCTATCGCTCGACAAGGTCATCTCATAAAAGATCCAATTATAAAAGGATAGATGACTTTGTAAATGCTAAGACAAGATCTGGTGTTCCAAATTGGAGAAAAGTTATTTCGCAAAGTATTCAAAAGGACAATCGTCCTAATGGTATGAAGGAGAAAGTTGCTCCTGTGAAACCGAACTCTAAATGGGTCCCGAAGTCCTCCATAGCCAAGAAGGGACCAAAAGTTAGTCACAAGAATGACTCTCAGCTGTTAAATATTGATAACAATGTTTACAAGAGTCTTTTTGAAAGACTAAAGAAATACTTCATGTTGTCTAAAGTCTCTTGTACTAATGAACGTTGTGACAATGACACTCTTCATCACAAGTCAAAGAAGAAAAACAAGAGATAAAACAAGAGAAAACAAACCAAGCAAGAGGTCAAGAATGTTGATTCTGTCTTAGTACCTTGTGACAAAGAAGACAAGACTCAAATAAACACAACCTAGTTGTGTTAGAATGTGCATGCTCACCTTGGTGCTCAATCTTTTTGAAATGTGAGGAAGCACATGAAAACTGAGCACATGATCTCTCAGTTATTATATGACTAATTAACATCTTTAGGGAGATTTCTTTTCTTATATACTCATACCTTCTCTATTTATATTTGAGATTTTGATAGAAACGGTAATTTTGATTTTATGATGTTGATATCTACTGATCATATATGTGTATCTCTTGTTTTTACAGTTAAAACGAGCCAAAAATCACTAAATTCGGATGTTGTATGCAAAAGTTATGTCTAAAACAATTTAGTGTTGTGATCCATCACAAGTAATCACCATAACCGGTCCTGGTGATTGGTATGACCCATCACAAGTTTTGTAACCGGTCATGGTGATTGGTGTGACCCATCACAAGCAATCACCGTAACTGGTCCTGGTGATTGGTGTGATTGGTTCATATGAAAGGAGTGTAAAACTGTTTTTCCTATAACTTCTTCGTATGAACTCGGAATGACCTCATTCTTTTTACGTTGTTTTTGTAATTCAATTTAATACAAGATTTAGGTAATTGCAATACGTGATTTTCTGTTGAATATTTATGGTGTATTGCAAATTGGATTTATGAGATGTTTGATTTCGGTTTTCGTAACCTTAATATTCGATCTCATATGATGTGTGAACCCTTATGGTTTGTGTGGCTTTTTGATTTAGCGGGATTAAGTTCTAGCCCATGTTGGTAGGCTTTATAAAAGGATCATATGGTGTTCCGATTGAAACTCATATGTGAAAAAGTCACAATATGTTGAATCGATTTGTGTTTAACATAAAAGCATATGTGTTTCTGGTTTTCAACTTTTGCTATTGGCACGCATTAGTTAAAACCGATTCAACCTTTCTCTGGTAAAGGTTGCTTTTGTTTTTGTTCTTTTGTTCTTGCGAGAGGATGATAACACAATGGGGGAGAGTTCTAACTTGAACTTGCGCTTAATGATATATCTTTCTGGGGAGAAGAGGATGCGGAATTTGAGGTAACGAATTTGTTAGTTAATCGTTTTCTAGTTTAAGAAAAGCCTGATTTTATTTCATATATTTTGCTTTTGCTTCACAAAATTTCGGTACAATTGATGTTTATTCCATTATGTGTGTATGGATGTGTGTGTGTGATTCAATTGCTTCCGGTTAAGAAAAATAATTGTGCAAGTTGATTTATTTGGTTTGTATGAATTATTTATAGCTTAACAAAAATACGGGATCATTTGTTTAGTCCAATTCGATTCCGGATAAGAGAAACTAAGTTAATTCTGATCTTAGTTAAACTTATCAAAAGTAAAGGATTCGGTTATTCAAGTCTAATCGAATGCCTTGACAAGAAATATTATTTAACTAACCTAGTATTTTCTTGTCTAAAGTGAAAGGTCTAAGTTATTATCTGAATAATTAGAGCCCAATGAGAAAAATAAAGTTAATTCTGATCTTTATTTTGGTCTTATCAAAATAAGCGATTGTATTTGTACAATCGGTTTAGCAAGGGAACTAAGTTTCTTAGTCAATTTGTTAAACTATTATGGAAAATTGCTTCGGGAAATTGTTTACTTGATAACATATTAAAACCAAATTACTTGTAGTTTCGGTTTTGATATTGGTTATCTAAAGTGGTATGTGAAACCTTCGTGCTTAAGTCTTATAGGTTGTACAATTCTTTTAGATTGTAAGATCCTTTCGGTTTTTGGTATTTGCTCGGACCTTTGTCATTTTGTGACAAAAAGGGGGAGAAATATATGGAGTAAACAAGTGATTTGTAATCACTAAGGAAAGGGCAATTGTGCTTAAAGGTTATATCTAACGAAAGAGTAAAGCATTGACTAAGGGGGAGAAACATATCATATGTTGATTGTAGTTATTCGGACTACAAATGGGAAATAACAAAGATGTGCGGATTGAAAATCTACCTATCTTACCTTTAGGGAGAGTATTATCTTTGTTATTTAAATGTCAACAACGGCATTTATGTATTGAATATATGCAGGGTTTTTTGTTGTTGAAACTTGGAATCAAGCGTATGTATAATGAATTTTTGTAATTTGTTTATCAATATGATTGTAAGAGTTTTGTCACTAAAATTGACAAAGGGGGAGATTGTTAGAGCATAGCTCGGTTGAACCCACCAAGCGTTGGTATGTCAAGTTTGGTTGTCATATTTTAGTGAATCAAAACTCAATTAAAGAGCCGCTTGATTATATACTAGAGACAACTTCGTATAGGTTAGGCTAGAAAGATTAGGATTATGAGACATACAAGTATTACTCGAAGACTTGAAGAATGTGAAGAAGTAACAAGCTACATCGACGACATCATCCTTCCTCTTGAGGTTAGTAATATTGTTACTTGAACTGTTTCATTCCTAGCGTATCTTTCAAGTCGTGCTATATTGAAAACATAACTGCGAAGCTATGAATGATTATACTCTAGTAGACATGGTGTTAAGGAATTAGAATACGAAGTATAACGCTTATCTTTTGAACTTCGTATATAAGACATCGAAATAATCGTATGAATGCTATTGTGATTATGTGTATGGGTATGGGTGAAGATTTCTTCCTAGGAAACAATGTTTACATTCGTTTAAAGGAAGTACATTCATGAACCTTTTTTTATGAATCAAAAGGGAAATCTCTAGGCTTATTGGTATTGTTATTCATTGCATATCTTTGGATTACCAATATGAGTGAGTTAGTAGAAACGATCATAACCTGTTATGTATCTTCGTAAAACTAGTCACAATGCCTGACTTATGTATTGGTATGACTTTTATTAGTGTAACCGATCCTAAGTAATCACCTAAGATGGTATGATCGATATTTGTAATTGGTGTGACCGATCCTAGTAATTATTGTAACCGATCCTAGTAATTGGTGTGACCGATCACAAAAGAGTGTGTAATCGATCCTAGTAATTGGTGTAACCGATCCTAGTAACTGGTGTGACCGATCACAAGTAATACCATGAGAATATGGTAACCGGTCCTGGTAATTGATGTAATCGATCCTGGTAACTGATGTAACCGGTCCCAGTAACCATATGAAGGTAGAACCGATCCTTGTGTTTGGTAGAACCGTAAACCCATGATTGTTGATTTGATATTTGATCAATCACATAGTTCTTTGAAATCAGATAAACCAATTCTAAACTCGTTTGGAAGTGTGGTAAATCGGTTCCAAGATTGTAAATATGAAAAGGGATTTACAAAGAAAAAGATGTCGACATACTTTGAACATGTTCAGTAATTCTTATCTTTTATTGTTCAAAGATATTCCTTAATAACTCAAGGAGATCCCTGACCGAAATAAATTAAGAATCTTTTAATTAAGGTTGTTAATTTTATATGCTTTTAATTACCAGCAATTAAAATGCATATCTCTGGAAAATAAAAATTAGTAATGTGCATTTACTAATTGGATATTTTCTAGTAGGATTTCAGTTAATTTTGGACAGAGCATTTCAAGGAATTATGAAAACCGATTTTGGAAATATTGCATATCTTAAGAATATTTCGGTTTTGGAAATTCCTTGGTGTCCAAACTTCCTTGGTCTATAAATACCCAAGTTTTCATTTCGAGCAAACTATCCTAAAAGCCAGCAAAACTACCTTGTTGTGTTGTTACTGGTGGAGCCGTCTATTTGGAGAGGAAAGTACCCTAATTAGGTGAAATCTCTTACGACCGCTCGTTTAAAGACTTCTTTTGGATCAAGAAGCTCTACGAGTACCGTTGGTGGGAAACTAGATAATTGCAATGTTATTAGTTTTCGATTGATTTGATTGACTAACGGTTGTTGAACTTTGATTGCACCTAGTTTGTTTATTCTTGAGAATCTTCTCTTGTGATATAAAATTCACTCAAACTAGATCAAAGTGTCGACAGGATCTTTAGAACTGTTTGTAGATCTAAAGACGTCCTGTGATAATCCATTATTAATAGACTCCGTTCTGTGCGTGATTGATCACAAGAGATTCAAGTTGTGATGTGTAGGTGTTTATTGAAGACCTAAGAAGATTTGAAGACAAAGAAGATTTCTTATTGGTTTCATAATCTTTGGTGTGCACAAAACTTGATCGGTTGGGATCCAACTATAATCGGTTTATCTTTGATATATTTGATTGATCAGTTGCGTATATCGGCATCACTATATAGTATCTTGATAGACTCTATATTGGTTGATTGCTTAGTCTAAACACGGCTACTTTGGTAGTTGTTGAATAAATAGATCTAGAACCCGACAAAGGAGTTTATTGGAGTAAACAGAAGAGCCTTTGTCAAACTCATATCACTGAGATTGAATAGAGTTGTTACCGAACAGATTTGTTGTTCCTTTACTGTTTGGAATACGAACCAAAGGAATTGTTCAAGTGCGTTCACTTATCAAATGTCGGAAGCCCAGGGATACTGAAGAAACTAGATGAACTATAGGTTTAGTTGCTTGGTCTCAACTATACGAAGTTGGTTTAGATTTTGTATAGCGGCTTAATTCTGAGAGTATTCAATTTAGGACTAGGTCCCATGGTTTTTCTGCATTTGCGGTTTCCTCGTTAAAAAAATATTGTTGTGTCATTTACTTTTGTTTTCCGCAATTATAATTGTTGTTATTATAATTTAAAGTAAATTACACAAACGTTAATTCCGTATTACTTGATAGTGATTCTATATAGTTTGGATTAAGTCCGAACCTATTATCAAGTAATCACACTTTGATTGTTGTATTGTCTCGATCTAGTATCCATAGACGATCACACAAAGTGTGAATACCGATTCGTTGCATTGTTTCTACTCAGTCCATAGACAATCACTTTCGGTAAGAGGACTTATAGGTGGAAAAGTTTTAGATTGAGGTATATTTGGGTACATATACCGCCATCCACATAGCAATTGTTCTGTTTTGTTAACCATATACCAAAATGTAAACCAAAAAATATACCCCTAGGTATCACCACTAAGTGTATATATATACCAAAATATATACCCTTAAAAAGTTAGTTCATCCATCAGCAGTTAGAACAATCTTATAATCCATCATCCTCAGTCATTATCATCTGTAGAATCTTCCTCATAGAAGTCATATCCATTATTTTCCTTATCTTCATCTTCCTCTTCTTCCTCATCTTCATCCTCTTCATATTCTTCCTATGACTTAACTTGTCTCATCTTCCACATAGTTTTCATCATCATCGGCATTATCTTAAGCATCCGCTAGTGCTTGAGCATACTCCTCATCTTATGGATCAACAGGCCCCATGAGAAAGTCATGCCAATTGTCTGCTTCTATTTCTTCCTCCAAATTAGCCTTCGCGAGCTGCTCTACCTCCTCATCTGGTGAGTATGGCTCAGGCACATGCTGAAAAGGTTCTCAATCTGGTTCAGCCTCTGATTCAGCATCAGAGTCCAGAAAATCTACTCGTGGAGGATATTGCGGCATACTTGCTGAAAGTAATGCTTGTGCACGACGAAATTGTTCGTCTCTGAGCTTGTCATACCCCTCTTGTAAAGCATCTTCTTCAGCAGCCTTCCTCCGGTGTGACGCTTCTTCCTCTTTAATTTTGAGCCCTATATCATGACATGTGACGAAGTCGTTCACATGCTTCTGGAGATGTTTCAACTGTTCAGGGGTCATGAGCTCAATCAGTTTATAAGTCTCAGCAAGAGGATCCTTGGAGCTGCCTGCCTATGGTTCATCATACGAACAACATACATTAGGCTTCTTTACTTTCCTGTCTCTTTCCCTCTCATGTGACGAATCAAGACTGCGGCTCCTCCTTGACGTCATACAATAGTGTATAAAAAGTATTGCTACAAAACAATTACTTTGGTGTTAAACATAACCAAATACATTGCAAGAGAGACAATGAAAAAGCGGGGGTCTAACAACCACACCCAATATTTCGTTTAGGCAATCTGTATGGACTAACTCCAATATAATTATGAGAGCACCAACTAATCAAGAAATATATCCAAGAGTTATATCTCTGTTTCTTAATGTAATTAGCAAATCAAACAGATAGAAATCCGTGAGCCTGATTATTATAAGAAACAACTTGAACGGTACCAAAGACCAATGTTCAAGTGTCAATCAATTTATATCAACAACCAAAGGTTGGATTATCTAATTGATTGAACTTACGCATAACCTATGATATTTCAATAATATAAACAAATATAATGCGGAAAAGAAATAACACAGACACCAGAAATTTTGTTAACGAGGAAACCGCAAATGCAGAAAAACCCCGGGACCTAGTCCAGATTTGAACACCACACTGTATTAAGCCGCTACAGACACTAGCCTACTACAAGTTAACTTCGGACTGGAATGTAGTTGAGCCCTAACCAATATCACACTGATCAAGGTACAGTCACGTTCCTTACGCCTCTGAATCCCAGCAGGACTCTGCGCACTTGATTCTCTTAGCTGATCTCACCCACAACTAAGAGTTGTTACGACCCAAAGTCGAAGACTTGATAAACCAATCTATCTCACACAGAAAAGTCTATTGAATAGATAAATCTGTCTCCCACAGAAATACCTAAGAGTTTTGTTCCGTCTTTTGATAAATCAAGGTGAACAGGAACCAATTGATACACCGGACTTATATTCCCGAAGAACAGCCTAATAATATCAATCACCTCACAATAATCTTAATTGTATGGTAGCAAAACAAGATATTGTGGAATCACAAACGATGAGACGAAGATGTTTGTGACTACTTTTTATCTTGCCTATCGGAGATTAAATCTTGAGCCAATCTTAGAGAAAATAGTACTCAATCACGATAGAAAACAGCAAGATCAAAACACACAACTACAGAGAAAATAGTTGGGTCTGGCTTCACAATCCCAATGAAGTCTTTAAGTCGTTAACCTACAGGGTTTTGGAAAAACCTAAGGTTAAAGGAGTTTCGACTCTAGTCGCAACTAGTATCACACAGGAGGTGTGGGGATTAGGTTTTCCAGTTGCTAGAGTTCTCCTTTATATAGTCTTCAAATCAAGGTTTGCAATCAATGTTACCTTGGTAACAAAGCATTCAATATTCACTGTTAGATGAAAACCCGATTAGACTCCGTTGATGGGGAAAAACGATTTGCTGGTTTTTCAGGAAGTGGAGAGATGACCGTGGGTATGGAGGCTCCTCAACCGAGCAAACTGCCTAATCTCAAACAGATATACTTCACGGGAGTGCTTTGAATTCGAGAGATCAATCTGTAGGACTCCGGCCTAAACCAAGAAATGGCCGTTCTAGAGTTAATTCGGTCACAAAGAGGGAAGAGGGTTGATCTGTAGGAGGGAAGATGAGAAGTGTGTGAGATCAGTGGTGATCAAAGATTATGAATGTGTTGTAGGTTTCTGCAAATGAACTTTTGGGTTCGAATAAGTTTTGAATTCTGCCCTGCTGAGGGTGATTATTCAGATGAGAATTGTTGTGTAATTCCCGTATATCTGTTCTTGTTAATCATGAATTCAGATAACTTATTTATATTGCTAGAACGTGGACAGATTGATCTCAAGTAAATGTGACGGTTGTTTGAGTAAAAGAGTGGGAAAGTGGGAGATCGTGGTTTAACCAGTTCCATGTCATGCGGAGACTGGGTTGATCGTCCACCCACTACTTTGCTAACTTCCTCAACCGCTTGCACGACTTACTCATATTTCTCATCGTGGATGAACACACGTGCCGTAGGCCGCCAAACCAAAACCCTAATTAATATCCCCCCATGTGACATGATTGATGTTTCATGATTTGTGGAGGCTGCATGGCAGACATGTATTTGATCAGTCAGTCATTGACTTGATTAGACGATGAGTCTAAGTATTGTACAGTCGAGCATGATTGTTGAATGCTCTAGGATTCATGCATTGAACATGTCTGCTGGGACGTATAGTTCTCGAATGAATGATGTTGATAATTGAATCAACATGATAGTCTGAGCAAATATTGCTTGTATGATGCATTGTTGAATATTAATAGTTGAATCAATATTCGGGCATTTGAGCAAATATTGCTCATTCGATGAATTACTGAATATTGATAGTTGAATCAATATTCGAGCATCTGAGCAAATATTGCTCATTCGATGGATTACTGAATATTGATAGTTGAATCAATATTCGAGCATCTGAGCAACTATTGCTCGTCTGAGCAAATATTGCTTATTTGATGAATTACTGAATATTGATAGTTGAATCAATATTCCTCGTCTGAGCGAATATTGCTCATTTGATAAATTATTGGTAACATGACTAAAATATTAATTAAAATATTGGTAGTTGGACCGAATATTATATAATTAATCAAGATGTTGATTGTTGGATCAACATAAAATTATTGGTGTTTGAACTTGCTCAGAATTATGATTTGTAGAACATTCAGTTCGAAACCCTAATTTTGATCAATTGATGATCAATTGATGATTTACTGAAAAATAAGTCACTGAGTGAAAGAGGGACCGGCTACATGGGATGATGGCTGACCATGTAACGCCCAGGTGCTCGAGTGAGCATGCACCAAAGTCCTTTGTTGACCAGTTGGTGAAAGGATGATCAAATGTTGGTTTAATCATTTATTAAAATAGTGCTCGTCTGAGCGTTAGGTAATAAAACCTAATTATGGAAAGATGAGGGACCAACCAAGAGGTGATGGGACCGGCCCTTGGTGGTCGTGGGACCAGCTGGTGGTCGATTGAGAAAATTCCAAGTTGGTTGGAAAGAGTTTGGACCCAATATGAACAGTTGAGAGCTAATTAGGTCAAAATTATGAAAGAGTGTGGGACCGGCTCCTTGCAAGCCTAAGGGGCCGACCTTGGTCTGTCAAAGTGGCATGCCCGTGTCACCATACTGCCTGTGTCTCAGTCCTGAGAGTTTTGGTATTTTCTGGTGCGCTTTTGAGCAATATTTTGGATTTTCAGAAGAGTTTGATCTTGACTAAAACTCTCAATTTTGCTCGAATGAGCAAGTAGAACTTTGCTCGTGCGACCAGTATTTTGAGAATATTAAAATAATAATATTTTAATTTTTGACGTGAGAAGCCTAATCGGTCATGTGACCATTTGACTTTTTGGCTTTTCATGGTTTTAGCAATATTTGAGAAAATATTGAAAAACTAGGGTTTTTGCTCAAACGATGGAGTTTCATAAGATGAAGGAAATAATAATATGAGAAAATAAGGAATTGTAAGGCGTGGGACCGGTCACGGCTAGGGCATGGCCGGCCGGCTAGGTGTCCCGGTCCCGTGACACTTTTCCCTATTTTTTACTATATTTTCATCGTTTGAAGGAAAATATGCAGAAACTATGAGTTTTGCTCAAACGATGGAGTTTGCTCAAATGAAGGAGTCTTCATGAGATGAGGAAAAATAACAAAATAATTTAAAATAATGGAAAGAGGTGCGGGACCGGACGGCCGGTGGGCCCGGTCCCCTTAGGCGCCTCTTTATTATTTTATTGATATTATTTTCCTCCCTATTTTGCACAGGTTTCCTCGTTAGTCCATAATTTTGAATACTCGTTCGTGTATTCGAGTGCTCGTTTGTGCATTATTGCTAAATACACTTGCACCATTTACTCGGGGGCATACTCAGTGATAGCACAGATGCCCGTTGAATATTTATTATTAATTCATGAAATTCAACTAAGAATAATTCATGAAACGGAGTAATAAAATTAATTGAGTATCTATTACTAATCCATAGAATTCAGCAGAGAATTCAAGGAACGGAGTGATGTGATGAAATAGATTATTTTCTAGGAATTCAGTTGATGAATGACATGCTAGAATTAATCTATTTGCAGAATCGAGATATGAGATCATTGAAGCATCATACTCGTTCTGAGGGGGTGTATAGTCAGGGAACAACGAGCAGCGTGACGTCCTGAAGGCGTTAAGCTCTCTAACAAACATTATGTCTAGGAACCGCCCAATCATCAAGAGATTCTATACACGGTCTCTCTATGTAGTCAGGGAACAACGAGCAGCGTGACGTCCTGAAGGCGTTAGGCTATATACTAGCATGCAATATGTCTAGGAGCCGCCCAATCATTTTGATTCTATGTAGAGGTGATGATGAAATGTGTGAAGCATCGAACGCTCAGCTGAGAGGCCTTTCGAGAAACATATTCATCATAGCTCTGAGAGGAATGTTCGCTCAGTCATAGATCGTGAAATGGTTCACGGATCATAAAATATGAATCGTCACATACATTCTTGAAACCGGGTCAGAAACATGCAGTATCATGATTTTATAATTTTGACCTTTGTCGAAAATCCACCATCAACATTAAGTCCCCTTCTTAGTGAGGGACAATCATGTTCCGCAGTAAGCACTGGATGGTGATTTTCCAGTAAACGATATAAGTAGTTGAACTTAGTCATACAAAGGCATTTTCAGAATCCCCGATTTGCTCCAATGATGTCATGTACGAGCAAATGCCCAGGTAAGGACCCTGACAGTATGATAGAGTGTCATCTCATGAGCACGGAAAGATGAAGCACTGCTGATTTGGACGATTGGACGTTCAGTTTTGGTCTGTTTAGCGTTTACGGGCCCAGAAAAGGAAATCCTTGTTTTAATAGGTTTTTGGAAATAAAATTGATATAAAAGGGAAGAAGCCCTAAAAAAAATCTCCAACCGACCGACCAGCTCTCTCCTCCTTCATCTTCTCACGCTCGAGCAGCAGGGAAGGGATATTTCTTCCGCCGGACTTCAGTCGACGCCGACCGGCCGACGCCGACCAGGTAAGTTCCAAACTTTTTTTTTTTTTGAAATTCGTGAGTTGTTTACAAAGACCCAAAAAAAATATCCACGTGTGTATGCATGCGTGAGTTTTAATGAAAATTCGTTTTAGGAAATGGGCGTCCGCCCGCCTGTTTGTTTGAGGAACGAACAATAATCCCTAACTTAGGAGAGATTTTTTGTGAATAGACCTGCGTCTAGTGATAAAATTTTGTTTATGAGTTTTCATGAAAACAAATTTTATTTGGAATACACACTTGTGCAAAAATAAAAAAAACCTCCCGTTTAATAAACCAACGCTCGTTCGAGCGAATTTTTTTTTTCACAATTATGTGAGTTAACTCACGTTGAATTTTTTATTTTTTTTAACATACGTGAGTTATTCACGAGATCTTAAAACTTTGTAACATCAAATTTTTATTTTGAGCAATTGCTAAAAGTAAACAATTATCGATGAAATAATGTTTTCATGAATTCTGTGGTCTAATAGTGTATGCTTGAAAACCAATGAATGTTCACTCGGTGGAAATTGCTCACACAGTGAAAATTATGTGAATTGCTCACATGATAGAAATTTCGTGAATTGCTCACAGTTTTATGAAAATCATGTTATGATTTAAAATTTGCTCGTCCTTGTAGGTTTGAAGAAACGAACCAATTTTCGAAGTTTTGCTAGTCACTACATCTAGTGAAATTGTAAACAGGTAAGAGTTGGAGAGTTACCATTTTTGTAGACGCTGTGTGAGCATCTTTATTATTTGTTGTGCTTTTTAATTCCACTGCTTTGATGAAATTTGCATCTATGGATGTTATACTGAAGTAGAAATGTTGTATGGATGTCGCAGCGACTTTGCAAAGATGACTGATTCCCATGATGGCACTTCCAAAGATGACACTTCCAGAGATGATACTTCCACAGATGCAACTTCAGGAAATGATACCTCTCTAGATGGAACTTCCGTTTGACAAAGAAGAAAAAACACTTGGAACAAAGAATATTCCAAACACTGATGATGATTTCTTTGTGGTCCAGTATAAACCTGAAAAACGTCTCCCAGGTTCTTCATTTCGCCTTCTTATAAATCTTAGGGACATTACTCAGAGAGAATTGGTGTCTCCTCGAGCGACCATTCGATTTTGTTTACAAGGAGGACATTATGCTGCTTCACACATAGACTTCAAGCTTACCCGAAAACCTTTAACAGACTTCTCCGGATGGGAAAGACACCAAGACATATGTTGGGGCATGATCATGTGAGAGCCATTTTGGATCATGCACAGGTGACACGAGCTATTCAAGCAGCTGGAGATTTATTTATTTACCACTAGTATAACACGCACGCGCGATGCGCCTGCCATCCCTTTCCCATTCTAACTAAAATCGAACGTTTTAGTTGATAATTTTTCATTCAGAAATATCCATGTAGACAATGTGCATCCATAAATCATTTCCTCAATTAACACAGTTCAAATTGGAAAAGTAATGAAACCATAAGCCGCAATTTCAAATACAAATAAGATGCATCCTCGATAATCTCCTGTAGAATTTATGGAATTCATATGACAACCAATTTTTTGGTTAGATGTAATCCACGATCTTGGTTTCTACTTTAATAAACTTGCACCACTCGTTGCTAAACAGAGCCTCCACTTGAGCCCAGGGATAAATGTTCACTAAACCATAAATTCAAACTAATATAAGTTATTTGGTATGAACTGTAAATAAAGCAAATATGTAGACGAATACAAAGACATAAGATGCACAACTAAAAATGAAAAAGACACGCGCTATGCGCCTGCTATTCCGTTAAAAAATAAATTCAAACTCTTCATTCAATGATATTTTAATCAATAATATCCATTTATAAGTACAAAGAGAGTAACAAAAGGGAAATGCGAAAAAAATATCAATAAAAGTATCCTCAAGGGTATTTCTCAATGAATCGACACACCAAATTAGAAGTCCAATTGGTCTTTCTTGTTGCAGAAATTGAATAATGGCACAACATTTGCTTATGTGGATTTAATGATTCTTGATGTTGGGCCTACTCTATCGATAGGGGGATCCTACGGAGGTTAATTATAGGAGCCGCATTGCACTCTAATGCGAAAAATTTGATGCAAAACAATTAGAAAAAAAAAGAACTTATAATTTATGTTGATATATTGAACACACAGAGTTTTGAATCAAAAAGACTGATCCAAAAGAGAAAAGAAAAATGCATTTAAATCTGTAATTTGGCAGTCCATACACAGATATGAAGATGCTGGATTACTGGCCAAAGAAGACTTGAACCTCCGAGAAAAATGAAACGCATCCACATTAAAATTCTAGTACAAACTTACTAAGTGGACATTTCATCCAAACTTCTCTGCAAAGGAGATCTTCAAACTTGAAGCTTTGAGAGCAGTATCTATTTTCCACTAAATAAATCAATCAACAAACATGTGGCGTTGTAGCACTCAACATCAGCTATCTCACATGACCTGTATTTGGTAAAATTGTTAAGACCCGATAAAGCCTTCTCTTGTAATACCTAGCTTTAGGTTTCTGAACTGTCGGCATAGTTTTCAGTTAACAGTTTGGAACACGAATTGCTTTTAAAAGGTAGTCATATAGGGAGATCACCAGCATGATGTCCCTAAGCTTATGCCATGACAGATAATATTACCTTTTAAACTGTTGGATCGAATTACATTTTCAACTACTAATTTGGGGTGAATATTTCATCTCTAACAACTTATGCATTATATAAGAATGCTATGTTTCTAACTCCACCTAGAATGGGTTAACTTACGGTAACGTAATCAGTAATGCAAGATACCCCATAAGTGTTCTAAGTCATCACCCCAACTTTAAATGTGCAGAACCACACATATCCAATCAATCCCAATTATATTGCACAAAATTGGCATACGTTGGAGGTCAAACAGACAAATACACATATCAAGTCAATCCCATTTTGTTGCATCAAAAAAAAAAAAAAATGAATCCCATTTCATTTTTGTATCTAATAACAGTAGAACTAACACAATCGATACTGAAAGCAATCATTTAAGCATGTTATGTCCAATAAAGAACTGAAAATACTAATTGAATTAGGTTACTAGTAACCTTGAAAAGGAAACTCGTCGTCCTGCACAATTTTGCCATTGCTGCTATTTTGTGCTTGTCACCATGGCTTGTCATGTCTCTCTCTTGCAAGAACGCTGCTGATCTTTTTCCATCATGGATTCACTTTCTTCGAAATAGATATAGAAAATACAATTCTATGCCATCCGTGGATTCAATTGAAACTAAACAATAAGATTGTAACTTAGGCATTTTCACAAACAGAAAGTTCACGAAAGAGAAAGAATTATAGGTAGAATACTGTCATGATCACTCAATTTTGGTATTTTAAAAAACATCTTCCAATTACAAAAATGAACTGATTAGGACGAATTGAATGTTACCAATCAAGTTTTTATCACTCAAAACAATACAGTTTTTATCACTCAAAACAATACAGTTTTTATCACTAAAAACTATCAGATTCGAACCTTCGATTTTGGAATCGATTTCGAATCACGACACACAATCGGAGACCAACAAAATCTCGAAAGAGATAAAGTAGAAGAAAAAGGAGGAATCACCGATACATTCCACGAAAAAGAGAAGAAATCAAAGAGAGAGCTTTGCGTTGCAGTTTGCTTGGATTCGACATTTTCTGGAGAAAATTAATGTGGAGTGTTTGATTTTGTCTACTGCTACTTCTTCTTTACTGCTGCTTCCATTACAAACTTCTTCTTAAGATGAATAAGAGAGAGCGATAACAAATTACTCATTTGAAGGCTGAAGCTCTGATGGGATTTGATCTTTCTTCAAAACCCCAAAATTGTGAATCATTGAAACTCTAATCGAAGCGAAAATCCTAAGTTAGTAACAAAATCAGGTGAAACAAACCCCTAATTTGTAAAGTAAATCAGGTAAAACATTCTGTTTACACCTAAATTGAAAATTGTAGTAGTGATTTTTGTTTCTCGTCGATACAGATTTTAGAACAAAGAAGTAAAAAGAATGGAAGCCCTTGTTATAACAGTGCCCTTGTATATTCTGACATTTACGGGTGTACCAAGTATGACTGGTTTTCCACAAATGATAGCTTTAGGCTTCACCAAACAATGACCTCTTTTCTTTATATCAGGAAGATGATATGAGAGGTATGGTAGCTTTGCTCGCTCGCTGGTGTATTTCTACTCATACTTTCATATGCAGGTGGGGAGAATTTACCATCACTCTGGAGGATGTGATTGCTTTATTACATCTTCCAGTCACGGGTAATTTTCCTGCAGCACTTTCGGCAGATGAAAAGGCAATATCTGATGTCTTGACAGCTACGATGCATGACATTAAAAAATTACCCATCAAATTTTGTTATGCTCAATGGTTGAGGCACTGGTGGCCGAGAGATAGAACTCCTGAAAGACATGTGGAAGGTATATTAAACATTGCTGCTTTCTTGTGTTTGTGGTTGTCCAGAAATGTATTTGAAGATAATGGAAACTTGCTGAAACCATTCGTGATTCCTTTTGCTATTAAGATAGCTCAAGGTGAGAAACTTCCCGTCGGTAGCCTGTTTTTGGGTTCGCTATTCTCCAATTTAGATTCCTTGGTCATAGACTCCAGAGTTTCCAATGGCTTTATGAAAGTTGAAACATATGCTAATACAATGTTTCTCCAAGCTTTACTGTGGGAACGCTTCAAGAATTATGCACCAATCCCTCGTAACATCTTGCAATGACCAAATGTTGATACCCGTCATGCTTATACTGAGAAGGATAATGCCAGGATTATGTGCTGGTCCACCAAGAAGCCTCGACTCAAGACACGCCTCACTAGTGTCGTAGACAATGAGTCTGAGTTTAATTTTTGTGCTTGGGTATCGATTCCTTCTTTGTCTCATAGTTGATCACTTTTAATGGTGCTGAAGAAAACGTTACCTTGGAATCCGGTACAGACCTGAGTGATGGTGAGAGATCTTTCATACTGAGTTGCACTCCTGGTTACTTAGTATCAGTAATACAAGGAAAGTTTCTGGTGGAGGAATATAACATCGATAGAGCGGCTCGACAAATGGGTCTTGATCAGTGTGTCCCGGATGTCCGGAAGAGAAAGCTATCAGTTGACCAGCTTAAAGCTTCTTTAGATTGCAAACATTTGAATGGGCGTGAATACTTGTACCCTTGTTTTGACCGAGTCGCCTATGCAACTCCAGGTTATATAACCTTTTGGAATCAACAACTTGACCATTTATATGATTTTATAATGGCTGTTCAACCTCTGGTACAAGAACCTCCTTCTGTTGAGATGATTTCTGATCGACCCAGATTGAAGTATCCCTCCAGTGGTGATAAACGGAAAGCATTTCCAGGATGTTCATAAGTAAGTGTTTTTCTTATGACTTTTATAGAGACATAATAATCGCCTCTTAATTATTTCATTAATTTTACCACAGGATGGTCGTGTAGTGAGACGTCGGATCATCATAGGCTTCACGGAGATTGAAGAAAGTCCTCGAGGTGGAGAACCCAGAAGTAAGAATTGCATAATGTTACCGAATAGTGTGCAGTCCCCAGCAATTTCTCTGGTGAGTTGTCAATGCTTTCTCCATCACGACTTTTTCTTCTCCGTGTAATTAGGATCACAAGACCAATATTTGTTAATTTTATTTCAGAATTTTGCTCCATCAAGCATTGACGGTCTTCAACTTGCTCCTGGGCAAGCAGTTCATGAATCTAGCATCAGTGAAGAAGTCGATGTAAGTACTTTTTTGCATAACCAATCATGATATCTCTTGAATAAAATAATAATTTGTTGTTGATATATCCAGGAGGAGATTATTGCGGATAGAGAAGGCACTGGCGATGCTCGTTCGTCTTCAAGAGGTGGTGATGAAGAGAATTCTCCAGAGTCGGAACCGAATGAAGGTAATAATGCCCATAATGGTGATTCCGGCAAAATTGATTCTCTGAACGGCTTAGAAACCCCTCAAGTAAGTGTCCCTCATATATTTTCTTCATAGAAATATGAAATTGATGATTTGTGAATGAATAAATGAGAACCCATACGAATGAATGAAAAATGTTAGCGAAATACGTCGTCATAAAATTCAGAATTCAATCTTTTAGCAAAAACGTTGTAGAATCTTCGTCCGATGTCGGATTTTCGCGATTTACCCATGTTTTTTCATCCTCAGAAAATTTTAAAGCTTTTGTGAAGAAGCTTTTTGAGTTTTGAGCATGTTTAGGTGCCTAAATTGATGAAACAGTAAACTTCCAGGAAGTTTTCAGAAAATTTTCAGCTGTCATGTAGTCTAAAGTTTTGACCACATCGTTTTGCTCTTTTATCCAATCGCTGTGAATTTTGCATATGTTGTAGAGGATATCCATATGAAGAGAATGACATATAACTCAACCTTAGATTCCTTATCAACTTCTCCCAGTTCGTCGTCTTATACATGGCAGTGTAAAATCTCCTCAGATGAGCTTGTTGCAAAACGTGTTTTTATGACTTTTACACTATTTGCTCATGTCTTGAATGTATAATGAAGAAATTTAATGATGTTATATCACTTACATTCTAAATTTGATGATTGCTTTTGATTTCCATGCTTGGAGCGTCCTAATCCCGTGTAATCCTCATATTAGGTGCCAAATATTGAAGTTGAGAATAATGGAGCCAATGATGATTCAAACCATATGGAGAATCAAGATGATGATGTTACCATTTCCGCACCATAAGGTCATGAGAATGTTGCTACTGAAATTTTTGAGGAGAACGATGCTCAAGTCGTCGTCACATCAGAGATGAAAGAAACCGGGCCGGGAATAAAAGAAACTATGATATAAGAAACCGCTCCTGCTCCATCTATAGAAAAAAATTATTCCAGAGATAGGAGAAGCTGCTCCGATAACTGAGACTCGCATGGTGGTGCATAAATATTCTACTGCAGGGATTGCTTTCATTCCTCCATTCGGTGAGTTACTCCCATACCACGAACTAGTTGGTGGATTTAGCGTTCTTACTGGATATGCTGGCATGTATGAGGAGTTGTGGAAGACATATGGTCATATCGTTGTTACCAAAGACCCAAAATGAAGTTACTTCTTGATAATGCAAGTAGGAGCTATCCTGCGAGTTATAGATGATATACGAACCAGCGCTAGAAGTACCGTTACTCCAGATGTACTCTTTGATTGGGAGTACAACTTGAAGAATTCTGAGGAACTGGGTTTCAATGTGAGATGGATTCGTGAGAGAATTGAAGCCATTAAAGAAGCAGTCAAGAAGAATGTACCCCTGACAAGTGACGCTGTGATGAAGAAGGAGGCTAAGATCGCCCAGTTGATTGAAGAATCGAAGTTAGAGCGAGCAGCCTTGCGAGACCTGAAGATTACAGAAGAGCAAAAATCTTTCTTTGCTGATTTCCTTTAGTTTCCCTTCCATGATCTCTTGAACTCTGAACTTCTGAGAGATGTGAGGTTTTATTTTGGTTTTGATTTTGTTTGATTTGGGATAAGTGGATGATTGAGGATTTTCTTTTGGATTTGATAGATATTTTCTTTTAAGTAAATGAACTTTGATTAATTGCTGAATTCAAATACTGAATGCAAGTATTGCATACGTTTTGGCGGAATTGAAAATACAGGTAAGAAAATCCTAAAAATGCAAACTTAAGCAGCCTTGGTGCTTGTGCGAATGTCAAACACCTTGGACGCAGAATGTCTCAGACGTCGAAGGCTTTGAGCCAATTCTTGTGTATTATTGCCATGCCTGTCTTGCCATCCATGTTGATCAATTTGTAGTATCCACCAACCATGGATTTAGCGATCATGAAAGGTCCTTCCCAGTTAGAGTTCTTTACAAAATGAATATTGCGCTTAGTTGCTTTGAGAACTAGATCTCCTTCATGAAAATTGTTAGATTTGATTGCTCTTGCCCTGAAAATCTTCTGCTGGTTCGGCATTCCTCTTATAGTGGAATTCCATACTTGTGCGGTGGAAGTTTTCCAATTTTGTGGCACATGTGGACACTCGTGAAAAGTTGTAGGAGGATATCCCATGTACTCTTTGTTGCATTTTTTCATCATTTGAGCAACAAGTTTTTTGGTGAGGTGCTCAGTTTGAAGAGGTTCCACATTCAACCATTTAGTAAATTATTTTTGAGGCGAGACTACCCACTCATAACATTCGATAATAGCTAGGTTGTGAGCATGATTGAGTCCCCGGACCAGGGCAGCATGTTTGAAAGTTGATAATATGGACGCATGAGGGGGAATAAGACTTGCATGAGTGCGGGACCTTTTGACGAATGCACGCGCATTTTCTTCAGGTTTTTGTGTTAGCTCCATCAAGGCTTTAACTTTCTTTAGATGCTCGGACGATGGAGTATCCTCTATTTCTTCCGAGTCAGAGCTTTTTTCAACAGAGGAATGTGCAATTGAATAAAGTTATTATCTTATAATTTTTCTTGTGATAGTTTCCGATTACATAGCCTGTGCATGAATGTCTATATTTTTGCTATGTGTTTTCGGTTTATGGGATGTCTGATTTCGGTTTTCATAACCTTAATATTCGATCTCATATGATGAGAACCATTATGGTTTGTGTGGCTTTTTGATTTAGCGGGATTAAGTTCTAGCCCATGTTGGTAGGCTTTATCAAAGGATCATAAGGTGTTCCGATTGAAACTCATATGTGAAAAAGTCACAATATGTTGAATCCATTTGTGTTTACATGAGTTGTATTTAGCATAAACATATGTGTTTTGGGTTTTCAACTTTTGCTATTGGCACGCATTAGTTAAAACTGATTCAACCTTTCACTGGTAAAGGTGGCTTTTGTTGTTGTTCTTTTGTTCTTGCGAGAGGATGACAACAAACTGGGGGAGAGTTCTAGCTTGAACTTGCACTTAATGATAAATCTTTCTGGGGAGAAGAGGATGCGAAATCTGAGGTAACGAATTTGTTAGTTAATCGTTTTCCTGTTTAAGAAAAACCTGTTTATATTGCATATAATTTGCTTTTGCTTAACAAAATTTCGGTACAATTGATATATTCCATTATGATGTGTATGGATGTGTGTGTGTATGATTCAATTGTTTCCGGTTAAGAAAACTGTGTCAATTCATTTGACTTATTGTTTGGTATCAAGTGTTTTTGCTTAACGAAATTTTGGTGCAATTGAGGTGCTATAATGTCTATGTTTGTTTCAATTGCTTCCGGTTAAGAAAATAATTGTGCAAGTCAATTTATTTTGGTTTGTATGTATTTTTTATGGCTTAACAAAATACGGGATCATTTGTTTAGTCAAATTTGATTCCGGATGAGATAAAGTAAGTTAATTCTGATCTTAGTTAGACTTATCAAATTGAAGGATTCGGTTATTCAAGTCTAATCGAATGCCTTGACAAGAAATACTAATTAACTAACCTAGTACTTGTCTTATCTAAAGGGAAAGGTCTGAGTTATTGTATGAATAATTAGAACCTGATGAGAGAAATAAAGTTAATTCTGATCTTTATTTTGGTCTTATCGAAATAAGCGATTGTATGTGTACAATCGGTTTAACAAGGGAACTAAGTTTCTTAGTCAATTTGTTAAACTATTAGGGAAAATTGCTTTGGGCAATAGTTTTCCTTGATAACATATTAAAATTAGATTACTTGTAGTTTTTGTTTTAATATTGGTTGTCTAAAGTGGTATGTGAAACCTTCGTGCTTAACTCTTATAGGTTGTGTGCAAGTATTTTAGATGTGTAAGATCCTTTCGGTTTGACCTTTATTTGCTCGAACCTTTGTCATTTTGTGACAAAAATGGGGAGAAATATATGGAGTAAACAAGTGATTTGCAATCACTAAAGAAAGGACAATTGTTCTTAAACGTTATATCTAACGAAAGAGTAAAGCATTGACTAAGGGGGAGAAACATATCATATTGATTTGTAGTTATCTTGACTACAAAAGCGGAATAACAAAGATGTTCGGATTGAATATCTACTTATTTTACCTTTAGGGGGAGTATAAGCTTTGTTATTCAGATGTCAACAACGATATTTATTGATTGAATATATGCAGGTTATTGTGTTGTTGAAACTTGGAATAAAGCGTATGTATAATGAATTCTTGTAATTTGTTTATCCATATGTATTAAGAGTTTTGTCACTAAAATTGACAAAGGGGGAGATTGTTAGAGCATAGCTCGGTTGAACCCACCAAGCGTTGGTATGTCAAGTTTGGATGTCATATTTTAGTGAATCAAAACTCATCTAAGAGTCGCTTGATTATGTACTAGAGACAACTTCGTATAGGTTAGACTAGAAAGTCTAGGAATTTTGAGACATACAAGTATTACTCGAAGACCTGAAGAACGTGAAGAAGTAACGAGCTACAACGACGACATCATCCTTCCTCTTGAGGTTAGTAATATTGACTTGAACTGTTTCATTCCTAACGTATCTTTCAAGTCGTGCTATATTGAAAACATAACTGCGAAGCTGTGAATGATTATACTCTAATAGTGAGACATGATCACATAATCATAGTATTAAGGAATTAGACTACGAAGTATAACGCTTATCTTTTGAACTTCGTAGATATGATATCGACATAATCTTATGAATACTGTGATGATTATGAGAATGGGTAGAGGTGAAGATTTCATCATAGGAAACAATGTTTACATTTTTTTAAAGGAAGTACATTCATGAACTTGTTTTATGAATCGAAAGGGAAGTCGCTAGGCTTATTGGTATGGATACTCATTGCAAATCTTTGGATTACCAATATGTGTGAGATGGTAGAACCGATCGTAACTTGTTATGTATCTTGGTATAACTAATCACAATGCCTGACTTATGATTTGGTATGACTAGTTTTGATTAATTAGTGTAACCGATCCTAAGTAATCATATGAGATGGTATGATCGATATTTGTAATTGGTGTGACCGATCCTAGTAATTGGTGTGACCAATCACAAAAGAGTTGTGTAATCGATCCTTGTAATTGGTGTAACCGGTCCTAGTAATTAGTGTAACCGATCCTGATAATTGGTGTAACCGATCCTAGTGATGGTGTGACCGATCACAAGCAATACCATGTGTATATGGTAACCGGTCCTGGTAATTGATGTAACCGATCCTGGTAACTGATGTAGCCGGTCCTGTTAACTTGTGTGACCGATCACAAGTATTCCATATTAAGGTATAACCGATCCCAGTGATTGGTAGAACCGATTGAACCCATGAATGTGATTTGATATCTGATCAATCACATAGTTGTCTTGGAATACAGATGAACCAATTAATAACTTGTTTGGAAGTGTGGTATAATCGATTCCAAGATTGTAAATATGAAAGATGATTTACAAAGAAAAGATGTCAACATACTTTGAACACGAACAGTAACTCTTATCTTTTATTGTTCAAAGATATTCCTTAATTACTCAAGGAGATCCCGTTCTGAAATAAATTAAGAATCTTTTAATTAAGGTTGTTAGTTTTATATGCTTTAATAACCAGCAATTAAATGCACATCTCTAGAGAATAAAATTTAGTAATGTGCATTTACTAATTGGAGATTTTCTATTGAGAGATTTTGGAAAATATTGGACAAAGCATTTCCTGGAATTATGAAAACCGAATGGGCATTTATTGCATATTTTGAGTATAGTTTCGGTTTTGGAAATTCTTGGTGTCCAAACATCCTTGGTCTATAAATATCTAAGTTTGCATTTCTAGCAAACTATCCTAAGAGCCGAGAAAACTTCATCCTTTTGTTGTTTCTGGTCGAGCCGTCTATCCGGGGAGGAAAGTACCCTGATTAGGTGAAATCTCTTACGACCGCTAGTTTAAAGACTTCTGTGGGATCAAGAAGCTCTATGAGTACCGTTGGTGGGAAACTAGATAATTGCAGTTTATTAGTTTTCGATTGATTTGATTGACTAACGGTTGTTGAAACTTTGATTACACCTAGTTTGTTTATTCTTGAGAATCTTCTCTTCTGATTTAAGATTCACTCAAACTAGATCGAAGTATCGATGGGATCTTTAGAACTGTTTGTAGATCTAAAGACATCTTGTGATAATCCGTTGTTAACAGACTCCGCTCTTTGCGTGATTGATCACAAGAGATTCAAGTGGTGTTGTGCAGGTTTAATTGAAGATTAAAGAAGATTTGAAGACGAAGAAGATTTCTTATTGGTTTCTCATATCTTTGTGTAACACAAACCTTGATCAGATGGGATCCAACTAGAATCAGATTTATTCGATTGATTAGTTTCGTGAGATCAGTAACGCCTAATAGTTCTCTTGAGATCTATTTTGATTGTTACAAATCCGAATCTTATTACTTAGGTAATAGAGATTGGATTGATCTAACCAGGCAAAGGAGTTTATTAGTTTAGACGGAAGAGCCTTTGCATATGACTTGAGATATCTTTATCTTAAAGAATCAAGAGAGTTGTTACCAAACAGATTTGTTGTTCCTTTACTGTTTGGAATAGGATCCAAAGGAATTGTTCCAGTGCGTGCAGCTAAGGGAATCAATTACATAGATGTCGTGCAAGGTTCAAGAGATGTAAGGAGCACGACTGTAGCTTAATTGATAGGAGGGTGAATTGGGTATCAACTACATTCCAATCCGAAGTCTGATAGTAGGCTAGTGTCTGTAACGGCTTAATACAGTTCAGTGTTTAAATATGGACGAGGTCCCAGGGTTGTTTTTTTTGCAGTTGAGGTTTTTTTGTTAACAAAACTTCTGGTGTCTTGTGTTTTCCTTTTCCGCATTATATTATTATCTTTATAATACGAATAACACAAGTAGTACATAATCAATTCTAGTAGATACGTTCATATTAATTATGATCGATTACGAGACTCGTTCTTGTAGAATTTGTATCTTGAAATATTGATAACAATTTTCATAGTTGGCAGAATTTCGATTGAATTATCTGGATATGACCAGATTGATCTCGAATATTGATTTTTTAGATCATCCAAGTACTCTTCTTAACAATCAGGTTCACGGACTCTATCATCTAGACATTCTGATTGAGAAGATATATAGATATACACTCTATATATATATTGTCAAGGATCATTAAGTTGGTCTACTTGCAATTTTATTAGGATTCATCCATACAGGTTGTCGAACGAAAAAGTTGGTGGTGTACTTGGTACCCTCTCCTTTTCAGTTCTAATCACCAGAAATATGATAGCAAAGAATAAATATCACAATAAGCAATACATATATGTAATCCATAAAGATTGAGTATTGCAAGTCATCTCCAAAAAAAAAATTAAATAATCAAACTTTAATAATAGCTAATGTATTACATTAAAAATACTCAAAAAGATAGTGTTCTTCTTTAAACAATAAGAAAAAAAATCCTACAGGGAGTTAACTAGTAAAAATAAAAAGAAAGAACGTCTTACATAGAGTTCCAAGAGTGTAATCTTCAGCATCTCTGTATGCTTCAAGTTTTTCCTTAATAAGAGTCAACCTAGATTCAAAGTTCTTAATATTGTCTTCAATCATTTGCGAAGAAGATTGTAGATCTTTACTTAGCGCTTGAATTTAATTGAGCACTAAGTTTATCTTAAGAGAGAACTCATTAAGTTAAGAGTTTGACAAATCATTACAAGGTGCAGAAACACACTTGTCTTGACTTGAATCACAATCGGTAGATTCAAGGCGAATTTTCCTATTAGGGAATTGTATAGTCCAAACATTGTCTTCTTTGCACGAGCTTAGGCTTGAAGAAGAATACATGATTGTAGGTACCTTTTATGCAAGTACTTCTGTGAAGGAATGAGAAAAGACTTATTTTTTTATAACCTTCTTTATACAAGAATTTCTTGAAAAAACAGGTTACCGAATCGTGGTGCCTCATAAGGTAAAATTATTACATGGAAAGAAACATACTTCTTTCCTTTTTAATCTTACCCTAACAAGAATTTGAAAATATTCAAACTTGTGGAAATAATTTTCTTGAATAAACTCTTTAAAGATAGAATTTTTCTGGAAAACAAAAATATCTGAAGAGTAATGCCTTTAAATTTATATATTAACATTATGATGAGAAATTTTCTCAACGCATTTTTCCTTTCACTATTCGTGTAATCATTCTCATGGGTCATGTTCTCATCTCCTGCTTAGGAGTCCGATAGGCAGGAAGAATACAACAAAGAGTATAATAGGAAAGTTGATACCCACATCAAGTCATTACATTTTGGACTTATTATTATGATGTGGTTACACTAAGTCGAGGATTACTTACTCTATGGTGTAAATTAATAAGACTAATAACAAAAAAAAACGTTTTGGTTTGTGAACCTTTTTGAAGACTAGTCACCACAACTTATCAATAAAGGAAACATCTCTAGGGGCATGGCTCAATAAAGGATATAGTTCTGAAGTTATGCTTTTTTCCTTCAAAGTGATTTTTAGAAGAGTATATACATACAACTCTACCCTCTTTAGGTTTCATTTCTCACCCAAGTGAAAGATGAGAACCAACTAAAATATTATTGCAGAGAGCAATTCTTCCCACTAGGTGGGGGGTTAGAAGGTTTCTCAAGAATTTAATAAAGAAGTTTTTTGGAGAATTCTTATTCGAGTGAAGTCTTTCTTTGTTGATCTTCAGTCTTCAATCTTCGAGGGTTATTCAGTGATGTGTGATACTCAACTACCATAAATTAAACCTAATCCAAGACTTGACTTTAATAGACTAAAAATCAAGATATGGTTTTGTGCATCTAACATTACAACAAGATTGAGATAGCAAAACTTGCGAGTATGACCGAGCAGTGCTTTAACAGAAATCCCTCTGAGTCTAGCGAGCTCATAAATGCTTATGCTAAGTATATCGTAACAAGTTTTTTTTTAGGTTTTTAACTTAGCAACTACTAGATTAATCTTTTAAGGTTCGAGTAATGGTTTGGTCCTTTGTGCAACAAGTTTATGGAATAATAGTCCAATGACTTTTTATGTCTATAATCCCCTCACCAAAAAATGAGTTTCACTTTCATAACTTCCAGAGAAATACATGATTCTCGTGACCAGATTTTTATGATGAATGTTTGTTGTCATCATCGATCGTTTCTACGAGGTATATGGTTGTTCATATACTAGAGTTCGAAAGAGCTGACAAATTTGAGGTTGAAATTTTATTTGCTATGTCCACTTTTCTTTTTTATGGTATGTCATCTCGCTATTTATAACTGCAATATGCTTTATGCTTATTTTATAAGCATAAAACATATGCTTTCTTTCCTTATTCTGCTCCGGCATCGACATCAATTTGATTGGTATGCATCTAATTCTTTCATATAAAATACACGGGAAGACTCCATTTCACTCGAAATCCTATTCGGCTCCACGTAGACCCAAACACCACTTATTATCCTTGTCTGCTGCTTATCCTGACATGCCGAAACGTAAGACGAAAAATACCCTCGCAAGGCATTGATGTCAGCTAGGAACTATTTTTCCCTTTTCTTCCACATATATAGTATAATTTATCATGCCCTATTCGCTCGAGAGGGGCACTCCCCCTCCAACTACTGATGACATTAGGTACAATCGAGAACATCGCCCTTTTGCCAGATCATGGTCTTCCTGGTATGTACCCTATATTGTCGGGTAAGCTATGATGCATTCGTAAAAATATATATGATCATGGTGACCAAACTATTTGTGTTTCATGTTGTTTAGTGATGGCTTGGATGTAGTTGCGAACGTCAGTGAGTACTAAAAAATTCAAGAAGATTTTCCACTCATAAGTCAGTAACCAGGTCGTAAAGCTTCGCTTCTCACTAGGAAAACACTTGTGTATTTGTCATTCTAAGAATGATTTCCAATCATGACGCCTTAAACGTCATTTCTGCACCGCCTTGACGTTGAAACAAGATACATATCCGGTATTAACTCAATAAGGTCTAGGTGTTCCGAACATTTGAGGGGAAGGATATGACAGAGCAAGCAATATGTAAGGTGAGTGGCATGGTTTGCAAGCTTTTATTATGAATGATTATCTATTTGCTTATTATATTTATTATTTAGCACATAGATTATAATTTCCATTAGTAGCTGCAACAAAAGAAGTTGTACCGGTTTGATCAACATTTCATCAAACTAAATATGGTTATTAATATTGTTGGTGCTTCTTGTAAACGCAAAGATAAATTGATGATTGCTCAAGCTGCTAACTTTATGATATTTATCGATAAGATTAAAACTGGAAGTGGTATAAACCAAATAGGCGATTTACAGCGATCTATAGATACTCGTTGAATTTCCCATTTTAGATCAATTTCTAGTTTGATTAACATGTTTGAAAAAGTGGTGGTACAACAACCTCACCCAATAATTCGCTTAGCAATCTATATGGACCAACTCCAATATACTTTTAAGAGAATCAACTAGACAGTCAGACTCAATCTTAATAAAAAGTATATCAAGGAGTTATATCTCAATTTCTCGATTAAATACTTACTCAAGCAAATAGAAATCTGCGAGTCTAATTGACAAGAGAAATTAACTTGAACGGTACCAAAGACCAATATTCAAGTATCAATCAATTTCAATCAACAACCAAAGGTTGGATTTACCAATTGATCGATTTAACGCACAACCTGTGATATTTCAATTATATAACAAATATAATGCGGAAAAGAAATAACACAGACACCATAAGTTTTGTTAATGAGGAAACCGCAAATGCAGAAAAACCTCGGGACCTAGTCCAGATTGAACACACACTGTATTAAGCCGTTGCAGACACTAGCCTGCTACAAACTAACTTCGGTCTGTACTGTAGTTGAACCCCAATCAATCTCACACTGATCCAAGGTACAGTTGCGCTCCTTACGTCTCTGATCCAAGCAGGATACTACGCACTTGATTCCCTTAGCTGATCTAACCCACAACTAAGAGTTGATATGACCCAAAGTCGAAGACTTTAATAAACAAATCTGTATCACACAGAAAAGTCTACAGGAATAGATAAATCTGTCTCCCACAGAAATACCTACAAGTTTTGTTCCGTCTTTTGATAAATCAAGGTGAACAGGAACCAATCGATAACCCGGACTTATATTCCCGAAGAACAGCCTAGAATTATCAATCACCTCACAATAATCTTAATCGACTAGCGAAACAAGATATTGCGGAATCACAAACGATGAGACGAAGATGTTTGTGACTACTTTTCTATCTTGCCTATCGGAGAAATTAATCTCAAGCCAATCTTACGATTGTACTCAAATATGATAGAAACAGCAAAATCAGATCACGCAACTACAAAGAGAATAGTTGGGTCTGGCTTCACAATCCCAATGAAGTCTTTAAGTCGTTAACCTACAGGGTCTCGGTAGAAACCTAAGGTTAAAGGAGAATCGAATCTAGCTTATACAACTAGTATCACACAGGAGGTGTGGGGATTAGGTTTCCTAGTTGCAAAAGTTCTCCTTTGTATAGTCTCCAAATCAGGGTTTGCAATCTAAGTTACCTTGGTAACAAAGTATTCAATATTCACTGTTAGATGAAAACCTGATTAGATTCAAGCTAATATCTTTCAACCATTAGATCGAACTTAGCTTGTTATACACAAATGAAATGCACGTTCATATAGGTTTGTGTAACCGTACCTAAACGTGTACACCTAGTTGGTTCAACAGTAGTTAACCAAATGGTTAGCCATATGAGCACTTTCATATCAACCTTATTCATCTTCACCATAACTAGTTCAAATGACTCAAAAGAACTAGTTAGAGAGTTGCTCAATTGCTTAGATCTCATAGAAGTATACAAGACACAATCGAAGCAAAAACGATTTTGATTCACTCGAATCGATTCATGAACTTTATAGACATGGTTTGCAAATATGCATTCCTTAGTTTATATAAGTTTAAGTTCATGAATAAACTGTTTTTAGAAAATAACCCACTCAAGTACGCATACCAGTACGCATACTTAAGTACCCGGATTGAGTTTGGTTTCAGTTCACAAACTCCAGTAGAAATTCAAGGGACGTGAACTTCCGGCAGTACGCGGACTTTAGTTCTGGTTATCCTGACCAGCAAAGTACGCATACTTTGGTTCAAGGATTTTGGACTTACACAAGTATGAGTTCACATACAATGTTTATATCCATTCAAGGTTATATATTCTAAACTCTCATTTCAATCATTGAAACATTCTTAGAGGATGTTAAATAGAGGTTATTCACACACTATTTTTCATCAAAGGAATTTTCAAGATATTGAAATAATCAACATGACTTTCGTCACTTGTAAAGATTAACTTGGCCAAAGCGAAAGCTTACCAACACATATTTGAGAAATAGATAAGCGAGATAAACTCGGCTCGAAATAGCAAATGTGTATAATCGAAGTCTATATAGCAATACAATTTTTGTCTCAAGATAGGAGATAGAGTAGATAGACTTTTGAGTGATAGATAAGTTCAAGTCTCCACATACCTTTTAGTCGATGAAGTTCCACCAGTTCCTTGAGTAGTTCTTCGTCTTTTTATAATGAACGTCGTGGAGTCTAGAGCTCAACTACACTTTCTATCCTAGTCCGAGACTTAGCTATAAGTAGACTAGAAATCAAGACTTATATTTTTGGAAACTAAACTTAACAAACAAGCTTGATATAGCAACGCTTGCGAGTTCGACCGAGCATTGCTCTAACAATGTTTAGTACTACATCTACATGTGAAGTTTTTTTGGCTTAACTTAATTCAAGATAGTACCAAAGCTTCACAGCGATCAATATAATACGAGGCTTATGAAAATATGACTATGTTTGAATTTGTTTTCGTCTTGCATCTCATGAGGGAAACCTTGTATATCACACTTACTCTCTCAAGATTTGCAATACTAATCTCAAGATATTGTAAATGCAATAGAACTTGTTTCTTCAACTTAAGCCTTACTTCAAAAGTTGGGAGATGAGGGAGTAAATAATTTAATTACTGAAGTAACTACATTTCGTGAGGCAAGAAATATAGATATTCCTGATTGGAATGCTTATTATATTCTATTAGTAGAAGGAGTACCAACACGTCATCATTCAAGTAATTTTACGATTATATCGTGTGGTTAATTTTTTAGGGGTAGGATCCATTGACATGGTTATAATAACATAATCTTGACATTTTAACGCAATTTTCTCTACCAAACCCTACCTGCAATGAATTTGAAGCTAATTTTTTGATGACATGTTCTTCTTATAAGTCTCTACACTCCTACCAAAAATGAGAGCATTTCGAGATGTATAAGACCACCATCTACCATTTTGAATATCAACCGTTGAAGATTAACGTTTGAAATTAAAATTTGCATATGGCGAAGTTTTGTATTTCAGAATACTCTCGTTTTTGGTGGGAATGTATAGTTTTATATGAGGAACATGTTACCAAAATATTAGCCTCAAATTCATTGCCGGTTGGATTTGGTAGAAAAAATGGCGCTAAAATGTCAAGATTATGTCATTATAACCATGTCAACGAATCCTTCCCCATTTTTTTATGCTATTATAGATGCTCAATTACAAGACCTAAATAAAAGGTTCAATGAACATGCGATGAAGTTACTTATTCTTAGCTCAGCTTTGGATCCTCTTGAAAGCCAAAATTCATTTACAATTGATCATATTTGCAAGTTGGTTGATAAGTTTTATCCAAAAGACTTCACAAAACAAGAAACGTTACATTCGAGGATACAACTTCGACATCATGAGCATAGTGCTATTTCTTCTGAAGAGTTCAAGCAATTGAAGAGTATGTCTAGTTTGTGTGAATGAATGGTAAAGAATGGAAAATCGATTACATATTCTTTTGTGCATTGAATGATTGAACTTGTGCTTACCCTACAAATTTTTACGGTAACAACAAAGCGAGTATTTCTAGTGATGAAAACTTATCAAAACTGCACTTTGCAACAAAATGGCGATGAATTCCTTACAAACTATGTGGTTGTGTATATTGAAAATGAAATTGCTAGAAACTTTAGCATAGTTTCAATTACCGGTGATTTTTGAGATACGAAATAACGTCACGTAACATTTTGATAATTATAAAGTTAAATAATTTTGCGTTGATCTTATGTTGTTAGCCATTGTGAAAAATCCCCAGCTTCGTCCGTCACCGTCATTTAAAAAAAAAATAGTGTCAATTTCTCTCTGAATAACCGTATTTCCATAAAAATTATCCTTGTTTTTCTCAAGCCTATTTTTTCTCTAATTTTTCTCAATCTAATCCAGATTTGCTCGGTTTTGGATCTGAGTATTCGGACCTACCGAGCAAATTTAGGTAATATTAACTAGTAGTTCTTTGTTTTCAATAACTTATTGCATTTTGCAATATTAGGTTTTAGGTTTCTGGTTTCTGTTTGTTGTTTCTTTTGATTATCCATGGCCACTTCAGGCCTTTTGTTGTTTTATTACGCTTATACAACGATTTATCATAGCCGTTGGGCGTTTCTGATGGAATATAATGATAAAATCAAATATATGGATTTGCTAAAGCAGGTTTTCTCTTTAAATCATGTCTCAATAATTTCATGTTGGACAAAATATTGTTCTGGTGATCTCTCATTCATTAATGCAGCACATGGCATCAATGAAGTTCTATGGAAGAAATTTCAGAGAATCTCAAGTATATTACCAAGGATTCAGTTATTTGTGTGGAAGTTTATTCATGCAGGAAGAACTTTGGAATACCAGACTATTAATTTTGATACAACTTATGTGATGGTTGAGGCAAAGGTATGTGAATGGAAAACTCAAGCGACAAAATATCTAAATCTCACTAATATGATTATTGAAGGGGATGCAGATAAAATTCAGCAAGCCATTTGGAGAATGGTCGAGGGGTTCTTTGGAGATTCAAGGAGTCAGTTTGTTTCTTCCATGTTATTTGGTTTCATGTGGATCACAAAAATTTCATTGTAGTTTTGTTGTATCAATCTGCAATGTATAATATCAATCAAGAGGATATGTCTATGTACCACCTCTTCTATGCAAACCTCAATTTGTAATCTAGTAAATAAATTTAGGGCTTTGCGCTTTCCATGAAAAAAAATAATATGGGCAATATGGTAAAGTACCGTCTCAAGAGAAAACACAAAAAACAAAAAGAGAGTGAAGAGGTCGCAATCCACATATTTCTTACCCAGCCAATAGAAACCAAACTTCTAATCCAACAATTATAATACAAACATAAACCCTCGTACGGATCATTACCCCATCCAACGCTCAAGAACATCATTTCTTTCTCAAAGAGAAAACACAGAAAAGAAAATAAAAAAACAAAAAGAGTACTTCTTATTCAGCCAATAGAAAACCAGCATGTTCAATCTAACGGTTAATTTACAAAAAATAATAATCATTCATACGGATCACCATTCCATCCAACGGTATAAACACAATTTCAGAAGTTTGACAAAGTCCAAATAAACTCTATAAAACCACCACCACCCACAGCCATCTCTCACGAATCAAAAAACAAAAACAAAGGAAAAAATCCAGAGAAAGAAAGAAATTTCAGAGTGAAAAAATGTCAGGAAGAGGAAAAGGAGGAAAGGGATTAGGCAAAGGAGGAGCAAAGAGGCACAGGAAAGTATTGAGAGACAACATCCAAGGTATCACTAAACCAGCTATCAGAAGATTAGCAAGGCGAGGTGGAGTGAAGCGTATCAGTGGATTGATTTATGAGGAGACTCGTGGTGTTCTTAAGATCTTTCTTGAGAATGTGATTCGTGATGCTGTTACTTATACTGAACATGCTAGGAGGAAGACTGTTACTGCTATGGATGTTGTTTATGCTTTGAAGCGACAGGGGAGAACTCTTTATGGATTTGGAGGTTAGGGTTTTGGTTTTATTGAAATTGGGGTTTTCTGTAAAGTTAGTATTGGGGTTTGGGTAATTTCTCTTAGTTTAATTAGTTGACGATGAAGTAATTCGAAGCTGTTATGAGCTTTGTTTTGATTTGTAATGCTTCGGAAATGAATCGGAAATTTCAGTTTCTTGGTTACTTTTTGGTGAAATTGATTTGATCTGATACTTTTTAAAATTTGAGCTTATTGTTGCTGTTCTTTGTGATGCCCTAATTTCATATATGCAGTTGCACTACAAACTTAGACTAGAGGCATATATGCAGTTTGACAGTAAAACTTCTTACTGTCAAACTTTTTTCTGAAATTGGTTTTAAGAATCACCCAAATGTGTATTCAAACAGTATTTGTAAGTAACAGGAAATTGAAAGTTGTTTGTGGAGTCCATTTAGTTCAATTGAATTAGAATTTTAAGTTTCCTGGTTATTTTTTGGTGAAATTGATTTGATCTGCTAGTGTTTTTTTTTCTTTCAATTTGAGCTTATTGTCCCTGTTCTTTGTGATGCCCTAATTTCATATTACGATGCAAGTGGAAGTTTCTGAGTTGGATAAGTTCTCATCACATTTTAGATCATTCCTAAAACCTGTACGCTCCAGAGGTGAGAATCACCACATGGAGTAAATTATGAATGCCAAACTTTCAATTGATACCCATTACAACCACTGTGAACTGGAATCGGTTGAAGCTAGCTGCCTAGGTGTAGCTCAGGTCATCTTGTGCAGTCACCACTGACTTAACCTGAAATCTCATCCGTGTTAGGCTGTGAAACCTGGAATTGGAATCAACTACAGATAGCGAGCATAAAACTTCACTGTTTTAAAGATGTAGCTGGTTTTGTGTGTTCTTTGGTATATCTGTTGGACAGGAAAGTAAACAACAGCAAACGAATAGGCGAATATGACGACTTGCTCAGCTAAGAGCGAAGTTGCTTGCCGCATTTTGGTACTTCTTTAAAGCAGATGATCTGCCAGGTGAGCTTACAAAATTATGCTAGAGATGTATTCCAATATCTGGGTATGTATAAAATCTGACCATATGCTTGGTTGACTGTGTGGATAGACAATTTGAAAAGTTCATTATACTCCAAGTATAGCTGGTCACCGGGATCTATAAAAACAGGTTGGGCACATTGCCAGGGAAGCTACTCTTATTTCTTATCACTACAAATGAGTGATTACTTTTCAGGACTCCAAATCCAAAGTCTTTTCCAGTAGCAAGTACCGGGTCGACAAGAGAATATCTCCAAAAAATATAACATAGTTTTTACGCCGGCTTGTCAACCCTTGCACAACTTGCACTCGGGCAAGCAAAATACTTGACGCTACCCGCGCCGCGATTGTTTATGGACCAGGTTGTAAGTAATCACCGTTTTATGGGATTACGAATTCTCGACCATTAATGCAGATATGCTTACACCATGTCCCTGTTGCAGATGCTACGGGGGTTTTCCCCTTCACAATCTGCATGGTTGCCTTTACGGGTTCGCTGGTTGAGTAGCAACAAAATTGACGGAAAATACAGAAAAGGGGTTTGTTAGTTTTCGTACCTGAGACCTACCTCTTCCATGCGTATCGCCGCCCTCCATGTCTGTCTGTCCAACGCCTGCTCTATTGAAAGATAGTGCTGCTTATTAGGGGGATCGACCTGTTCGCAACTTGTTAGGGGGATCGACCTGTTCGCATACTTCAGGACTCATCATCCCAAAATTCTTCTAAAGACTTGAAGGGCCCATTCTCTGATACAACAAATTCAGCGGTTGCCACTCTGCTCTGTGGAAGCTCATCCATCTTTTTCAAGTCTTCGGCAGTTAGCTTCCCAGTCAAATATTTTCAGGTTCTCCCTCATTCTCTCTTCATTGAAACTTTTCACCACAAGACTCACAAGTTGCTCATAAACCCATCTTAGACTAATCTGTACGCATGAAAGACAAAATACGAATTAAAGAGTTGCTTGTGTGACTCAAATATTACAGCATGAGACATATGCAGAGAATATTACCAACCTGAGCAACAGATTTTCCTCTGGCCAGGGCAATCTGGTTCAGCACCTCAGATCCCATAACTGCATTGGATCCCCATCCGGTTCCTTTAGCTCCCAAAGTAGAGTATGCAGTAACCAAGATATTGTTGGCCTGACAATATTCTCTCAGTTTCTTTTGTTGCCATGTGGGGTTCATCTCTACCTTAATCATGGAAGTCGCCATCAAAATTGTATGAGAGTGAACTCATTTTTATCAAATTCTGAAGTAACTAACTAATTTATGAACGGTACTTACTTGATTTACGGCAGGAAGGATGCTGGCTGTGCTCATTAGCTCTTGAATCTTTTTGGAGGAGAAGTTGCTGACACCTATTGACTTGGTGAGGCCAAACTTCTGACACTCTTCCATAGCTGCCCATACAGACTTGTAGTCCATTGGAAGGAAGTTGTCCTTATTCCCCAAATCTTTCACAGTCGTCCCTGGCTTCAAGCTTACTGGGTAGTGTATCAGATACAGATCCAGATACTGCAATTTCAGATTCCTATATTATACAAAACAAAATCCATCATTCTAAAAGTTCAAGACAGTCTTATATCAACAAACCAGGCATAATGTTTTTTCCCGGATGGCTATTGCAGTTTCTCTTTTCTTTGTTTTCTTAATTTTAGATATCCTTGGAACAAGAATACCTTGGAGAATTCTGAAGAGACATAAAGATAATGGGAGAACATTTTGTGGTAGTCGTATGAGATTACAACTCTTCGTCACTATCAGATCATAAATTTAATGAAGGTAAGATTTTACTAATTGTAAGAAGAAAGAAAATCAAGAAACTACAATCCAATTAGAGACTCTCAATTTCAAAGAACATAATTCATAGCAGTGTATGTGCTTAAAATTGTGTGAATTAGAGAAATATAAAGCAGATTGATCCATCTATACCGCTAAGCTATTGGCCATGTTAGGATTTCACGACCTTCTATGGTTGGACACAAATTCTCAAACTTAATTGTCAAACTTGGAGAAGCTCTGGGAAGTGTTCTCAGTTTCTCATAGTATCGGTTCATTTGTTTCTTTTTATCAGGCGAAACATCTTTTAGATAAGATCGCATATCCAATTCTTCCAAAACCACGGCTTTCTTCTAAAGAAATTCCAGAAACTCAAGCTCGTTATCTTGTCCTTCAATTCCAACAATGGAAACATGTTTGAGGTGGAGCAACATGCATGTCAGTGGCAATCCTGCTTTCCAATCATCTCCTACTTTCACTGATATGCTGAAACGACGCTCGGCTCCAACATTTCTATCATCATCTTCGTCTGATATTCCCAATTGAGGTGGACGCGGATAATCTGTGAAGGAATTCTGAACAAGAATGGAAACTGTAAATAAATGCTTTAAAGACAATAACAGGATAGGTTGCATACCAAGTTTAAGGTGCTTACTTTACAAAGACGAAGAGATTCTATATTTGGGGAGTTTGTCAGTAAGTACATTATTGAGCGCAAGCAGCCTCTTGTCAACCAGAAATATAGACCTAAACACCGCAAATTGCAAAACTGAGGAAGTTGAGTGCCCAAGTCAAGAGCTTCAGAGGCAACCTTAACAAGCAATAAGTGTCATTTTGTTAATGTGGCATCAAACAGACCAAATTAAAAGATAGGAAACCAAATATTACTGGTAGAATTTACGATCTTTACCAAAAACACAGCTTGAAATGATTTCTACCAACTAACTGTTTTCACAAGAACAGTTTATATTATCGAATCTAGCCAAGTTGGTGTCAAGTAACACATGGGATTGGATTTTAGAACTACGCCTCTTAGAAGTTTGTTAAGGATCAGCAAAGCAATTTGGGTATATCACAAATAAGAGAACTTAAGTGTGCTAGGCTGCTAGCTGAAATAATGCTATAAAGATGATGATTATTTGGCCGAATTCGATGTTTACCAAATTCCTACTAACATACAACTATTCTTTGGATAGTACACCTAACACGATTGATTTGGTAGCTGCAAATCCTACCTGGGACATATAGCATGGCGAGTCCACCCTGTAAAACCACAATCGACATAATGGTTGTTTGTTGAAACCAGACATAAACCAACTAACATAGCCCATTATGATGGAAAGAAAAGAAGGATCCTTACCTCAAGTATACCTTCGTACAGTGTTAACTCTTTCACGTTTCGAAGTGCACCTAAAAGATTCAGTAAATATTTACCATACTTTTCTTTATCCTCTTCAGGAAGCTCCAAGTACAATTCTGGGTATTCCCTGTTGTTCTGTACCTCTTTCATTAACAGTGCAATATCAGCATCGACTAAAGAAGAAAGGTTCTTTAGAGAGTATTCTTGCGTCATAAAATCCGAGCAAAAGAAGGATGTGAGATTTGGAGCATTCAACTGAATGGTCTTAGCCATTAGAATATTTTGCCAGCCACCATTGCACACAACGAGGTCCTCCAATGTGGAAGAGTCAATAATGAAATCCTGATCATTATCCATCTCTATACCAGTATCATATATTCCCAGGGACTCACGAACTGGACAACTAGAGATGAGCCTCGTAGCTGCTCCTGGATTTTCAAATGAAAGTCCCTCTAAATTCACAGATCTTAGTCGAGGTAAACAAAACGATTTAGGTACAACAATCAGAGAGTAACCCCGACCCCCATTTCTAAGCTCCACGTCTCCAATGTCTTACAATTGATTAGACATTCAGGAAGCTCAAATGTCCATTCTGCACTAATGCAAAAAGTAATAGACAGTGTTTTGATATTATGCCTAACAACAGAACAAATCCACGCATTGAGACAACTTGCTAATATATCATAATATTTTGGACATTCTAGACTCTCCTCATCCACTTGAGAAAGAGGTAAAGTTAGATAAAATTTGTTTACATCAGCAACATCATCACGGAGATTGAGTACCTTGTCCACGAAATCAATGAAACGAGCAATCCTTTCTATAATTGGGTACTTCTCGAATGCAGGGGAATCGAAATCTATGCAAACAGTATTAACAGAAGTCCAGATATACCTCCATCTTTTAGACAAAATGCAAGTTTTGACAACATCTGTCATGTCAATGAAAGAGAGGATCCGATGAATCAACCCATCTGGTAACTCACTTATTCTGTCTATTGAGTTTCTTGTTTTTTCCATTGTAACCCTGGAAATGAAATACCTAAAAATTAGTACACTAAATCAATTAATAATGTTCAGGGTTTTACTTAGTTCATTAATCCTTATTATTCTACTAAGCTCGACTAATTTATGTTTAGGTTTGTACGCAAACACAGAAAGAAATAATGCAAAAAAAAAATGAAAATTTCCTAACCTAATAACACTCGCAATAAGAAAACCCCGGATTCTATAAATTCATTTCAGGGAGTCACTATTGTGATTTGTGGTTAAGCAAAAATTATAACCAAAATGTAAATAATGGTTCATATAAATAAAAAGGGGTCTTTTAGGGTTTACCTTAATCCTTGATCAACAGAAGAGAGCTCAGTGGAGAGAGCAAGTGTGGTTCGCGGGAATGAGAACGACATTGATTTAGTAATTAGCACAAACATTGGAACAGACCAACATTTGTAAGGTCCCGAGCTAAAGTTGGGCTTCTGTGATCCCCTGGAATTTGTGGTCCAAAGCAGAGCATTGTCTCGCTAGTCGCTACGGCTGGTTTGGGGCAGGGAAAGGTACGAGACTGCTCCAATCAATTTATCACACATGAACCACCTGAGAATTTTCTCTCTCCAGATATTCTGGAGGTATCATGTATGCACGCCTGATCCGTAAATCAGAAGCTTGATTCTTATCTTTGAGTCAGCGGATCGATATTATGGAGATATCATGTATGCACGCCTGATCCGTAAATCAGAAGCTTGATTCTTATCTTTGACGTCAGCGGATCGATATTCTGGAGATATCATGTATGCACGCGTGATCCGTAAATAAGAAGCTTGACTCTTATCTTTGACGTCAGCGGATTGAGTATATACTTCAAAATTTGGAGGTCTCATAAAAAAACTCCTCTCTAATTTTTGAAAAAATAAAAATAGAATATGTTTAGGCCTATTCCTATGCACATATTAAACATCAGATTTTTCCATATATGCACCCACTATGAATATGCCAAAGTGCCAAATATATATGCCTATATGTCAAATATAACATATAGGCATACACAGCAGATTTTCCACCAAGCGACAGAGTGTCCATTGCTAGATGGTCAAATAGCGCTCGTTGGTCATTCAAGCGCCAGTGATAGTCAAGCTGTCACTCGCTGGTCTGATCATTGCTCATCAGATCCTCACCAACGACTACCATTTTTCTCCTCTATAAGTACCCAATTTCAAACTCATTTCAACTCACACCAGAATTTCTAAATCTCTTTAAAATTTCTGAATCTCCAATTCTTTTCATCACTCTTCCAATTCCTCAAAGAGCATGGCTGATAATATGAACATGGCGGAGTTCTTAGCAAACCAACATGCTGCCGAAAATCAAAAAGTTGTTAATTGTGTCAATGTGCGAAGTCGAATTAGGAGGCGATTACCAAAATTTACTACGAGGAAGATGAATGTATTTGCAGGAATTTTGTTTCTTTTACTGAGACTTTATTCGCAGATGAGTCTCCAAACATTTTGGGAAATTTCAAGAACAAACAATGAACCCCAACAATCGTGATGTTTCAGGGTTGAGTCATCGCTTCACTGTAATCAATAAGGAAGTTATTAGGTATGTTGTTTTACTTCAGCAAGAAGGTCCAAACATGAGGGATGGTGAAACCATGATGGAACTTCAACAAAGGTGTCGTGCAGAATATCGTCGCATCTACGAAAAGGACTTCGAATTTGGAAGTTGTTTCAAGATTTTAAGAGGGTTGCCCAAGTATAATCCAATATTTGTGTTTTAATTTCTCTAATTGTCCACTTAAGTCATTAAGTTTGGAAGTTGTAAGTATTAAGTTTTAATATTTGTCTTATTTTAGTTTAAACTAAAATGTATCTGTAATTAAAATGTAAGATTGGATTAAGAATAAAAATAAGCTTAATTTTCAACAATACGAGTCAAATTTTCAAATTCATTAAACTTCGAATTAATCATTAATAGTCATTTTACTAGACAATAATAATTTGAAATATAGACTGTAAAAATAAAAATTTGGGACAATGTTCTTCATTTCACCAAACTTCCAATCAATGCGCTCATGAACGGAGTTTCCTTTGTTTATCTTCTTCTTTGGCTTCAAATTTGTTTTTCCTTGATTTTCCTTGCCTTGAACTTTTATTTGCCTTTTCTTAGTTGCGGTTTTGGCTTGGTTAATATCTAAAACTTGAAGACTTCTTTGCTTCTTACCTATTTCTTTATAGCTATCACATATCTTCTTAACGACACCTTCAAGCACTACTCTAGAAAAATCAAGTTGTGTTGTCGAATCAAGTTGGGTTTGAAATTGTGTCATTTGGAAAAAAAATTAAAAAAAAATATTTAGATTGAGAAATTAGATTGAGAAAGAGAGAAATAGAGAGAGAAAAATTACACAAAAATTTTGGGGTAAGTTTTCAGTTTTAAAATTACCTATTTACAGGCGATAAAGAACTAGCCGCTGGCGCTAGACTCAATATCGAGCAATATTAATGGTAGCGATGGCGATAAAGACTTTATCGCTGTCGATATTATCAATATCGTTCGTTAGAAACTCTGTCGCTCCGTGATTTTCCCATAGTGGCGCAACTCGTTTGCCATGCCACCAAGGTATGCCAAACAGGGTTTTTTTGGCATGTGCATAGGAATATGCCTTATAGACCATAATATATCAGTTAGGACGGAAAAGTTATTTTTGCAAGTGCTATACCTGCAATGTGTCAATAATAGTATTAATTTTGATAAGTTCAACATCAATAACATATTTTTAGGTTGACGTACATTGGAAACTTGCTAGCACCATTCTTTATCGATCAAAGAGAGAGAAAAAAATTGTATAACATATTTTGTAAATAAAATGTCTAAATAAATCGGCAGCCTTATAATTTTTGGCTATGTCATTTTCCCTGCTCTACGAAACTTACAGTGAAAATGCAAATAAAAATATTTTTATTATTATTTTTGGCACGATCGCATAACATGGACCTTTTGGTGGGCCTACGGATAACAAAAAAAACATATCTATTAAAGTGAGCGGATCCTAAACTTAAATTCCTAAATTATATTACTCTATTACCGGATGCAAGGGGATGAATGATGAAGCTTACAACCATATAAGGATGAGATTATGAAAGATAGAAAAATTATTATCAATCAACCATTCACTTACATTACATCCGATGGCGGAGATATTAACTATAATCTTGACTTTCTCTTGTATACTTATTTTCTTCCCCGTCGGATGAAAGTGGATAAATGGTAAAAATAGTATTAGATTTCGGAAACTAAAGTATTATTATCAACCATGCATCCATTAATTCTCATCTACGGTGGAGAGATCAAGTATGAAATGAACTGAGGAACTTTATAGAAAACTAAACAATGGATCAATTGACCGTTTTTTTATTAATTCTTCAACAATCTAATTGTTTGCACCTAACATCAAGCAGTGTGCTAAAAGAAAAACATCAAGCAATGTTGGTTGGCGTCATGATCGATATTTATCACCATTACGTGAAATTTATGCGTTGCCAACTATTGTTGCTATTGTACTTGTTTATATATTTTCTTAAGTCCTGATTGTTGAAGAAGCAATAGTAGCATGACCATCATCAAGATTGATCATCTTGGTCGCCAAAATCACAGATTTCCAACACCTCTTATGTTGTCATGAATGACGTCTAGGAATGTTGCCACATACATGTATTACTCCGAAGACCTGAAGATTGTGAAGAAGAAGCGAACTACAACGACGACATCATCCTTCCTCATGAGGTTAGTAATATTGACTTGAACTGTTTCATTCCTAACGTATATTTCAAGTCGTGCTATATTGAAAACATAACTGCGAAGCTGTATATACTGTACATATTTATGATACTCTAGTGATGTGACATGGTCATATTTGTATGATCATAGTATTAGGGAATTAGACTATGAAGTATAACACTTATCTTTTGAACTTCGTAGATATGACATCGACATAATCTTGTATATAATATTACGATTATGTGAATGGGTTATGGTGAAGATTTCATCCTAGGAAACAATGTTTTACATTTGTTTAAAGGAAGTACATTCATGAACTTGTTTTATGAATCGAAAGGAAAATCGTTAGGCTTATTGGTACGGCTATTCATTGCAAATCTTTGGATTACCAATATGTGTGAGATGGTAGAATCGATCGTAAGTTTGTTATGTATGTTGGTATAACTAATCACAATGCCTGACTTATGATTTGGTTTGACTAGTTTTAGTAATTGGTGTAACCGATCCTAAGTAATCACCATGAGATGGTATGATCGATATTTGTAATTGGTGTAACCGATCCTAGTAATTGGTGTGACCGATCACAAGGTATTGTGTAATCGATCCTTGTAATTGGTAACCAGTCCTGGTAATAAGTGTAACCGATCCTGGTAATTGGTGTAACCGGTCCTGGTAACTGGTGTAACCGATCATAAGAAATACCATGGAATATGGTAACCGGTCCTGGTAACTGTTGTAACCGATCCTGGTAACTTGTGTGACCGATCACAAGTATTTCCATATTGAGGTATAACCGATCCTAGTGATTGGTAGAACCGATTGAACCCATGTATGTGATTTGATTTGATCAATCACATAGTTATCTTGGAATACAGGTCAACCAATTCTAAACTTGTTTGGAAGTGTCGTATAACCGATTCCAAGAATGTAAATCCATGTAAATATGAATAAGGATTTACAGTGAAAAGATGTCAACATACTTTGAACACGTACAATAACTCTTATCATTTATTGTTCAAAGATATTCCTTAGTACTCAATGAGATCCAGTGCCGAAATAAATTGGGAATCTTTTAATTAAGGTTTTTTGGTTTTATATGCTTTAATTACCAGCAATCAAATGCATATCTCTAGAGAATAAAAATTAGTAATGTACATTACTAATTGGAGATTTTCTATTGAGAGATTTCGGAAATTTTGGACAAGCATTTATTGGAATTAGGAAAACCGATTTTGGCATTTATTGCATATCTTGAGAATATTTTCTGTTTTGGAAATTCCTTGGTGTCCAAACATCCTTGGCTTATAAATACCTAAGTTTGCATTTCTAGCAGACTATCCTAAGAGCCAGACAAACTTCATTCTTGTTGTTTCTGGTGGAGCCGTCTAATCGGAGAGGAAAGTATCTTAATTAGGTGAAATCTCTTACGACCGCTAGTTTACAGACTTTTGTGAGATCAAGAAGCTCTACGAGTACCATTAGTGGGAAATTAGATAATTATAGTGTTATTAGTTTTCGATTGACTAACGGTTGTTGAAACTTTGATTGCACCTAGTTTGTTTATTCTTGATAATCTTCTCTTATGATATAAGATTCACTCAAACTAGATCGAAGTATCAACAGGATCTTTAGAACTGTTTGTAGATCTAAAGACATCTTGTGATAATCTATTGTTAACATACTCCGTTCTGTGTGTGATTGATCACAAGAGATCCAAGTGGTGTTATGCAGGTGTTTATTGAAGATTAAAGATGATTTGAAGAAAAAGAAGATTTCTTGTTAGAGCATTGCTCGGTCGAACAAGCAAGCGTTTCCATCTCAAGCTTGCTTGTCAAGTTTAGTTGCCAAAACTATAAGTCTTGATTTCTAGTCTATCTACGGTTAAGTCTCGGATAAGGATAGATTGTGTAGTTGAGCTTTAGACTTCACGGCGCTCATCGATTGAAGACGAAGAACTACTAAGGCGAGCTTGTGGAACTTCATCAACAAAAAGGTTTGTGAAGACTTGAACTCATTTATCACTCAGAAAGTCTGTTTCTACTCTATCTCCTTCTTGCCACAAAAGTCGTATAACGATATAGTTTTCAGTTTATACACATTTGATATTTCGAGTTGAGTTTAACTCGCTTACATATTTCTCGAAATATGTGTTAGTAAGCTTTTTCTTTAACCAAGTTCATCTTATGTTCTTGACGCAAGTCAAAAGATGATCATGTGGAAATTGCCTTGTAACATCTTACATGATTTGTGTGAGATAGTCATTTGATGTAGACTCTGAATGTTTCGTATTGATCATTCGATCACTTGAAAATTGCTTTGAAGCTAATAGTTTATGTGAGACAGTTATTCCCGTCTTCTGAGAATGTTTTAATAATTGAAAATAGAGTTTAGAACGATTAACCATGATTGGATATAACATAGTGTGTGTACTTGCATATATCTTGTCCATATCCGAAACCATAGTATGCATACCCGTATGCGTACTGCTTGGTTTGGTGAAAGTCCGGGAACCATGGTATGCATACCTGTATGCGTACTGATTGGTTTTGTGAAAGTCCGAGAACTTAAGTATGCATACCGGTATGCGTACCTGTATGCGTACCTGAGTAGGTTAAGTTCTAAAATCGATTTATTCATGAACTAATACATTATATATTAAGGAATGCAATCTTTTGCAAACCGTGGATATAATGTTCATGACTTGATTCGAGTGAATCAAAATCGATTTCGCTTCAATTGTGTCTTGTATACTTCTACGAGAATATAAACAATTGAACAACTCCATAACTAGTTTCATTTGAGTCATTTGAACTAGTTGTGATTGAGATGAACAAGGTTGATAAGAAAGTATTCATATGGTTAACTTCGGTTAACTATTGTTGAACCAACCGTGTGCACATGTTAAGGTACGGTTACCCTTATCTAAATGAAAGCATATTTCATTTGTGTATAACAAGTTAAGTTCGATCTAACGGTTGAAAGATATTAGCTTGAATCTAATCAGGTTTTCATAAAACGGTGAATATTGAATGCTTTGTTACCAAGGTAACTTAGATTGCAAACCCTGATTTGAAAACAATATAAAGGAGAACTCTAGCAACTGGGAAACCTAATCCCCACACCTCATGTGTGATACTAGTTGCGACTAGAGTCGATTCTCTATTAACCTTAGGGTTTTCACGAAACCCTGTAGGTTAACGACTTGAAGACTTCATTGGTATTGTGAAGCCAGACCCAACTATTTCTATGTAGTTTTGTGTTCTGATCTTGTTGTTTTCTATCGTGATTGAGTACTATCTTCTCTAAGATTTGCTCGAGATTTAATCTCCGATAGGCAAGATAAAAAGTAGTCACAAACATCTTCATCTCATCATTTGTGATTCCATAATATCTTATTTCGCTACCATACGATTAAGATTATTGTGAGGTGATTGATATTACTAGGCTGTTCTTCGGGAATATAAGTCCGGTGTATCAATTGGTTCATGTTCACCTTGATTTATCAAAAGATGGAACAAAACTCATAGGTTTATCTGTGGGAGACATATTTATCTATTCAATAAACTTTTCTGTGTGGGACAAATTTGTTTATTAAAGTCTCCGACTTTGGGTCGTAGCAACTCTTAGTTGTGGGTGAGATCAGTTAAGGGAATCAAGTGCGTAGAATCCTGCTGGGATTCAGAGACGTAAAGAGCGCAACTGTACCTTGATAAGTGTGAGATTGGTTAGGGCTCAACTACATTCTAGTCCGAAGTTAACTTGGAGTAGGCTAGTGTCTGTAGCGGCTTAATACAGTGTGGTTTTCAAATATGGACTAGGTCCCGGGGTTTTTCTGCATTTACGTTTTCCTCGTTAACAAAATTTCTGATGTCTGTGTTATTTCTTTTCCGCATTATATTTGTTTATATAATTGAAATATCACAGGTTGTGGGTAAGTTCAATCAATTAGATAATCCAACCTTTGGTTGTTGATATAAATTGATTGACACTTGAACATTGGTCTTTGGTACGGTTCAATTTATTTCTCAATATTCAATCGGGCTCGATTCATATTTGTTTGATTGCGGATTGAATTGAGAAATTGAGATATAACTCTTGGATATACTTTTCTTAAGATTGAGTCTGACGGCCTAGTTGATTCTCTTAAAAGTATATTGGAGTTAGTCCATACAGATTGATATTGGGTGTGGTTGTTAGACCCCCGCTTTTTCAATTGGTATCAGAACAGGCAAACACGTTCAAGACCTTACAAGTCTGTGTTTGTAGCGATCTGACTCTATGGACAGAGGTGTTATCTCTATAAACATACCACCAGTCTTAGATGGCTCAAATTACTCATGGTGGAAAATTGTTATGCGTGCCTTTCTTCAAGCGCGTGATTTTCAAACATGGGTTTATGTTGTTAATGGCTATGATCCTCCAATGGTTACAATAGATGGTGTCTCTATTGCGAAGGATATTGATATATATGAACCTAACGAGATTCTTGCTGCAAAGCAAAATTCTGATGGTTTAAATGCTATCTTATATGCCATTACCCCAGATCTTCAGCACCATGTGACTATGTGCACTAAGTCTAAAGATGCCTGGGATATCTTAGAAACTGTATTCAAAGGAAATTCCTCTGAGAAAGAAGCTAGGCTTCAAAACCTATGTTCTGAATGGGAAAACCTTTGTATGGCTGATGAGGATTCATTTGATGAGTTTAATCACAAAGTGTCTGAAATTGTTAATGCATCTTTTGCGTTGGGTAAGACTATTCCTGAAAAGGACATTATGATGAAAATTCTCAGATCGTTGTCAGCCAAATAAGACTCTAAGAAACATGCCATCATTGAAGGAAATAACCTTAATACTTTATCCAGAAATACTCTGGTTGGGAAGTTAAAGATCTTTGATCATGAGCATATATCCAAATCCGGAAAGGATATTGCTTTCAAAGCAAAAAAGAACACTAAATTACTTGACAAAAGTAAAAGTGTTGGCATCCCTGAAGATGATCCTTCTGAGAATGATTCATCAGATGAAGATCTTGACCAGTCATTCTCTTTGATCACTAGACAGTTTAGAGATCTTCTTTTGAAGAGAAGTAAACGGTTCACCAGAGATAAACCTAAGTCATCAGTTAAACCTCATAATCGTGTTCCTCCTAAAAACAGGGATACTGACGATACTGATGACGAGGATATGCCACAGTGCTTTAAGTGTAAAGGTTTTGGTCATTTTGCAAATGAGTGTCCGAATCGTAGAAAATACACTGGAAACAAAGGTCTTGCTGCAACTTTTGATGAAATGTCTGATCACTATGATTCTAATGAAGACGTAAAATCAAGTGTTGCACTCCTCTATGAAAATATTGGTTTTGATAATTGTAGCAATACGTACATCAATATCGATATTCTTCCGGGAGAAACTTCAACCATCATGGAGGATAAAATGGATTTCTCTTTGTCTACTGGAAATTCTTTTTCTAATTTTTCAAGTTCTACCGTTTGTCTATCAGCTTGCACAGCTATGACGTCTGAACCATCCTCCATATTGACATGTTCTTATTGTACTCTCAAGGGTCATGAACTCTCTAAATGTTTCAAGTACAAACATAAGATAAGATATGTCAACAAACTTCAGCGGAGAGCAAATCGATTAGCAAACAAGCTTAAACTTGTTCAGAAGTCATCTGAGGTATGTAAACTCAATTCCTCTCCGAAAAAGTTAATTTCTAAAGAACTAATTCGACCTCTCCGTAAAAAATCAAGGTCTAAACAGTCAGTGGAAGAGGGTTTTAGGAACTCTTTCCAAAAAGCTCATGGTGGACAAATTATTGTTCACTCCAACACAACTTAATTGGGTTGGCTGTGCATCTTGTCTCAAGTGTCTGATTCCAAAGAGACAAGAGTTAAGCACTCACAGGTTTTAAGAAAAAGAAAAAAAAAATTGTTTTTTTGTTTTTGTTTTTGTTTTTGTTTTTTTGTTTTTGTTTTTTTTGTTGATCATTTCATATCCTATATTGATATTGAAAAGAGGTTTCCATGTTTGATAAAAAAAAAAGGGGTTAAAATCGACAATTCTGCCTTCCTTAGGGTTGTGAGTTGTGCGTACGTGAATCTTTTTTTTTTGTGTATAAAGGTTACATAACCCTACATTCCTTTTCCTTCTCTAAAAACTCTTTTTATCACAAGGGTGCTTGTTGAGCTTGATTTGTGAACTTCACTCACAATCTCATACTTGTATGGAGACTCCAAGCGTCATGACTTCTGATGGAAAAGAGGTTAATATGATTGTTAATCCATCAATCATGAAAGGAAAAGATCTATCTCCGGTACCCTCTTCTTTGAAAAGAAAAAGGAGGAATGTGAGAAAACCGAGGGTTGTACCTTCAAATCTTCAGAAGTTTTCTGGTGTTCTTGAAGAGTTGAAGGAAACAAAAAAGGAGATACAACAAATAAAGGCTATTGTTTTTAGGACTCTTGAAATTCAGAAGACCCTGGTTCGGCATCAGTCAAGAAGGTTTGTTGGAATTGACTCCTTTCTTCATGAACCTTATGTTCCAATGGCTGTTGACGACAAGGAGTTCGGGGACGATAAAATTTTTTTCAAAGGTTTTAATGTCTAGGAAACTTCTTATGAGAATTTTATTCTTGTGTTTTTAAGAAGGATAACTAGGGTTTGGAATAGCAATTATTGTGAGTACATATAGCTATTTCCAACGATTTTCATCTTGCAATGTTTTCAGATTTATTTATTTAAATTCTAAAGTTTATTTGGAAGATGATTTTGTAGTATTAATCTTTATGGTTTCATATATTGCAACTTGTTTTGGGATATGTGTGTTTGCGTCCGTGAACTATGATTGTCACATATATGCTCAAAAGTTAAGTCTATCATATGTCTTTATGCAAATATTGATAAAAGATAGAATGAACTTTTGACAACAAAAGTTAAGCCTATTGTGTCATTATGCAAATATTGATGGAAGATAGGATGAACTTTTGTTTACAAAGATTAATTCTATGAAATCATTATGCAAATATTGATGAAAAATAGAATGAATCTTTGTATATTCCACAATATTGGTCCTTCCCTGATCCATTTTTTTTGTGATATACTGTGTGGCTCCGTAAGTTCTCTTATGTTGAGCATTTCCGATTAAATTAATCATGGGTTCTCTTGTGGTTAATTTAATTGAGTATTTTGGATTACAAATTCATGTTTTCATGTTATTTGTTAAGTCCAAAGAAATCCTTATTTTTCTTGCGAAAGTAAGGTCGCTCTTGTTGTTCTTTCGAGAATGACATTATATGGGGGAGAGTTCTTAATTGAACTTGTGCTTAATTGCCAAATCTTTATGGGGAGTGCGGCTGCAGAATATAATAGGGGTTATCTTGTATCTTTATAAACTCCTTGATGAAAGCATTTAGTTTCGGCTATATGATTGCATCTAAACAAAGTTGATATGTTTTCTTTTGGTCATGAAGTATCTCTATGAAAATTTCATTAGGATCCCAATAGTTTTCGTACCTTTGCCAATTTCTATTTACAAAAAGAGGGAGAATTAATGTGTAGTTCACACTACAAATACATATGGTTTACGGATCATTAGGTAAGGGGGAGTGGTTTTCATGAGATGAAGTATTGACTAAGGGGAGTGATACGTATCACCATAGTGTTATTGTCAAAGTTGTGATACAATTGAACTTTGATGCTGTGTAATAATACTATGACAATGTATAACAATACGAAAACATCTTGTTTTTATATATTGTTATAGCTACGGATCTTCAACAACTATGATGCTGAGTTGAACACCTTTAGAATCATGGAGTACTTGGAAGTGACGAAGATTTTGAGTAATGTTGAAGAACCAAGGAGATCAAGCATTTGGATGAGAAGCTACAAAGTTTATTTATTTTGTAATCCATATGTATTGATAGTTTTGTCACTAAAATTGACAAAGGGGGAGATTGTTAGAGCATTGCTCGGTCGAACTCGCAAGTGTTGCCATCTCAAGCTTGTTTGTCAAGTTTAGTTGCCAAAACTATAAGTCTTGATTTCTAGTCTATTTACGGTTAAGTCTCGGATTAGGATAGATTGTGTAGTTGAGCTTTATACTTCACGGCGTTCATCGATTGAAGACGAAGAACTACTAAGGCGAGCTTGTGGAACTTCATCAACAAAAAGGTATGTGAAGACTTGAACTCATCTATCACTCAGAAAGTATATTTCTACTATATCTCCTTCTTGAGACAAAAGTCGTATAACGATATAGTTTTCAGTTTATACACATTTGATATTTCGAGCTGAGTTTAACTCGCTTACATATTTCTTGAAATATGTGTTAGTAAGCTTTTGCTTTAACCAAGTTCATCTTATGTTCTTGACGCAAGTCAAAAGATGATCATGTGGAAATCGCCTTGTAACATCTTACATGATTAGTGTGAGACAGTCATTTGATGTAGACTCGGAATGTTTCGTATTGATCATTCGATCACTTGAAAATTTCTTTGAAGCTAATAGTTTGTCCTATGTGAAATGGTATCAGCCAATATAAATCGTGGAACGATTAACCATGATTGGATATAGCATAGTGTGTGTACTGTCATATATGTTATCCATATCCGAAACCATGGTATGCATACCCGTATGCGTACTGCTTGGTTTGGTGAAAGTCCGAGAACCATGGTATGCATACCCGTATGCGTACTGCTTGGTTTTGTGAAAGTCCGGGAACTTAAGTATGCATACCGGTATGCGTACTGTCGTAAGTTCAAGTTCTGGAATTTCAACTGAGGATGGAGGTATGCGTACTGGTGAACCCAAACTCAGTCCGGCTACTTAGGTATGCGTACTGGTGAACCCAAACTCAGTCCGTCTACTTAGGTATGCGTACATGAGTAGGTTAATTTCTAAAATCGGTTTATTCATGAACTAGTACATTTATATATTAAGGAATGCAATCTTTTGCAAACCGTGGCTATAATGTTCATGACTTGATTCGAGTGAATAAAAATCAATTTTGCTTCAATTGTGTCTTGTATACTTCTACGAGAATATAAACAATTGAACAACTCCATAACTAGTTTCATTTGAGTAATTTGAACTAGTTGTGATTGAGATGAACAAGGTTCATAAGAAAGTATTCATATGGCTAACTTCGGTTAACTATTGTTGAACCAACCATGTGCACATGTTTAGGTACGGTTACCCTTATCTAAATGAAAGCATATTTCATTTGTGTATAACAAGATAAGTTCCATCTAACGGTTGAAAGATATTAGCTTGAATCTAATCAGGTCTTCATCTAACGGTGAATATTGAATGCTTTGTTACCAAGGTAACTTAGATTGCAAACCCTGATTTAAAAACTATATAAAGGAGAACTCTAGCAACTGGGAAACCTAATCCGCACACCTCCTGTGTGATACTAGTTGCTACTAGAGTCGATTCTCCTTTAACCTTAAGTTTTTCACGAAACCCTGTAGGTTAACGACTTGAAGACTTCATTGGGATTGTGAAGCCAGACCCAACTATTTCTCTGTAGTTGAATGTTCTGATCTTGTTGTTTTCTATCGTGATTGAGTACTATCTTATCTAAGATTTGCTCGAGATTTATTCTACGATAGGCAAGATAAAAAGTAGTCACAAACATCTTCGTCTCATCGTTTGTGATTCCACAATATCTTGTTTCGCTACCATACGATTAAGATTATTGTGAGGTGATTGACATTACTAGGCTGTTCTTCGGGAATATAAGTCCGGTGTATCAATTGGTTCTTGTTCACCTTGATTTATCAAAAGACGGAACAAAACTCATAGGTTTATTTGTGGGAGACATATTTATCTATTCAATAGACTTTTTTGTGTGAGATAGATTTGTTTATTAAAGTCTTCAACTTTGGGTCGTAGCAAGTTTTAGTTGTGGGTGAGATCAGCTAAGGGAATCAAGTGCGTAGAATCCTTCTTGGATTCAGAGACGTAAGGAGCTCAACTGTACCTTGATCAGTATGAGATTGGTTAGGGCTTAACTACATTCCAGTCTGAAGTTAACTTGGAGTAGGCTAGTGTATGTAGCGGCTTAATACAGTGTGGTGTTCAAATCTGGACTAGGTCCCGGGGTTTTAATGCATTTGCGGTTTCCTCGTTAACAATATTTCTGGTGTCTGTGTTATTTCTTTTCCGCATTATATTTGTTTATATAATTGAAATATCACAGGTTGTGCGTAAGTTCAATCAATTAGATTATCCAACCTTTGGTTGTTGATGTAAATTGATTGACACTTGAACATTGGTCTTTGGTACCGTTCAAGTTATTTCTCAATATTCAATCGGGCTCGCAAATTCATATTTGTTTGATTGCAGATTGAATTGGGAAATTGAGATACAACTCTTGGATATACTTTTCTTAAGATTGAGTTTGACTGCCTAGTTGATTCTCTTAAAAGTATATTGGAGTTAGTCCATACAGATTGCTAAGCGAAATATTGGGTGTGGTTTTTAGACCCCCGCTTTTTCATTTCTTATTTAGTTCTCATATCTTTGTGTGTGCACAAACCTTGATCGGCTAGGATCCAACTAGAATCATATATATTCGGTTGATTAGTTACGTGCGATCGGCATTCTCAATATATCTCTTTTAGATTTATTTTGATTGAGTGTGAATCTAAACTTAACTACTTTTGTAGTTATTAGATAGATTGATCTAACCAGGCAAAGGTGTTTGATAGATTAAACGGAAGAGCCTTTGTATATGACTTGAGATATCTTTATCTTGAAAGAATCAAAAGAGTCGTTACCAAACAGATTTATTGTTCCTTTACTGTTTGGAATACAATCCAAAGGAATTGTAACAGTGCGTGACCTTCGAAGTCGGAAGCGCAGGGATACTGAGGAAACTAAGTGAACTAGGGATAGTTGCTTGGTCTCAACTATACGAAGTTGGTGTAGATTTTGTATAGCGGCTTAATTATGAGAGTATTCAATTCTGGACTAGGTCCCGGGGTTTTTCTGCACTTGCAGTTTTCCTCGTTAACAAAATCTTGCTGTGTCTTTTATTTTTCTGTTTCCGCAATTATAATTGTTTATTATAATTAAAAGTAAAATACACAAACGTTAACTCTGATATATACTTGATAGTGATCCTACAGAGTTTGGTTAAGTCCGAACCTATTATCAAGTATCACACTTTGGTGGTCGTATTTTCTCGATCTTGTATCCATAGACAATCGCACAAAGTATGAATACCCATTTGTTGTATTGTCTCGACTCTGTCCATAGACGATCACTTTCGGTAAGAGGACTTATAGGTTGAAAACAAAAAGATTGTGGTGTATTTGGGTACTATCGTCTTTTCAATTCGTATCAAAGCAGGCAAACACGAAAAGATCTAACAATCTATGTTTGGTGCGATCCAACCTATAAGACATGAGTCGAAATAAGAAAAGTAAAGCTAAACTTATAAAGGACTCAGTTAACGTACATCAAGATGTTGGGAATAATCTCTCAAAAAAGGTCAATGGAAATTGGCCTCGTAATTCTTTTCTGAAATCAAGAAAAAAGTCTATGACTGAGAACTTGATTGAGAATCATGTTCATGATAAGAAAAGAATGCATCCAAAACAAAAGGAACAAGTACCTAGTTCAAAGCATGTTTTGGATCCGACTCCAATTACTGGTGAAAAATCTTCTGTTTCTATTCCAGAAAGAAAGAAGAACCTTGATTCACTATCCTGTTCTGATCCTGAATTAATGGCTGGATTACAAAGGTTTTTCAACAAAGTCAAAACCTTTTCAGAAGCAGGAAAATCCATTGATAGCCTGGAAGATGTCTTAGAACTTATTGTTCAATTAAATGTAAGAATTCGTGAAGGAAAGCGTGAAATACTCAGTCTTCAAAATAATCTGGCAGATTATTTGGAACAAAAATTGGCTTTGTGTAATGAAGTAAATCAGCAAATTTCAGAGTGTGATTATCTTTCACAATCGCTGGAAGATTCACAAATAAGGATTAAAATCCTTATAAAAGATCTTCTTACAAAATCATGTTAAGAGGTATGCTTTGGCAAATCCTTAGAGAGACATCTTCAACAAGGTATGGATACCTTAAAAGGGCATATAGAAAGTCTTGAAAGAAAGAAATCTGCAATCTGTTTGATGTCAGATCAAGACTACTTGGGTTCGAATAAAAAGGATATACCATATCCTGGGCTCAAAAATTAATCAAGAATATAACATCACGCAATATTCATGATGAAAAGGATGTATCAAGCACATTCGAAACCCATACGAGGAGACAAGATCATGTTCCTAGAGATAAGAAGGAACATGTTTCTCCAATGGTACTTGGTGAGAAAAACCCCTCTCACCCCAACACTTAACAAGGTTGGAAAGTGCATCCTTACAATGCCCAATCTTTTGATGTAAGGAAGCACAAGTATCTGGGCATCCGGAATCATGTTAACTTCTCTTATTCAACATAGAGAGAATACACGATCTACCTGAAGGTATTTAATAGGTCTTCATGTGTAGAAAAGTTGTCTTACAACAACTTATGTAAACAGGATGAGTTTTCTTGTCTAAAAGTATTTTTAGATACATGATTTTGAAGATTGATTCTTTTTGGAAAAATCTTTATGATTTGGAAACACATAAGATGCGAAAATATTTTTGAATCTGGTCAGAATTATTTATTTAAGGCTGATACCTATGTTTGGTATGTGTTAAAATCCTCTGGTATATGTACTCATTCTGTTTGAGAACTTTTACTAAAAGATGTACCCTCAAACCATATCTCAAGCTAAGATTCTGAAAGCTTTGAGTGGAATGGCTTCTGATGAAACCATTAATCTTGTCGATTCCTTCAAGAAATCTGGTTGTGAGGATAAACGAAAAGAGAATGAAAATGTAACATCTCAAGTAGGAGTTACTAATCTTCTGGTCCAAAATAGTTTGGATGCTAAGATTGATATTCTCAATCTTCGTCAAGTCCTTCTCAGTACTATTGAAACTCATCACAAACAGGCAGCATTACTAAGAACTGTTATCCGTAACCAAAGAAAGCTGATTAAACTTGGAATCGGTAATAGGTAGTATGCTTGGAATATTAATCGAAAGGTTAATGCTTTAGCCTGTGAACATAATCAAGGTACTGTGTGTATAATCCGGGAAATAAGTTGTGATGTTGTTGATGAAGATCCCGAGAAATTTGAGGATATTGAAGATGATTGTTCAAAGATCTAATGCAGAAAATAGACATCAATGTGTTGACTTGCTTCAATTATTGTATAAGGTCTATTTTTGAATAAAACTATCATTATTTATGAATAAAATTATTTCTTTATAATTTTTCTTGTGATAATTACCGATTACATTTCTTTATGTTTATATTTTTGCTATGTGTATTCGGTTTATACGATGTCTGATTTCGGTTTTCATAACCTTAATATTCGATCTCATATGATGTGACCCTTATGATTTGTGTGGCTTTTTGATTTAGCGGGATTATGTTCTAGCCCATGTTGGTATGTTTTATCAAAGGATCATAAGGTGTTCCGATTGAAACAAATATGTGAAAAGTCACAATATGTTGAATCAATTTATGTTTACATGAGTTGTGTTTAGCATAACATATGTGTTTCGGGTTTTCAACTTTTGTTATTGGCACGCATTAGTTAAAACCGTTTCTGAAAAAGAGGGGGCACAACAACCACACCCAATATTTCATTCGGCAATTTGTATGGACTAACTCCAATATAATTCCAAGAGAATCAACTAGACAGCCAGACTCAATCAAGGAAAGATATCCAAGAGTTATATCTCTATCTCAAATCAATCAACAAATCAACATGAATGAATCCGTGATCTGATTGGTATGAGAAATGCTTGGATAGTACCAAAGACCAATGTTCAAGTGTCAATCAATTTCTATCAACATCCAAAGGTTGGATTTACCAATTGATTGAACTACGCACAACCTTTGATATCAAATTATATAGACAAATATAATGCGAAAAAGAAATAACACAAACACCAGAAATTTTGTAAACGAGGAAACCGCAAATGCAGAAAAACCCCGGGACCTAGTCCGGATTTGAACACCACACTATATTAAGGCGCTACAGACACTAGCCTACTATAAGTTAACTTCAGACTGGAATGTAGTTGATCCCTAACCAAGTCTCACACCGATTAAGGTACAGTCGCGTTCCTTACGTCTCTGAATCCTAGCAGGACTCTACGCACTTGATTCCCCTAGATGATCTCAACCACAACTAAGAGTTGCTACGACCCAAAGTCGAAGACTTATAAACAAATCTGTCTCACACAGATAAGTCTATTCTGATAGATAAATCTTTCTCCCACAGAAGGACCTATGAAGTTTTGTTCTGTCTTTTGATAAATCAAGGTGAACAGGAACTAATTGATAATCCGGTCTTATATTCCCGAAAAACAACCTAGAAATATCAATCACCTCACAATAACTTAATTATATGGTAGTAGAAGAAGTTACTGTGGAGTCAAAAAGAATGAGACGAAGAGCTTTGTGATTACTTTTTATATCTTACTTATCGGAGATAACTCTCGAGCAAATCTTAGAGAAGATAGTACTCAATACGATAGAACAAGTAAGATCAGAGCACGCAACTACAGAGAAAATAGTTGGGTCTGGCTTCATAATCCCAATGAAGTCTTTAAGTCGTTAACATATAATGGTTTTAGGAAAAACCTAGGTTAAAGGAGAATCGACTCTAGTCGCAACTAGTATCACACAGAAGTGTGGGGATTAGGTTTTCCAGTTGCTAGAGTTCTCCCTTATGTAGTCTTCAAATCGGGGTTTGATAGCTTAGAAAAAAAGCAATCAATATTCACCGTGAGATGAAAACCTAATTTAAGATTCAAGCAAAGTTTGCATAAAACCAAAGAAATATCTCTCCACCGTTAGATGGTCTTAGATTGTTACACACAAATGAAATATACCTTCATTTAGATATGGGTAACTGTACTAAACGTGTATATTGAGTTGGCTCAATAACAGTTAACCGAAGTTAGCCATATGAACACTTTTATATTAAAAACATTCATCTATCACTTCCAGATCAAATGATAATCAAATGAATCTAATTGTGTTAATCATAGAGTTGTTCAGTTGTTTATATTCTCATAGAAGTATACAAGACACAATTGAAGCAAAATCGGATTTGATTCATGATTGTACAAAGTACTTATTCAAGAATCAATTCATGAACATTAAACCACGGTTTGCAAATATTGCATTCCTTAATTTATTAATGTATTTTTTCTTGAGTATGAAATCATACTAAACCGATTTTAGAACTTTAACCACTTAGTTTGGAAACGGGTACACAAACTTAAGTTCCGGACTTTGGTCTTGTCCGACAGTTCGCAAACCAATATGCATACTATCGTCTCGGACCTAACTCAAGTAGAACCGTTTGCATACTGGTACGCATACTTGGTTCCTGGACTTTAACAGTTAAAACCGTTCGCATACTAGTATGCAAACTTGGTTTCCGGACCTGAATCATACTACAACAGTTTGTATACTTGTATGCATACTGTGCTATATCCAGACAAAGGTTAATTGTTCTAAACTCCCATTTCAATCATTGAAACATCCTTAAAAGACGACAATAGCTGTCTCACACATACTATTAGCTTATAAGTAATTTTCAAGTGATCGAATGATCAATACGAAACATTCCGAGTCGACATCAAATGACTGTCTCACACAAATCATGTAAGATGTTTCAAGGCAATTTTCACATGATCATCTTTTGACTCATTATTTAGTTTCCAACAAATAAATTATTTCCAACTAAACTCGTCAAGTATAATGATGAATGTAGCTAAAGCAAAAAGCTTCCAACATATATTTCGAGAAATATATAAGCAAGTTAAACTCAGCTCAAAATATCAAATGTGTATAATGTAAAAGTCTATATAGCTATATGACTTAGTCTCAATAGGAGATAGAATAAAATAGACTTCTGAGTGATGTATAAGTTTTAGTCTCCACATATCTTTTGTTGATGAAGTTCCTCAAAGCTCTCCTCAGTAGATCTTCGTCTTCAATCGATGAACGCCGTGAAGTCTAAAGCTCAATTACACATTCTATCCTAATCTGAGACATAGCTATAAGTAGACTAGAAATCAAGACTTATAGTTTTGATCACCTAAACTTGACAAACAAGCTTGAGATAGCAACGCTTGCGAGTTCGACCAAGCAGTTTTCTAACAATCTCCCCCTTTGTCAATTTTAGTGACAAAACTATCAATACATATGGATTAAAAAATAAATAAACTTTGTAGCTTCTCATCCAACATGCTTGATTTCCTTGGTTCTTCAACGTTCCTTGAATTCTTTGTCACTCCAAGTACTCCAGTGATTCTGAACGTGTTCAACTCAGCATCATTGTTGTTGAAGATCTGTAGCCATAACAATAAGAAGATAGTTATTCTCAATTATTGTTATAAAGTATCATAGTATTATTACACAACATCAAGGTTTAATTGTATCACAAATTTTACAATAATACTACGGTGATATGTATCACTTCCCATTAGTCAATACTTCATCTCACAATGAATACGACTCCCCCTTACATAATGATCCGTAAACCATATGTATGTAGTATGAACTACAAAATAATTCTCCCCCTTTTTGTCAATATAAATTCGCAAAGGTACGAAAACTAGCGGGATCATAATGAAATTCTCAAAGAGATTATTCATGACTAAAAGAGAACATATCAACTTGGTTTCGATGATTTCACATAGTCGAAACTTAGTGTATTCATCAAGGAGTTTATAAAGATACAAGATAACTCCTACAATATTCCACAGCCGCACTCCCCACAAAGATTTGGCAATTAAGCACAAGTTTAATTAAGAATTCTCCTCCATAAAATGTCATTCCCGAAATAACAACAAGAGCGACCTTACTATTACAAGAAAAGAAGGATTTCTTTGGCCATTAACAAATTACATGAAACATGAATTTGTATCCAGAAACCTCTAATAAATTACCCAAAAGAAGACCTTAATTATTAATTTAATCGGAAATGCTCAACATAAGAAAACTTACGGAGCCATACAGTACTTTCACATAGAAGTGGATCAGGGAAAGATCAATACTGCGGAATATTCAAAAGTTCATTCTATCTTTTATCAATATTTGCATAATGACATAATAGACTTAACTTTTGACATATATGAGATAATCATAGTTCACGGACGTAAACACACATATCCCATAAAATATTTTTTCTTTATAAAACCAATAAAGATTAATACTGCAAAATCATCTTCCAAATAACTTAGAATTTAAATAAATAAATCTAAAACACTGCAAGATGAAAATCGTTGGCAATAGCTATGTGTAATCATAATATTTGCTATTCCAAACCCTAGTTATCCTTCTTAAAACACAAGAATAAATTATCATAAGAAGTTTCCTAGATAAAATAAAATCTAAATCCTAAAAGCAAAAACAAACTCAACTAAAGTCAAAGACGCTTTCGGAATTCTCACGAGTCTTAAGACCTTTGAGCTTGTGATTGACAGCAGCTACTGCTTCTTCGGAGAAGATATCCTCATTGAGAAGATCCTTAACATGTTTCTTCATGAGAACAAGGTCAGAGTTAACCTTTTTCAACTCAGTTCATAACACATCGAGTCCCTTCATATTATCAACGAGCTGCAGTTTTGCTTCCTCAAAGTATTTAAGAAAATCATGAACCATTTCAGCAGAAACCATTTCCTCATGCTCTACATCTTGATGAGTATATGCATAATAGCATGAGACATCAGAATAATCATAAGGATTTTGAGCTTTGACATCATCAGCATCTACTAAGGTTCTTTTCTTCTTCCCTTTGAAACCGTAACCCATACCTTTATCAAGAAACCCTTTCGTAAAATCACAAGAGCGAGAAGGAGATGACAATCTTGATAAAAAATAACCTAGAGTGAGATAACTCAACTTCAATAGGTTAGGTATATAAACGGTTTCTCAAGGAGTATAATTTTAGGGTTTTTAAGATTCAGTTCGTGACATGTCAAAGGTACCCGTACGAACACAAATTTAACCCATAAGAGGAAACCAAAAAAAAAAAAAAAAATCCTTTCACAAGGAAAAAAGAATATAGCAAAAATTTGCTATGTGAAAATTTTCTTTCACAAATCTTGGCTCAATAAAAGAAACTTAATTTTTTAACACCAAAGGAAAACAAATTAGAATAAAAAAAAACACTCGAAGAGATATAAAGACAAATAAATAATCATGCAGAGTTGTATGTGGACAATAGTCTAGCTATGAACGATAAGAAAATAGCTCGACTAAACAGAAAATACTTTACCGATAAGTACACCTGATTATTAGCATAACTTACTCAACAGGATTTTTCATGAGTAAGATTTCAAGCCTTGTGATTAATTAGCACAGGTATGATCTTTATGCTCATCAAATGGATATTGTTCATGGTTAATCCTATTTTTCCTTCTAATTTTTGGAGGAAACCCTTTTTGATGTGAAAAAGTATCATAGAACTTGCTATCAACAAAGTATGAGACGAAGTTTGAATCCTTACAAGAAGAAGTTTGTTTGGAGGAAATTAACAGCCTATTGATAAGGTCCTTGGATCCTTCAATTATCAGATTTAGGTTGTCCTTCATAGTTCCAATTATGTTTTCACCTTCCGGTACTTCTCTCATATCTTGAACAACATCCTCCACCTTAGTTTGAGGAGGACCTGTCTGAAATCTTCTTGATCGACTTGCATTAATGCTACTATTATGAGTTCGTACGTTGGTCGAGCAAATTGAACTGACTTTCCTGGAAGGATTCACAGGGTGAGTACTAAAGCCAATTGGTTTAGACGTCCGAATTTCAGTTACACCTTTGAGTATTAAATCTAAGGTGTGTTGAAGTCGACCAAAATAGTTGTCATTCAACCTCAATTTGCACTTCTGGTGAACCCGTCCTTTTGAATCACAAAAGAGACATACTTTCTGATCACCGGAGTGATTAGAGTGAGTAGGATTAACGACATTGAAAGATTTCTTCCTTCCGTGAGATGTGGTGATTCCTTGATTAGTGGAAGTAGCACGCACATTTTTAGCAAACGGAAGGGTTCGCAGTTTAGCTTCTGAAGCTGGTTTCATCAGAGAAACATGATTACATGTAGTCATATTTTCTAACAAAACAATTGAATCAAAAGCAATTGGTATAGTGGACTCCATAGAACATCCTTTATATTGAATAGAGAGATTACTCAACAGACGTTCTATTTCCAGGGCATCTTCCTTGAGTTTAGCTTCGAGTAAGGTTCGGGATAAACAAACTACAACATTTTCCTCATGAAGGATCCTTAATTGGGAATCACGATCCTTTACCATACCAATAATCATATTGACCTTGTGTTTCAGCCTATTGATTTCAACTGCCTGGATTCTACCTAGATTTAGAATCGCTGCACTTTCTTGGGCTGCTTCCCTTTCTACTTCAGAGTCAGACTCATCAGTAAGATAGTCAGGGTAACACTTATCAACATTTGTATGTTTCATGGGAACAGAATGTTCATATATGTGTGGGATTGACAAGTCTTTCTCTATAATAGATTCCATAGAAACATAACTTTTGTCTCTGATGATGCGCTTGTCAGAGATAACACTTCTGTCCATAGAGTCAGATTGCAACAAACAAAGACTTATAAGGTCTTAGCGTGTTTTCCTGCTCTGATACCAATTGAAAAAGCGGGGGTACAACAACCATACCCAATATTTCGTTTGGCAATCTGTATGGACTAACTCCGATATAATTCCAAGAGAATCAACTAGACAGTCAGACTCAATCAAGGAAACATATCCAAGAGTTATATCTCTTTCTCAAATCAATCAGCAAATCAACAGGAAGGAATCCGTGAACTAATTGGTATGAGAAATACTTGAACGGTACCAAATACCAATGTTCAAGTGTCAATCAATTTCTATCAACAACCAAAGGTTGGATTTACTAATTAATTGAACTACGCACAACCTGTGATATTTCAATTATATAAATAAATATAATGCAGAAAAGAAATAACACAGACACCAGAAATTTTGTTAACGAGGAAACCACAAATGCAGAAAACCCCCGGGACCTAGTCCAGATTTGAACACCACACTGTACTAAGCCGCTACAAACACTAGCCTACTACAAGTTAACTTCGGACTGGAATGTAGGTGAGCCCTAACCAAGTCTACACTGATTAAGGTACAGTCGCGTTTCTTACGTGTCTGAATCACAGCAGGACTCTACGCACTTGATTCCCTTAGTTGATCTCACCCACAACTAAGAGTTGCTACGACCCAAAGTCGAAGACTTTTAAACAAATCTGTCTCACACAGATAAGTCTATTCCAAATCTCTCTGTGGTCAGCTGGGACTCATCCTGAAGAGAGAGAAAAAGCTTTGTACGCCCGATTAATGTCACCGCGCAACTTTGGCTCACTTGTATTTGACCAGCGTATCTTGCAGGGATGTGCTAGGAATCAATTGTATCCGTATTTATGGGGCCGACAAGACCAGTGTATCTCGAAAGGATGTTCTAGGAGTCTGTCAAAAGGGCCCGTAGGCAGAATAACCAGTGTATCTCACGGGGATGTACTAGGAATTATTCGGAAGCCTCGGTAAGTCCAGTCAGAGCCTAGAGTAGACATGACCAGTGTATCTCGCCATGATGTACTAGGAATCAGTACTTGATCTAAAATATGGTGAGTCGTGCTTACAGGAGACATGCGTATCTCCGCTCTGGGTCATAAGTCCGTCGGGGACGTCTTTACGCATCTAAAGAGCCTACATGTCCAGCAGTATCTCGTCGAGGATGTATACTAGGAATCATGGCATCACAATCAACTGCGTCTCGCGAAGACATGCTGGAATTGTGGTTGTTCTGGTTCATAAGTCTGCCGGGGAAGTTTTATGCTCTATAGAACCTACGTGACCAGCAGTATCTCGCGGGGATGTTTGCAAGGAATCACGGCATCACGACCAGTAGTGTCTCGCGGGTACGTATACTAGAAATCATGGCTATGAGTGACGTGAGGACCAAGGGATTAATCTTTCCCGTGAGAGTTGAATTCTGTCTATGGTCTTGAAATGGCATTTTTGCCTCTTATCCAGATTTTACCATCTACATTAAGTCCCCTACTCATAGTAGAACCTTGATTGTTCTATGATGAGTATATAGATGGTTACGAATCGTTCAGGCGCGAGATTGCAATCCACTTGCGGAATCCCCGAATTGATGCTTAGTCTTTGCTTGCTCTTGACTTCGAATCAACTTATGGACTTGGGAGCTTTCTGGGATTTTGTGTTAGGAGACGTTACTAGCATGAAAATTGAGCCTTTATGAAGTAAAATTTCCGTCTTGAGAGACTAGACTTGCGAATTAGGGTTTACTTGGACAAAACCTAATTTCCTCTATTTGTGCATCCTTGAGCTTCCGAGTTTGTACAGGCGAGTATGTGGGTAAGAGAGAGTTTTTGAACGGCTTCCTGGATAGCCTTGATGTTGGTGAAGAGTCGTAAGAAAAGATAGGCACTTACTTTTGAAGTTACGGAGTCCCTATCCCATGTAAATACTGAACTCAGGCTTGTACTGTACCTAAACCATAATTTCTCTTTTGTTCGCGTCTGACTCCTTCAAATACTCTGGAAGGCGTGCATATGCCTTGATGAGTTAGTACCTTCTATGGCGAGAGCTTGTTCAATCCCTTATACTAATCAGACACCCTTTCGAGAAAAATACCTATTTTTGAAACCAAGGGTATTTTCGTAAAAAACCAATATGAGCATGTATTAATTTTTTTGACATGAGAAACTCCATGAGATTCCTTAGGGACGATCACGGCTTGGGAGAGAGTGAGAGGCGCGTATCCGATCTTGGTTTTTGAGAATTGTAAACCCAAACTTCCATGTTTGAGCTAAATTCCTTTTATTTTCTCTGAAATTCTACTTTTCTGGATTCTGTTTCAATTCCGTTCTTTTTCGAACACTTATAGAACTCAATATTCACGTGTATGAGGCCTTTGTAATGAGTAGATGAGAGCTTGGTCGATCTCTGGCTGTATTAAGGCCTTTTCTTTTGAAAATACTCAAAACTGCAAAATAAGGGTGTTTTGGTCAAAATCCCTTATGAGCTCATTTTTGTTGAAGAGTGATGAGATAAAAGGGTGTGATATATGTGTATAGAACCGTCCAAGAGAATGGGGACAGGCTCGGCCCCTTCTCTTTTAGAGTAAATCCCTTTTTTCGTCAAATTCTTGAAATTAGGGCTATTTTTCATAAAACCCTAATTCTCTTTGACTTTGGCCTCTCTGAAAAAATTCCGAGAGAATAAGTGATGCCACACTGGATTAGGATATAATTCTCACGCATTGGAAGGTCTTGGTCACGGCTTGGAGGAGTTTTGGAAGGAGAAAAGACCTTGGTTTCCTTATTTGAGCAAAATTCCTTTAATTTCCCCGTTTAGCTCTAATTTCTTTTCCTTTTGCTTAAGAAATTCCTTCTTGAGATAAAATTAGATAATAGAACTTGTATTTTATGTAGTTTTGTTCGTGCACTAATTGAGTAAACCGATCCGCCTCCTTGCATTACCAAAATACCCTTTCAAAATTATTTATAAACTTTGAACCAAGGGTATTTCGTCAAAAAAAAAACACCTAATGAGCGCTTGCTCTTGAGAAGAAAGGGAATGCTTGAGCGTCATCCATAGCTTGTCATGTGTGAATGGAAAGTCTTGGCGCATTTCTTGGCATGATTTTGGGGAAATAAATGCTCGGATTTCCTTATTCGAGCCAAATTCCTCTTTCTGTTTGAAGTAGAATTGATATTGCAGGAAACCCATTTCTTATTCTTAATGCTTGAATTTAATTCTTTACGCTTTAATTATAATTATGGCATGAACGTTGCTATAAATTCTTTCTTTTTTTAGGTGATAGCTCAATTCGTCTTTCAAAACGATCGATACTAGTCTTCAATCTGATGATATGGAAAATAGCAGAAGTGCTAATGATCTTGGATTTGATGATGTAGATACCCATCGTTCGTTCTTCATTGAGGTGTCCTCGGTAAGTATTGAACTTTATTTCTATTTAATCATCTCTGATGCATACTTCTTCGGCCATCGAATGAATTAAAGTAGTCGTATTTGTCAAGGATTCTCTTCGCTTAGATGCTTGTCATAAAACTTCAGATTTAAGACCCTTGGGGAGAATGGATGTAAAATCTTCATACATACTCCGATTTGAGTTCCCGGCCCCAAATTTGAAATAAAAGAGAATATGCTTTCTAATGAAAAAAGAATGATTCGATTCCGAGTTCGTTTGGCCAATCAAATCCGTGTATACTTTTGACTTCAGAAATCCCGTATAAAATTTCAGGAGTTTTTCAGATTGCACTTACTTTGGTGTCGGGGCCACATATCCTAGCCCGTTTGTCCGTTTGAGGCGCCCTTTTATTATGTTTTTGTAAGATATAGAGGAATATATTTGCTTCAGGAAGTACCACAAAATTCCTTATGGTTTGTCATCAGTTTTCAAGTCTCCATGCTGCAATGTTCATCAATCCGAATTACCAAAGGAATCCTTGTTTCAGTTTGACTCTTAAAGCGTTCTCTTGCTTCAAGCACAACCCCTTGGAGTATTATGACTTCACTGCCCTTCCTTAGCTTGGTTTAGGTCGTGAATTTTGTATCCTTAGTCCAGAGACACGTCCGTGGTATGATTATTCGTTTTTACTCTTTGGTTTCCAGAAAACGTATTTTGCTTGATCCCTTGTGAAAGTATGGACCCGAATGAATCCGTGAGTATCCTTGGAGGTATAAAATTGGTTTCTTGAGATTGAAATAAGGATAGTTATATAGCCATGAGAGAAAGTTTCGGCTTTCGCTCATGAGGATTGAAACTTCACAACACAGACAAACCCTAATTACAAACCCTATGCATATGCCACGTGTCTTCACTCTATTAGTGTACTTCTTCTAATTTCTCTCTCGTTTGTAGAGTTGCATGGAAAACGAGACTTTTATGGAGACAAGTATTCCTCATGGAGAGAAAGGGTTTGACTTTGGTAGAATGAGGATGAAGCAGGCTTCAACAATTTCAGAGGGCCTTCAGAAAGAGGTTCAGGGTGCAGAGAGACAACTGACCGTCCTGAGGGTAATTTCACGGGCCTTATGTCTTCTTTGACTTTGGAAGAGACACTTGTTGGAGGATTTAGTGTCATGAGAATGATAACTCTGAACGGCCTTTCTTCTAAGGATGTTGTAAATATGAGAAACTTGATGATAACCCGTAAAAATCTTTGCTTTCAATGTGAGGTAGTCGCGAGAGTCGCTGGATTCTGTTGGAACTGTCTTGAACAATCTAAACTCCGTTCTTTATTTCTTAGAGAGGCCCTTATGTAAGATATACCGGTAGCTGAGGATACATGGAGGAAAGGATATGAAGTCCTTAAAGAATAAGAGACAGTTTTTTTCCCGAGAGGTAGAGGCCACTGCTGCCAGATGATTTCCTTAAATATTGGTAATTTCCCCTATAGACCTTTTATGTATGCCTTTGGTAAACGAAGGGGACCATCATGAGTTTTAATTTGTGCAAAACCTAGCTTGATCCGTTGTGTATGCGAGTAGGTGAAAAACCCGAAGTTAAATTCGTAATAGAAAGTCCTTCCTTGCGAGATCTTGATTCCAGAGGATGTAAAAACTTCGTTTGACGTCCGATTTCAGTGATTGACCCCAACTATCGAACAGAAAAGACCCAACCTTCATCTGCTAGATAAAAATACAATTTGGAGCTTGTTTTTCCGATGATATTTCCATATGAAGTTTAACTCGGAATCCAGATCTATTTAGCAACAATTCCTTCAAGTGTTTTTATGATATCTCTTGGATCGTATATTGAAACATCATGCCCCTTTAACACATGGTAAGAGAGACGTAGACGATTTTTTTTTTATCAAGGGCTCGTTGTCGAATTCACAACCCATTTGTCCCAGTTTTTCGAGTTGGCTTGATGAAGTATGAGGTGGTTTGAGCGAAAATAAGCCACTAACTCTTTTTGACCCACCGCAAACCCTAGTTTGTCTCAGCCGTGAATCTTGAGCAGAGAAATGATTCTAACGTGTTAGGGTGATCTCGGTACATGTTTCCCTTTTGAAATTCTTATACGGGGTTTTGTAAAACCTAGCTTGCTTGATCGTGATGGAAACCCTAGATGGGTGAGTCCTTCTTTAGATGCGACAAAACCTGATTTTGACTTGTAGAAGTATTTTGGCATCTCTGTCATGAGATTGAGTTCATTTCTGTGAGATATCATCTCACAATTCTTTGTTTGATATCAAGGGTTAAAGCGCTTGTTCCTGAGGGTCGGCCATGGGAGCTGAGGCTCGGACAAGATATCCGATTCTTGTTCATACACCTCTAGTGAGAAGTCTCTAACTTGAAGCGTTCTGAATTCTACCAATTTTTTTTTTTTGCACCCGGAATCTCTGGGGTAACGGTGTAAGAGTCTTTCATTTAGGATTTGGATGTTTGAGCCCCCTCATGTTAGTCACAAAGATACATGATGCACGGTTCTTCGTCAGTCCCATTTTGTTGTATGAATAGGGATTTTCATTGACTCGGGATGCTTGGAAAATCAAATAAGACCTTTGTAGCGTATGAGATTGAGTATTCAAGGTGGGAAAGCGATAATCTTTGGGTTGGATATGTTTGTGGAGAGTCATGTCGAAATACTGCCACATGTGTCTTTGTGGACAAGATGAAGTTGTTGTTCCGCCTCTACAAGGTGTCTTGACAGGGATTCATGTGAACTTATGTAGCAAAATTATCCGTTGAGATTTATTCTTCTTTTAAGAGGATGCTCAACCGAACTTGAGAGTAGTATATGCCTTCTGGTACCAGTAGGGTAATAGATACATTCAGGTCCAACTGAGCAGTCGATTTTTGTTTGTTTTATTGATGGAAGAGTTCTCTGGGAATCTGCTAGGTAATTCTTCACGTGTCGTGTTTTGACATGAGGAAATTGTATGTGATCATCATATCTTGTCCTTCGCTCATCGCGTCTGAGCCTGACTCATGGAATAACCTGTCAAGTGGATTTTCTCGATAGAAGATACTTTGACCGAGGGAACTGCTAGTATGCGTCTGAATGAGTAATGTGTATCCTGAAGCTATGGTCTCGGATCCTTCTCTTGTTTTACTTCAGTGGCAATAGCTGGTTGTAGATGTATGTCAAGTAACGGAGTTTTATCTGAATTGTTGGCCTCACTTCAGATTTCTTTTCCCTTGGTAGGTTCAGGTGCGAATATATTCTCCTTCTCCTTCTTGGGTGAACTGAGATCCAATCGGAAAATGATAATAGATAATTGTTGGTATAGCCAAGATGGAGGCTCATCGAGACTTAGTCGTACAATTGCTAAGACTCATCTTATTTCTGACGGGACAGGTGTTGAGATAGTATATCGACCGACGGCTTTGAATTTTCAGATAAGTATGAGCTTTGGACGAACAATGTCTTGGAAGCTAGTCTCATCTTATACTTTGTCACGTTCTGGTCATGATCCTATGAAACAGGAAAACGACAAGATGCATCTCGGCTGGCGATTTATGACCTTATGTGGCTCTGCAACGCTTTTTTCTAGGTCACGAATTTTTTGGAACCTTTCCAAGTTTTCGCTAAGTTTATCCCGTAAACGACGAAAAGGCAAATCCGATAGACAAAAAACTAGGTAAATCTGATACAGAATGAAAGAGTTATAAGTAAAATAGTAAAGTGAAGTAAACATCCCGAGTACCCTGTGATCACGTTCAGGGCCCTTGACCTAAACGAATTTTGGAGCAAATATTCATCAAAATCTCCAAGTTTAGATCATCATCTTGTCTTGGAGAGATATGGGGTCAGCTGGATGGTTGCTCCTTTACTCTTCCGCGTTCTTAATGAGCTGCATCTTCTCCGGTGAGGTCGATTGCGGACAGACTGGATCCCGTCCGTGCTATTCCCAATAGTTTTAGTATTCCTTCTCTAGGGAACATGTACTCGATATAGATTCATTGGATATATCCCTACGGGTAACTTTAAAGGCGTTTTCAGATAAGTCTGTATATCGATCTGAGATTTTTTAAGATTTTGTTGGGTCTCCAGTAGTTCTCAGGTCTTTAGCCAACGTTTTTACAGTTGGTAGTAGGTTTTTGTGGAAGTAGGTTAATGGGACGTTTCATTGTGCAGGAAGAGATCCAAGTGATCTGGGATGCACTAACCTATTCACTAAGGTCAAACTCGAAAGAGAGAGAAAGTATTGGAAGGGATAACTCTCTCGACAAAGTCTGTAATGGATTTACAAAGACTGAATCAATGAAACGTTTTTGTGTTTGGATTGGTGGAATCGAATTTCTTCCTAATGGTGACCATGATTGAGATCTGTAACTGGGTGAACAACCTCCCACTGTGGTCGCCAAAATGTAGTTACCTAAAATCGGTGAGAGGCTAAAGTGGGAATCTATGGTTTCTGAAAGTGAGTTACGAGAGGTTGAGCACGAATAGTCTTCTCCTAAACCATGCATAGTGGCTGTTCAAAGGTTGCTTCAGTCACATGAGAGGTTTAGGGTTGGTCTTAGGGAGGGAAGCAGACGAAGACAGAGATCAGAGAATTCTTGGGTTTGAAGAAGAATTGCTCTGAGAGGTTATGAGAAAGATCGTGATAGCTTGGAGAAATAGAGGACCTATTTATAACTAAATTCTCTAATCTCAGGTCGGTGAAGATAAGGATTGTTTTTCGTGCCGTGCGGAGCAATTCTCACGTCTCTTCAGGAATAGATAGAGATAAACTAGGTTGAATTTATCTCATTATTCCACAGTCTTTACTCTCTTCTACGGTAAGAAATAAGCCGGGTATTTCTCACACGTGCCATAGACCGCCAGACCAAAACCCTAATTGTTATCCCCCCATTTGTGTGAACCTGAGTCAGCCTTTGTGATGATGTGTTGAGAGAGAGAAATATTCTCTTTAGCCGAGTTGGCCAAGATAGAGAGATATTCTCTCATTTGTGAGAATGACTAGGGTGAGTCACGTGCTAAGTGATAGACGCATTTATGTGTCTATTTTCATCTCTATTGTATATATTGTTAGTACCCATTTTTGTACTTATTTTGGTATTTTATCTCTTTGTAGGTGTTTTTGGAGAAATAAGCTTTTGCGGCGAAATTGGCTTGAAAAGTTGATAAATGCAACCCAAGGGACGAGTGTTTATGCGGACTCTAGCAACGGATAAGGGGTAACCTTTCCCCTTCACGTTCAAATTCTGAATTTGGGCTGGAAAATATAAACACATTCCTGGCAGTTTTGGTGATCGTGATTTGGAGGAGTTTGAGGTCGACTAAACCTCTGATTTTCATAGGATAAACTCCTTATTGGTCTAGGAATCTAATATGGGTGTTGAAATCAATTAAACTGGGCTCA